>CM024640.1:8280238-8585363 GCA_014182715.1 Eucalyptus cloeziana
GGTTACCTCTTTTTCCAGTCCTTAGGATGGAGAATCTGGAGCCCGAGGAGAAAGGGTCCGGAGTGTAGGTTGTCTAGTAGTTTCTTTTGGAGATAGACTTATTTATAACTTGTGGGGTTAACTCAGTTTGTTTATAAAGTGTGGTTTGGGAAAATTGTTGTCCTGCTTTTACTATCCCTGTGGTTGTTTGTTGTCTGGGGTTTATTAGTTCGCTTCCGCATGTGCATAAAACGAATGGGTCGGCGATGCGTCCTAAGAACGTTGCAAAATTTTTACGTCGACCGCCGAGAGATGTGCACACGCTTGAGGTTCGGGGCGTGACACATTACATGGCACTGTTTAAGCTCTTGTTTGACCCATGGTTTGAGTCCACTCATGAACTGTTGAAATGCCTTTGTCTCGGTCATGGAAGGGATTTAGAGCAACAGCTCCGAGAACCACTTCACGTAGTCGCAAACTCCGCCCTTCTGCTCTAGACACTTGAGTTCATTGCGAGCTTCCTCCTCCGCATACGTGGTATAATAATTCCGTTGAAATTCCTCGACAAACTAAGCCCATGTCATGATAGGATCACCACACCTATCATCCGACCGACGACGCCACCATAATAAAGCATTATCAACTAAATACATTAATGCAGTGTTTACCCGATATGTGTCATCGTTGATTCTCATGGCCTAGAAGTATCATTCCATGTACCATAGGAAATTGTCCACGTCCTTGGCCACCCGCGAGCCCTTGGATTCTCTCAGCTTAGGTGCTTCGGTTTGTGGATTTGCATGCACAATGACCACCCATTCACACGTGCAGCTTCAAGCTCGGTGAACTTGCCTTTCAACTTGGCCATTTTCATGTGCATGGCCACCATCACAACCTCCCAGGTCTCGTCTCGTTGCTGTAACTCATGTGTGAGGGATCTTAGCACCTCGAAACGGAGCTCTCCCATACCAGTCTTGAGTTCTTGCATTTTGGCTAGGAACTCCTCCCTACCGGTTTCCGCTCCTTCAACAGTTTGGTTCAAGTTGTCCACCATCGCTTGGATGTCCATGACGGTCTCCTCTAGGACTGTCATTCAATTCCAAATCCCCCTTTGGATCCCTCAAGCTCGAGAAAGCACGGTTTTTCTTCGACCGGGTGGTCTTCTCGACTGGTCGTCCATGATCCTCTCGATCATCTCTTTGAACCACCAGGACATCAGCATGAGGATTAGCCATTTTGCTTGGAACGAAGGCTCCGATATCACTTGTCATGGATCAGATGATTCCGATCAATCACACACTCGTGCGGCCTTAGGATTTTCAATCCCAAGTCAGCCTGACACACACACGCATGAACACAAGGGTCCTATGAGCTAAATGCAATGAGGGGGAGGGACCCCTATTTATATAAGTTCAAGTCTCATCTCATCTGTTGATCTTCCCTCCGATCCAACGGCTGTGTTTGAACATATGCCATCATTATAAGTCTGTACACTAGGCCACTCAATGGCTAGGCCTTGGGAAAGCCCATCGGGCGTGTGTCAGAAGTAAGGGCAGGCCACCTGTCATAAGCAGGTGGGTAGTCAACAATTGCACATGGGCCGGCCGAGCATGAATCACGGGTTGTGAACGGGCTTTTGTCTAGATTACGCATGGGCTGGTCGTGCGCTGATCGTGGATCGTTCATGGATTGGTCGTGGAATGCTCGTGGACAAGCCCTTGTGCATGACACAATCCCATCACGGATGGTCTTGGATCATGCTTCGTCCATTGGCTGTGTCACATGCATATTTGTTATTTCACGGATATAATCTCCTCCTCTGCCCATCATCTTAAGCTACAGGGATAGATCCATTGGTGACACATTAGAAGCCAATCACTTGTCTGATGTTCTCGATGCCGCGGATACATAATGATGCCTTCGTTGCACACTTGTTGTTTGTCTAAGGCACGCAATAATGTTTACAAGTGTGGCTTTGAGCTTGAAAACGTTGTTTGGATGCCGTCTTACCAGCAGTAAACTCAGTTATAATTTCATCGACGGTTGCTTTTGCACATCATTTAATGATCATTCTATGTGGTCATGGTCCAACACTGTGGCTAATTCCTGTTTCATAGAGCAACGCACAGAGAGAAGAGATCAATCAGCCAAACTGCCTCTACTCTGCCTCTCCTCTTTAATTTTCTCCTAAATCAGAAGTCAGTTTAGTACTGCATCAGCTGAACAACATCTATGGAATCGTGCCTTCCAATTCTTCTACATAGCTTGTGCTTCATGTCCCTTGTGTTGCAGATGAGCAATGCGCTGGACTCCATTTCAGCTGGCGAGAACATCACAGATGGCCAAACGATAGTCTTGGTGGGAACTTTGAGCTAGGATTCTTCAGCCCTGGCAGCTCCAAAAACCGGTACGTGGGCATATGGTACAAGAAGCTATCGGCCGGGAGGGTGGTTTGGGTCGCAAACCGAGAAAATCCCCTGAATGACTCTTCAGGAGTCTTAAAGCTCACTCCTCAGGGTGTACTGACTCTCCTGAACCGTACCGATGGGGTTGTTTGGTCCTCCAATGTGTCGAGATCAGGCCAGAATCCAATTGCGCAGCTTTTGGATTCTGCCAATTTCGTCGTAAAAGAAGGAAATGATAATTACTTGGGTGATGCAATCTGGCAGAGTTTTGATCACCCTTGTAATTCGTTTTTGGCTGGCATGAAGCTTGGTATAGATCGAGCGAAAGGCCTGGACCGGTACTTGACCTCATGGAAAAGCACAGACGACCCTTCCCTGGGTGATTTCACATTTGGGCTTGATTCTTCGGGATATCCGCAGCTGATCCTGAGGAACAGATCAGTAGTGCAGTCCAGGTCAGGACCTTGGAACGGCATTCAGTTTAGCGGGTACACTCAGTTGAGGCAAAATCCAGTTTATAGCTTTGGCTTCGTCTTCAACCAAAGTGAAATTTACTATTACTTCAATCTTCTGAACGGTTCCGTCCCGTCGATGCTGGTTTTAAATGAGAATGGGATGGCTCAGCGCTTCACTTGGGTAGACCGGACCCATGATTGGATTCTGTATTCGTCCGCTCAAACAGATGACTGTGACACTTATGCTTTATGTGGAGGGAATGGGAATTGCGACATTGCTAGCTCTCCAAAATGCATGTGCTTAACAGGGTTTGTGCCCAAACACCCAAGCGATTGGGAATTTGGGGATTGGTCAAACGGGTGTGTCCGGAGGACGAAACTGGATTGCCAGGGAGGAGATAAATTTCTGTACACCCAAGTGAAGTTGCCTGACACGAGGCAATCGTGGTTCAACAAGAGCATGAACATTCAAGAATGCAAGCAGACATGCTTGAGGAACTGCTCGTGCACGGCTTATTCAAACTTGGATATTAGAGGGCAAGGAAGTGGATGCTTACTTTGGTTCGGTGACCTGATGGATATCAAACAGGTGAGCGAGAACATCCAGGGTATTTACGTAAGGATGGCTGCATCAGAAGTTGGTACGTGTTCGAACCCCGAATTACTTTTGGTATGATAACACAAGGAAGAGAATGAGTTCGAAATAACTGTCAGATTCTTACTAACTTCTATTTTCAATTTATTGTAATGTGTATCAAGGCGGCAGTTTCAGCAGAAACCCTGGTGCAAGGAAAAGCACGGGCATCATTGTCAGCACCGTGCTGTGCGCGGTGCTTCTTCTTGGCATCGCGGCTGTTTTCACAAAGTATAGGAGAGATGGTAAAATCGTTTTTATCAGGAAATTACGGTTTCCAAGCAAGATGCTTTTCTTGATCCACAAGAGTCGTTTTTAACTCTTGTTAGCATAGGTTTTAAATGTTGCTGCTCTGCATCAAATGCAAAGTTTCATAAGATCATCTCTCTTTGAAAATTTCAATCAAGTGGCCTGAAAAATATGAATGAACCAAATGTGTGTTGCTTTGAATTTACTCACTTTAAAGCTCAATTATGAGTTCTCTTTAGTTGATGAGTTTACTCACTTTAATTTCTACTTGTAGGACAAATCTTTGGATTTTCCTATCAAAGCCGTAGTGAAGATCAAGATTTACCTCTGTTCGACCTCACAACCCTGGTGAATGCGACGAGTAACTTCTCTGAAGACAACAAACTCGGAGAGGGAGGCTTTGGAGCTGTCTATAAGGTTACTATTCTCACTTTTTGGAATTCTAAATCTGCTCGTACATATCCAAATGCACAATGAAAAAAAGGAGCTAAAAAACCTCTATCCTTTAGGGTGTTCTGAAGAATGGCCAAGAAATTGCTGTGAAGAGGCTGTTGAAAAACTCTAGGCAGGGACAGGATGAGTTCAAGAACGAAGTCGTCTACATCGCCAAACTTCAACACCGAAACCTCGTCAAGATTCTGGGATGCTGCATTCAAGTAGATGAAATGATGTTGATCTATGAGTTCTTGCCCAACCGGAGCTTGGATTGTTTCATTTTCGGTTCGCTTCACTCCAGTCCCTACATTTAATTGCTTTTCTCATAGAAAAGAGTGAAGAAGTTTTCTTTTCATAACTCATAAGGCCTATAATTTGGCAGACCAAGAGAAGGGTGTTTCCCTGGATTGGCCTATGCGCTTCACTATCATCAACGGCATAGCTTTGGGCCTCCTATACCTTCACCGAGACTCGAGATTAAGAATAATTCATAGAGATCTGAAAGCTGAAAACATCCTGCTCGACAATGAAATGAATCCAAAGATATCAGACTTTGGTTTGGCGAGGAGTTTCGGAGGTAACGAGAGTGAAAAGAATACGAAGAGAGTGGTGGGAACATTGTGAGTTATCTTAACAAATGATCTCCACTGATTTTGGTCCATTTGATTCAAGAACTAATTATTTCTTTAATGGCTTTTTTGCATAGTGGTTACATGTCTCCAGAGTATGCCATCAACGGTTTTTATTCGGTAAAATCAGATGTATTCAGTTTTGGCGTTTTAGTACTGGAAATCATGAGTGGGAAAAGAAATCGAGGTTTCAATCATCCTGACAAGCCTTTAAGCCTTCTCGGATATGTAGGCGTAATGTCACGCCCCGACCCTCGAGCACGCACCCATCCCTTACCTTGGTCGATTATAAAAGCGATATCCCAGGACTACGTATCGCCGACCCTTTCAATTTCATATGCACATGCGGAAGCAATTATAAAATCCCCAGACAATAAGACATTGGGATAGAACAGTAGAATTAAATTTTAAACCTTCACTCTTATATATATATATATATATATATATATATATATATATATATTGCAAAACAGTGCACATATATATACAAAGAGAACTATTAAGTCCAATTCACATTAAGCCACTTAAAAACACAAGGTCTACAAATAGAAGCGGGGTTCTACAAGTTACGGGTCCCCATCCTCCTCTTCATCAATCTCCACACTCCAACTGGAGCCTTCAGCAGACTGCACTGGACTTCGAGACCTTCAACATCCAAGTCTTCTACATCTAGGGACCTGAAATGGTTATTCAATAACCAATGAGACCACGTCTCAGCAAGTTCTACCCCCTAAGACCCGATTAGTAAGCCGATACACTATGGGCTGCCTAAACACGCATAGGTCAGAGGACTTACCTTAGCCTCAGATTCCACCTGTAAATCAATACAATTTATAATAGGCATCCAATTACTCATAACAAATCGAACCAATCAATTACATGTCATAGAGCACACGTGCATTCTCTAAGGCACTAGTTCACCAAAGTGATGCATCAAATCATCGAGCCCACGTGTCTCTTCCAAGATGCTTCACTTAATTCCTTAGGCCCACGTGCATTCTCTAAGGCATTCGTTCACCAAAGTGATGCATCAAGTCACCGAGCCCACGTGCCCTTTTAGATGCCACTCTCAAGGTTCAATGGCTTTATGGTCCCACCCAACCTTCTCAAGATCTAGTGGCTTTACGGTCCCACCCGACCCTCTCAAGATCTAGTGGCTTTACGGTCCCACCCGACCCTTTCAACTATGGCCAACAATATTGCACCTCGTAATTAAATTCCTCAATTTCATAATATCTTGGCCTAATTTGTTGATATCAAATATACTCGATAAAATATCGTGTGTGGGTACACAATCGGCCTTAGCCAAAATAGAATAATTTCATTTTCTATAAATCCCACCATTTTCTATAGTCTACTAAAACATTTTTGGCATTGTCAACCGTACGCCCGATTATTTTTCAATTAATAACCAAAGATTATACAATTTAGGAACAAGTCCTAAAATTACTTATAAATCAATTTAGCACAAAATAAAGCTCAATTAAATAAACGGACTGCACCACGATCATCGGCACGAAATTCCGGTCATCAACCACCTTGGTTGAATTTCCGGAAAAATAATGAAATAAATAATTAATTTCGAAAATTAAATAAATAATTATTAAAAATCCAATTTAGGCCCATAATGCCCGATTGGAAGCCGAGACGAGCCCGGAAAATTACCGAGACTCGTTCAATAAATAACAGAACATGTCTACTTACTAATGTCTATTTCTAACCACCTAATATGCATAATTAAGTCTCTAATTTAAATTATCTAAATTAATCTAACCACCTAATTGCATTTAATTAAATCTAACCAACCCTAAGTATAATTGGTAAACTAAGAAAGCGTTAGTGAGAAACTCACTGGTAAAAAGCGGATCGAATCACCACAACAATGACGCGACGGCGGCCGAAATCGGATTTTCGGTGACACCGGCGAGCTTGGGCCTAACTATGATTGGGCTCTTTGCGGGCTGAACTCGGATTGAAATTCGGGCTTCAAGTTGTGGGCCAGACTGGATGGGCCTGCTGCGATTGAAAACTCATGGTTGGGCTACTGCACTTGGTGGAATTGGGCCATGAACTTGCTGGCCCAATTGTGGGTTGAGCTGCTAGTTTGCTGCACTTGGGCTGAACAATTGTAAGCCTCGCTGGACTGGGCTGGAAAAGAATGCGAGTTGGGTTTCAAGTGCAAGTGGGTTGAAGACGGCGTTGGTTTTGCCCGAACGTGTACTGGCACGCACGAAGGAGTCGCGGCAAAGAAGCTGTTGCTGGCGTCCACTCGTTGCTGCAAGGGAAGAGTCCACGATGGTGGCCTTCGGATGGGAGACCTTGACCGAAGAAGATGCTGGATGTTCGACCGAAGAAATACAAGGCGGTGAAGGCGTGCTGGCCGGAGCTGAGACGCTGGCAGACGGTCGAAGATGGAGCACGGAGAGAGAGGTCTTCGGGCGTGGCAGTTGGGATTTCGATAGCCACAACTGGAGAAGGCCACTCGGCTTGGAGTTGCCGCACAAGGGTCAACAAAGGGGGTTTTCATGGGTTTTATTGACCAAGGTTTGCTGGTTTACGGACATGTGGCATGAATGATGGAAAGATGAAGTTTTGAGTGGGTGGTGCTTCGGCAGAAGAGATGAGGGGATGTAGAGATTTCGCTGGAACGGGCTGGAGAATTTTCGAGCAGCTGCTAGCGGCAAAGAACTGAAGAACGACGTGGCAAGATGTTTCCATGGAGAGAGATGCGGGCGAAGGGAATGAAAGAAGGGGCAGGCGATCTTCGTGCGAGGATGCTGCTTCGACAGAATTTCTAGGGAAAATAAAAAGCAAAGCAGGAGGAGTCGTGGCTAGGCGTGCCGAGGAAGCTAAGAAGAAAAAGGGTAAAAGCAACTAAACTTATCCAAAACAATCAATGCTTGGTCCCCTTAAAGCATCCATACTTATCCCCAATGTCTCCCAATTATATCTTGCACAACAAATCCACCAATAATCCAAATTAAAGCCAAATTATACAGCCCTCAACCTAGTTCCGAATTTGTGGAACTGGCTCTCCCAGCCAGCTCTGGGTTTCCCTCTACCATGTCGGTAGTCTTCGGTTAACGTAACTCAGCCTCCTCCTTCCAGTTTTTCCTTTTTCTACCTGCGATGTGGTCGATTCACAGTCGCTCGGGTCCCTCTTCCCCGGACGCTCTCCTCTCAAGCCCTAAAAGCTCCATTTCTCGGCTGTTTCTACCAATTTCGACTCCGGTATTCCTTCTCGACAAAAACCTAATTCAGGGTTGGGCTTTGTCTGCTTAGTTTTGCCCGATAGCCCCTTCCTCTTGGGCGACTTCTGTTTGCCCAATAGGTCGGGCTTGCTCTTCTGTTCTTCTACCAGAGCCAATTCTCTTTGTAAACCCTCGCATGTCATCCTCTCTTGACTTCCCCCAATCTTCAACCCATTTCATCTCCTCTGTTACGCTGCACCAATTCCCTATCAGGCCGAAGCCCTCCTCTGCTAGCCCGGTTTGGCGAAGACAGGTACGCGAGATTTAGCAACCGCAATTGGTATCGCACAGTAGGCCTATTTCAACTCTTAGTCCGTGTCCTGTATTTGGTGAGGTCTCTGACTGGAATTAATCTGAGCTGTGGTATTTAAACTGTGTCTGTGACCTGTCCAAGTTGGGGGTCTCTGACTGGAATTATTCTGAGATATGGGGAGGTCTATGGTGGGGTCTCTGACTGGAATTGTTCTGAGCTGTGGTATTTAGACATATCCTGTCTATGGTGGGGTCTATGGCTGAGCTAAATTTTGAGGATAGTCGTTTGGAGGCGCTGTGCAAGAGCTTGGGACATCTTTGGTCGGATAGCGACGTTATTGAAGTTACTGATGGTATCTCTGAAGAAAAACTAGCTGAATGTAAGCGCACCTTGCTTGGTAAACTATATTCCAGACCCAACGTCAACTTCCAAGCCTTCATCAACACTATGAAACGGGCAAGGAGGACAAAAAATGTATCTTGTACCTTATTAGAACCTGGGTTTTTCTCTTTCTCCTTCAAGTCAGCAGTTGAAAAACAAAGAGTCCTAGATGCTGGTCCATGGTCTTTTTCCAGCAACCTTCTTGTGCTCCGCCAATGCGATCCCGATATTCCAAAAATATGCTATGATTTCTCGCAATGCTCCTTTTGGGTACACTTATTTGGCTTACCCTTTGGTCGGGTTACCCAAAAAGTGGTGCGGGAGATAGCCTCGAAGATCGGCGACATCTTGGAAGTGAACCTGGAAGCCAAAGGTACCAGCGCATATAAGGTTGGGAAAGCCAGAGTTAACCTGAATTTAGCGACACCTCTTAAAACTGGAGTTCTCATTAACTTGGGCAGTAAAAAACTATGGATTGAATTTAAGTATGAGCGTCTCCCACATTATTGCTATTCATGTGGTCGTATCGGGCACTATGCAACTGCCTGCAAAGAGATCCCCTACGAGACTACGAGGCTGGAGGAGGATCTACCGGGCAACTTTGGCAACTGGCTTCGAGCTGAAGTCCGGGAATTAAGCCCGTATGGCAAACTCTTTTATGGTAAATCTACCCCACTCCTCAACAACGCTGCAATGGTTCCGAAGCCATATTGTGCTAATGATACTCATGACATCCAGCAGACCCCTACAGTTTCAGAACAACCTAGTCCGACTCCTCGAACCCAGCAACTCCCGGAGGAAAGTCCATCCCAACACACAAACCAGTCTCACTTTTCTCGGGCCAAATCTATCATGGAAGGAAAAAAACCACAGATAAGAGAGGATAGCTGTTTAGACATCAACTCTACACTCGTTATGTATATGGAACAGCATAACACAATAACAACTGACGAGCAACTTTCCATCCAGCTTGAAAGAGGATCCAAATCTCAATACTCTCAGGCCCTACCTACCTTAGAAGGAAAAACACCACAAAAGAGAGACAGTAGCTGTCTAGATGTGGATTCTCCGATGGTTATGTATATTGAACCTACCAAGGAAGTGGACAATGACAGGCAAACTTCCTTCGAACCTGCAAGAGACTTAGCTAAGGGTAAAGCTAAATCCAGCAAGCTCCCTTCAGCAAAAATGGCCAAGAGATTATGCCCTTATGGTACTCATCCCTCAAAGCTTCTATCTACCGATACCTCACAGTTAGTGGAGATCCCTGTGACTGAAGACAAGAATTCAACTACATGGACTTTGGTGGCTAGCCCGAATAAGCCACCGACTCAACCATGAAACTTATAAGTTGGAACTGTCAGGGGTTGGGTTCTCCCCTGACAGTCCAGGCATTACGAGTCCTTGCGACCCAGGAAAGGCCCAATATTATATTTCTCATGGAAACTAAACAACAAGAGGAGTCAGTGCATCGTACAAGATGTCGTCTCAAGTTCTCAAACAGTTTTTTGGTAAATCCTATAGGTTTTTCAGGGGGTTTGGCGCTTTTTTGGGATGACCTAGTCACCCTTTCTGTGGAATCGCACTCTGAATTCTTTCTAAACGTGCGTTGCCTTATTCATGATACTCAATAGGTTATGCAGATTACTTTCCTACATGCACCCAATATCTTTCAGGACCGGGTATCACTATGGGACGACATACATAGACGAAGTGCCATCAATCATATTCCTTGGCTCTGCATTGGGGATTTTAATGACATCCTGTATCATTGGGAAAAAGTGGGTAAGAGGATGGTTGATCATTATCGTCTAACAGCTTTCAGGGAATTTTTAGAAGCATGCTCACTAATGGATCTAGAAAGTAAGGGGTGCGCTTTTACTTGGTCAAATAGAAGAGAGGGTGCTGAAAATGTTCGAGAAAGGTTGGATAGAGCTCTCAGTACCATGGAATGGAGGATAGCTTATCCAGATGCGAGGTCTGACCCTACCAGCTATCGGCTCAGACCATAGTCCTCTCATTCTTATAACTACACCCAAAGTGCCACGCAGGCAGAGAGACTTTAAGTATGAAGCTTTTTGGGCTGAAGATGGGGATTGCAGCCGGATTGTCAAGCAAACTTGGGAGGCATCCAGCACAAAGACTATGGCAGTGAGACTACAGAGAGTAGCATTTCACCTAGCGGCATGGAGTAGAAAACGATTCCCGAATGCTTACAAGAAAATTGAAGGCATGAAGTTCGAACTACAAGCCTTAACGAACAATCCTCAATTGCAGCATGATCAGCGGCGGATCCAGAACTTAGGGGGTGCATGATAACCTGCAATTTCTGTTCCAGAAATAATTTTTCTGTTCCAGACCAATTTCTGGAATAGAAACCCGTTTGATAAATCCATTTCGTTTTTCAATTTCTGGAATAGATTTTGTTCCAGAAATTGGTTTGGAACATAAATTAGAAATTATTTTTTTCTATTTCTGATTTTTGAAATAGAAATCAGAAATTATTTCTCCCTCTCAACCCTAATCTCCTCTACGACGTCTCTCCCTCATCTACGTCTCTGCCTCCTCCTCCTCCTCCGCCTCTCCTCATCTCCTCAGAAATCGTTTTCACCATTTCACGCTCCGATCTTCTCCTCCGCCTCTCCTCATCTCCTCGAGACATCGTCTCCTCCACCGGACGCTCGGATCATCTCCTCATCTCCTCAAGACATCGTCTCCTCCATTGGACGCTCGAATCGTCTCCTCCACTGGACGCTCTCTGCCTCTCCTCATCTCATCGACATCTGCTCGCGAATCCACCCCCTCGCCGTGACCCGCTGTCCCCGCTTGTTGTCCGAGCACCCCTCAGCAACAGATCTCGTGCCTACACCCTCGCTGCTCGTTCCCATGTGACGTCAGAAGCCCGCTGCAGCAGATCCCAAGCATCGACGCCTGAGCCGCTCCTGCTCTGCTCCGTCTCACCAGAAGCTGCCACCGCCCTGCGACCTCAGCAACGCCCGACGAGTTCGTGGGTCAATCTGTCAATCTGTCAACTCGAGTTCGTCCGACGAGTCCCAGGACCGCGAAGTGCGCAAACAAGCAGAACTACCCGTCTCCTCCCTTCTCTGGTTCGTGCCGATATCACCTTCAAAATCACGTCTAGATTCGCCTGTGTTTTGCGTGGGTTCGTGTGCTGAAGTTGGGTGGGTTCGTGTGCTGAAGTTGGGTTTGCTGCTCGTGGGTATGAATAGGAGATGGCTAGATTCGCCTGTGTTTTAGATGCATTAAGATGCTGAAGGAGAGAAGGTTCATGGCAGTGTGTTAAAACTCAGGTTTGAGTCGGATTTGTTCATGAGGAATGCGTTGATTCACATGTATTCGGCTTTTCAAAAGGCTAGGAGTGCACGCTTGGTGTTTGATGCAGGGACTGTGTTGGATTTGGTTAGCTGGAATTCCATGATTTATGGTCATGTGAAGAATGGGGAAATCGATGTTGCTCGCAAACTTTTCGATGAAATGACTGAAAGGGACGTCTTTAGCTGGAACTCAATGATTGCGGGTTATGTTGCGCAAGGGGACATGGGCAAGGCACGATGGTTGTTTGATAGAATGCCGTTTAGGGACATTGTGTCGTGGAATTGTATGATTGATGGGTGTGCAAGGACTGGAAACGTGTTTGCTTGTGGGAGGATAAAACATGAAAAAGATGTTTTTGCCGTCATTACATAGAGAAATTTAATAGCACCAAATACAGGCATCCGTAATGGTGGCTGGCGGGAAGGTCAATCATCAGCTAGCACATAGCTTGTTGAGACACCACATTTTAATCAGGCAATAGATTCCTCCCGCCAGCAAATAGTCCTAAACAGGGACTAGAAAATACGATTATATACATGTATGAGAAACCTATTTTGAATGAATGCAGGATATTAGTGGAAACGTTCCAGCGGGTGAGGTTGAACCATGTGTTTAGAGAAGCTAACTGCTGTGCATATGCACTTGCTGGGTTAGGGAATGATTTTGAGATGGAATAGGTTGTTTTTTATGATATCCCGACTGGCTTTTGAACTTGTTGGCTAAGGATGATGTAACTACTGCTCTAATATTTCTGCTAATGCAAGCACTTTAGACTCAAGTTTTGAGAGGTATGCCTCCCTTCTTGGTTGTGTAATATGTAGGCATCTTCATTTGTTGCTTAATGAAGTTCTGCTTTTACCCCAAAAAAAAAAAAATTTGTGAGATAGCTGATCAAAACGAATCTGCAAAGGAAAGAACCGCCTTGGGTTTGTGGCAGGGATTAGGAATCACAATCATTAGGAAAAAAATGTTTGTTTTTTACTTTCTTGCATAAATGATAATAGAATAATTCATGAAATGAAGCTGAAGAACCAGAAAATTTGAAAAATTTTCAAGGAGGAAAACGCCAAAGCATGTTCTTCTAAAAGTTAGCTTGATAAAATAGGATTTCCTTGGGAAAAAAAAAATAATAAAGTCAAGAAGTGCTCCATGACTTACATGCCAAAACAAAAACAACTTATGTGAGGATATTCATTATGACTTCGAATGACTTCATATTTTGATGTATACCTTTTTGTGATCTGCTTGGAAGCTTCTTTCTCCATGTACTCTCACTCCCTCTCCAAACGTTTTGATAAGGCCCTGATTCAATATTGGCAGCTTGACATGAATATGGTTTTCTGAACACACACATCTTGAACTATCTATTCTACGCCTATGTAGATACAAAGTACTCTCATCTACTTTATGCTGCAACTTTTTCAACTTAGTCTGATGACGGCATCTTCTTATTGATACTATTCTCTTACTTGTAACATTGTTCATTTTTTTTTTTTTAATCCGCCCCCTCGCCTCATCCAGAAGCCCTCTACAGTAGATCCCGAGCACCGACGCTTGAGCCACTCCTGCTCTGTTCCGTCTCACCAGAAGCTGCCACCGCCTCGCGACCTCAGCAACGCCGCCCGACGCCCTCTCCTCATCTCCTTGACGTCGTCTCCTCCACCGGTTAGCTCGCCTCTCCCTCATTTGTAAATTCTAGGGGCCCTACTTTTGGATTAAATGCTGCAGTTTTATATGAGTGTATGCATAACTCAACATCTTTGAACTAGGAATGTATAACATAAATTATTTCGTGTAGGATTTTTTTAAACGAAACTTCTGTGTGGCTGTTGTATTTTGTTATATTTGTGTGATGGATTATTTGACATCTCTATATAGAGATTTCAAGTCTAGCTCTTTAGAATGCCGATGATATAGGCGAATGGATTTTTTAGTGGGAATGTTCACTGCTAGTTATTATGAGCAAATAGATGGGGTATTGGTTGGTGGGAATGTTCCTTTTGCTTGTAATATATGGTTGCTTGTAAAATTTTATATGAGGATGATTCTCTTTTAATTTTGTTTGTGCATTTTGTTTTATTAATAGTCATAGAACATTGTATTGATGTGATATCGATATCAAAGTCTATGCGCTTGAACTGGTATATCAACTTACTAGGCTCATTTGATGCTCAATTAGTTAAGCTTAAATGGCTTCGCAAACAGAGGTTTATATGGCAAAGTGGACTGAGCCTTTGACCAATGAGCTTGTAAGTTTGTTGGTAACTGAGGTAACAAAGGGAAATCGCACCACTTCTACCTACAACAAAACAGGATGGAATAACATACATGCCGAATTCAATAAACGGACGGGACTCCACTTTACTATAATTCAGTTGAAGAACAGGGTCAACAAACTGAAGAAGCAGTATAGTAGTTTCAAGAAACTTTTGTCACAATCTGGATTTGGTGTGGAATTAGGAAGCAGGTTCTGTAGAGATCCTGTAGGATGAGTGATCTGGATCAGAAGACTCCTAAGAGGAGGTCTGTTGCGTCTGTCACTCGGAATAGGGCGTCGACTAGGATCGGTACCCGAGAAAGAGCGTAGGCTTAAGCCAGCGCGAGTGAGAGAGTACTGCCTCAGGCTAGTACTGGTGTAGCAATACTTGACGATCCTAGATTAGATAGGATCATGCAGGCGCTTGAGTCTTTGGGAATTTTGATGGGACAGCAAGTTCAAAATGAAGCTGCCGCTACCGTTGCTACAGCCACACCTGCTGGAGTCCAACTTGAAATTGTAATTAGAGGGAGACTGATGCACAAGTTGATAAAGCAATTCCTGAGACATAAGCCATCGAGGTTCAGTGATGTGGGCGACCCTGAGGCTGCGATCCTTTGGTTAAGGGATGTTAAGAAAACCTTCACCATGCTGAGGTGTTCAGAGAAAGATCGAGTACCTCTGGCGGCTTATCAGCTTTAAGGTAACGCCAGTACATGGTGGGAAGCCACTCAAGGAAGAGTGTTCCCTGAAGGCACATCTTAGACTTGGAGTGCCTTTTGTGAGGCTTTCAATGGAAAGTACTTAGACAGTGCGAGAGAGTCCAAGGTGGTAGAGTTCCAACGGCTTCGCCAGAATTAAATGTTTGTGGATCAGTACAAGGCAAAGTTTGTAGTGTTGTCTAAGTATGCACTGAGACTAATTGAGGACCCAGTAGGTGGGACAAAGAGGTTTTTGAACGATTTAAAATTTGACATTGGAAGTCAGTTGATGCCTCTAAACCTGAAGGATAAGCAAGCTTAGGATAGTGCACTACTAGGATGGGTGACCTCCTGGGATAGTGCCTAACCATGCGCCAAAGGGTAAAACCGTGAGGCTCGGTATGGGACGAGCCAAAGCGGACAATGCCTCTCGTAAGTTAGTCCCTATAGAAACGGGACCCCTTCGGTAGATGGGTAGCTCGGGGATGAACCGAGGCAAAGACTCGGTGGGCTCGTAACAACCCGGTCCGATGAGGGCGGGGAGTGATCGCCGAGGCTAGAAAGCCTGGACAAGGAGCGGCTCCTGGCAGGCTTCTAGGATGGTGAAGGGGACAGGAATGAATCGGGCTATGCACCGAACAGGAGGGGCAGTGTTTCTGGGATAATTTATCAGAGTGGTGCAACGAAAATATCGTTAAGCTTGTAGAGCTTCGATTTAATGGAATGAAGTTGGAGAAAGGAGGAGCATCTTGCTATAATGGATTATTATTGTGAAGCAATTCACTTTAACCTGGTGGCAAGAGGTAGTTTTGAATTTATTGAAAATCGAGGAGGACCCTTGATTACTTTGATTTCATTTGTTGAGGTAATCCAATTACTAGATGGGGGTTGCCAAGGTTAGTTGGCAATCATAGTTGACACGACAGTTGAAGATCGAAGATATTGCTGTGGACCAAAGCAAGATTAAAGCAGTAATTAATTGGCTGAGACCGACTACAGTGACAGAGATCAGAAGTTTTCTGGGGTTAGTAGGATACTACAGACAGTTCGTAGAAGGGTTTTCAGCAATAGCGTCATTTATGACTCGACTGTTAAAAAAGGAAGAGAAGTTCGTGTGGACAGACAAGTGCGAAAATAGTTTCCAAGAACTTAAGCGAAAGCTGACAACCGCACCTGTGCTGACCATACCATATGGTCTTGGAGGATACGAGATCTACAGTGATGCATCGTTCAGAGGACTGGGTTGCGTGTTAATGCAACATAGCAGAGTTGTTGCATATGCGTCCCGTCAGTTGAGACCTCATGAGCTAAACTATCAAATGCATGATTTAGAACTCACAACGATTATCTTTGCTCTGAAGATTTGGAGACATTATCTGTGTGGAGAAAAATTTCAGATTTTCACAAACTATCGGAGTCTCAAGTATCTGTTCTCTCAAAAGGAATTGAACATGAGACAGCGTTGTTGGATGGATCTCCTGAAGGACTATGATTGTGATATTCTGTACCACCCCGGAAAGGCGAATAAAGTCACAGATGCACTGAGTAGAAAGTCCTCAGTTGCACAAATGTTGCTCAAGGAATGGGCCTTGAACGAGAAAGTTAGAGATTCGGATTTCAAATTGAGGTAGGCCACCTTTCAAATATCATGGCCACCCTCAGAATTGAACCGGAACTTCAAATAAGAATTAAGGTACTCCAGTGGATTGACCCAGAAATCCAGAAGATTGTACAAGAGGAGGTAGAAAAGAGAAAACCGGATTTTCAAATTTCAGAAGATGGAACGATTGAGATTCGGAGGACGATTGTGTGTACCCGATGATACGGAACTTAAAGAGGAAATCCTATCAGAAGCACATCGTAGCGATTCTGAGATACAGTGGGCGGTACAAAAATGTATCGGAATTTGTGTCAACACTATTGGTGGTCCAAGATGAAAGGACATAACTAAACATGTGGCCAAGTGTTTGACGTGACAACAAGTAAAGGCTCGACTTGCTTGTAAACAGGGGAGGACTTTTGCAACCTCTCGAGATTTCCGAGTGGAAATATGAGCATATTACAATGGATTTTGTGACAAGCTTATCAAAAAGTCAGAAGGGTAATGATTCTAATTGGGTCGTGGTCAACAGACTGACGAAGTCAGCTCACTTCATCGCAGTATGAAAAGACCTGGATTTGGATAGGCATGCAGAGTTGTATGTACGTCAAATTGTTCATCTACATGGAGTGCTAGTAACGATTACGTCCGACCGAGACCCGAGATTTATAGTTGCTTTTTGGAAAAGTTTGTAGAATGCATTGGGAACAAAGCTGCAATACAGTACGGCTTATCTTCTTCAAACAGATGGCCAATCTGAGAGGACAATCCAAACCCTCGAAGATATGCTACGAGCTTGCGTGTTGGATTTCAAAGGAAGCTGGGAAGAACAACTTCATCTCGTCGAGTTCGTCTACAATAACAGATACCAACAAAGCATTCAAATGGCTCCTTTTGAAGCATTGTATGGCCGGGCGTGTAGAACGCCGGTGTGTTGGGATGAAGTTAGAGAACGAAAGATCACAAGCCCAGAGTTAGTGGATATCGTCACAGTTATCAGAAACAGATTAAAGACTGCTTAAAACCGCCAGAAAAGCTACGCTAATAAGCGCCGAAGACCAATGGGATTCCAAGTCAGTGAAAACGTGTTTTTGAAAGCATCACAAATGAGGGGTACTTCACACTTCGGCAGAAAAGGGAAATTAAGTCCAAGGTATGTAGGTCCCTTTGAAATCTTGAAATTCGAGTCCTCTGAGTGATGAATGGATGTGAATTTCGTCAATGCATTGTTGGTTCATCTCACTCGGAATTGATCAATCCTGAGATACTGACCATGAGAGGAAAGGCTAATGAGGACAGAACTCGTACGACTAAAGAACCTGACCTGGGAAAACGACTTGACCGTGAGACTTGCGTGAGGGCGATCCTGTAGATAGGCAGGCCGATTTCAAGGACGACTAGAAGTTGATTCACGGACAGAACATAATAGAATAACGGGTGATTCCGTTCACTATTATTGAATCCACGAACGACCCTAGGTCGATCCTTAATAATCGTGTACTTTGAAATAAGAATCTATCCTCCGCAATTCCACGTAGTTAAGGACGTCCATGAGTCGAGATGTCTTGAACGTGGTTTGACACGAGTCGGTTACACGTGAATCCTCAAAGCCGCCTGTCAGTCTGAGTTGTACCCAAAATGGTATTAGGGTGAAATTCACATGACATGAGGACTAAAGATTGGACTTTGAATTATCAAAAATGCGCGGGACAGAAGAAGCTACTTGGAGGAACGAAAAATCGATGAGACAACAATACCCCACCATTTGGAAGGAGAATTTGAATAGTTTAAATTTCGAGGACGAAATTTTTGTAAGAGGGGAAGAGTTGTGACATCCTGAAATTTAGGCCTATTTCGAGTGTTGAATTTTCGAGGGTTTCCATATTTAATTAGTGGACATCGTCTCATCGTCCGTCGATTTAGCGGCGAGCCCAAAATTTAAAAAAAATGAAATTATCGGATGAAAAATCGGAGATTGGAAAAAAAAAGAAAAAAAAATGATAACAATATTAATATTATTCTTTTTCTTCTCTCTCTCCTCTTCCTCCCCTCCTTCACGTTTCCCCCCTCCTTCCTACACAATTTCCTCTCCCTCTCTTTTCTTCTCTCTCTCTCCCACTTTTCCACCCCCTCACTTACGCCAACCCTTCTGCTGCAATTTCCCTACAATTTCCCTGCAACTTCTCCTCCATTACTTTATTCTTTCCCTCTATTCTTTCCCCCTTTCTCCTCTCAACGACATCACCTCCCCTCTTCTTTTCTTTTTCTCCCCCCTCACGCATTCTCCATTTCTACCGTAGCACCCCAATCCTTCTTTCACCTCCATTTATTTGCTTTCATTTTCTATAGCTTCATCATCCACTCGGCTCACCATCATCCTCACCGTTGCACGCCATCCGTTCAAGCCGAGCGCCCTAGGCTTTGAGCTCAGCTTCGACGATCCATCGCCGGGAGTTCTTCAATACACAAATTGGGTAAGTTGTCTCCTAACTCTGGATTAGGGGCTGAGTACCTTATTTAGGAGTTCCTATGGATATGATAGAGGTAGATGATGTTATATATGGATGGATGTTGGTTAGAGATGTTAGGTTAGCCACAGAAAAGCTTGGTTGTGGTTTAGAAAGCAAGACAACCACCATGGATGAAGATTCGACCAAGTACAGAAGCTGGTTCTTGAAATAGTTTCCTGGACGTGCGTGTTTTGCTAATTTTGTAGATGACTATGTGTTGCGATTTTGAAGAAATTTCCTTCTGAAGAAATGTTGTAGACATCCTAAATAATAACATATATTTTTATTATAATTTTTAGAATTTAAAAAGATGACGATTTTCATGACGTCATCCTTGAAACAGTATTTCGGACAGTTCTGTAAACCGTGACATCTCCTGATTCCGAGGGCTGTTACTGACCTTTAGAGGTCGAACTTCCAATCAGTTTCTTCACGAAAGTTGTCCGTTACAACTTCTAGTTTAACATACTCGAATTTCAAATCAAACGGACCAGATTTCGACCCAAAACCGAACCGATTTTGATGAGTTAAGCTCTCTGGAACTGGACCCGATTTTAGTACTGGGTTGAGTGAATTACTGGGCCGAATACAGAAGGATCTGGGCCTCAGTGTCTTCATGAAAAATGTTCCTTTATGTGTTCTTTACAACATATTAAAATTTGGGAATTTTCTGAGCTCGATTGGTTAGGTTTATGGATTTAAACTTGGAGACGCGCGCAGGCCCGGTTTCTGCCCATTTCGGACCAATGTTAGTTTGGGTTGGTTCTTGATGTTTTGCTTGTTTTAATTAGTGTTTTGATGACTTATGGCTTTAATTTATTAGTTAATTAATTCTGGAATTTCACTGTTCATGACGCATTGTTCACGAAACACTGTTCACGCGCACTGTTCACCCGAGAATGAAAAATGGTCTAATTTCATGTGTATTGATTTTATGAAGTAAATGGATGTGCCAATGCATGGGCATTCGCATGAATTGGGTGATGTTTTGTGCAATTATATTGTGATTGAAAACAGTTGGTATTTAATTAGGAAATATCGGGTGTCAGGTTCTGGACACCGAAAGTGTTTTTAAATACTATATCAAACTGTGGGATTTTAAAAGAGACGACACAAATTTTCTAGTTCGATCTGACCGTGTCCCCACACACGATTATTTTATAATGCATTTCTAATATGAAGAAAATAGGCCGGGATCACCATTTTAATTGAGGTATTTGAGTGCAATGCACGGTGTCCTGGGCCGAAATTGAATGAATGCATGAATGATATGAAATGCTGTCACGAGCCTTTGGGGCCGAACGATGCTCCTTCGGGAATGCCCCACGTCAACGGATGCCGGTCGCAGTGAATGCTGGGCCGATGCTCCTTCGGGAATGCCCCACGTCAACAGATGCCGGCAGTGGAGGCTGGACCGATGCTCCTATATGGAATGCCGTCTAGATGTAGACGTTGCCGCGCTCGACGGTGCGAGGCAATGCCCGGTTATGCCAGAAGACTATTATCTGTGGGGTTGGCCATAACCATTGAATGGAAATTGTGAAACGCATGAACGATCGAAGATTGAGGGACCTAATTAAGAGACGGAACTGTATGGTGCGGTATGGGACGTACCATCACGGTTTAGTCTACTAATTGGGGCCCGTATGATTGCATTAATATGTACATTCCTAAGTATTCATTTGTGAGAATCATGGCATCTTTGGTTCTGGTCATACATGAGTTGAGCACATTGTTTATGGCATGCACGCATGAAACGATAACGCATTTCACACATGCTTCTGTTGTGCTGAGAACAAAGCCTTGAGGGGTGACCCGACTGGGATGGCGGTTCGTCCGCGCTAGTGCGGGGCCCAAAGAGGACAATACTGGGTTGGGATGAGGGATGGCGTTGCGTCCGCGCCTCTACCCCAGACAATGCGTTCGTGTGGCAATGGCCAAGTGAGATCGCTCGTAACGCGATTTGTATGTGATAATGTGATTGATCGAGCGAGACGATGCCCGGTCATGTTGGAAGACTGTTATCTGTGCATTGAAAATCATTTGTGACACATGAATGAGTGAAAGCGAGGGACCTAATTAAGAGACGGAACTATGTGGTGCGGTATGGGACGTGCCATAATAGTTTAGTCTGGTAATTGGGGGCCCGTGTAATCATGTTGACATTTATGTCCTTACATATGTACGTGTTAAAGTATTCTGATGATATATGATCCCGATATCTTATGTATGATTTGATTGACACTAACATGCAAGAAAGTACTGGTATTAAGAAAGTGTGAGAAAGGTGATTAGATTGCATGTTGAGTGTACCCTTCTCCTAATCTGGATTTAGGGGATTGACTTGCTGAGATGTGATCTCACCCCTTAGTGGGCTAACATTTTCAGGTCCCCAGTGTGAAGAACCCGGAGCTTGAAGCGGAAGGGTCAGGATCATAGGTGGCTTAGCAGTCCTTTGTGAGATAGACGTTCTGTATAAGCTTGAGGTGTTTATGAAAGTGTATTTGATTTGAAACTGGTTGTCTTACTTTTCTATCCCATGTTTGTTGTTGTCATGGGATTAGTTAATTTGCTTCCGCATGTGCAATAAAATGAAAAGGGTCAGCGACGAGTCCTGGGAATGTCGCAAAAGTTTATAGACCACCGAGGGATGTGTGCGCTCGAGGTTCGGGCGTGACAATGGACATCTCATTTGCTCAAAAAAATTGTTTTAAGAAATAGAAATTTTATACTGTTATCAAACGAATTTCTATTTCTGAAACAGAAATTTTGTATCGTTATAAAACAGATTTTTTTGCTCAGAAACTCGTCCAGAAATAGAAATAGAAAAATCTATTTCTGTTCCAGAAATTATTTTAGGAACAGAAATGTTGTCATGCACCCCCTTAACATAGAGATTGAAGCATTGTGGCAACAAGAAGAAATGTTCTGGGGCATGAGATCTCGAATTCAATGGCTCAAGTGGGGAGACCGAAATACTAAGTTTTTTCACGCCACAACTATAGAACGACACAACAGAAATCGCATTTCCATGCTGATGAATGGGGAAGGAGATTGGGTCAGAAGTTATGATACGCTTAAGGACATGACAATGGACTTTTTTAAAAATCTCTACACTACAGGAGGTCCAAGGAACTTTCAACCCGTTATTAACCACATCCCTATTTCTGTTGATGCAGCTATGAATCACAAAATTACTGCACCAGTTACAATGGAAGAAGTTTATGCAGCGACTTACCAGTTGGGTGCCTCCAAAGCTCCTGGACCCGATGGGTTAAATGGTATCTTTTTCCAGCAGCATTGGCAGGTAATAGGTCCAGCAACTCTTCGCGAGGTGCAACTATTCTTTGAGCCTGGCTCCCTACCTCCAACCCTGAACAAAACCCAAATAATTCTCATTCCTAAAACCCAAAACCCAGAAAAGTTGGAGCATTTTCGACCCATTAGCCTTTGCAACTTTGCATATAAGATCATATCTAAAATCCTTACCAACAGACTGAAACCCCTACTACCAAACATCATTGCAGAAGAGCAAAGTGCTTTTTGTGGGAAATCAACAAATTCAGGATAATATTTTGATTGTACAAGAAGTCATCCATCGACTGCGTACCCGGGACAGAAGGAAAAATTTCTAGGCTATCCTGAAAGTAGACATGCAGAAAGCTTACGACCGAATAGAGTGGGATTTCCTACAAGCGTGCCTTTATAAGATGGGATTTTGTGAAACATGGGTGAGTTGGGTTATGCAGTGTGTCACCACTGTGTCCTATAGCATCAAGTTTAATGGGGAATCTTTACCGGAGTTTAAACCTACTCGGGGTCTTCGTCAGGGCGATCCTTTATCTCCATACTTATTTATCATTGTAGCAAATGTCCTATCTCAGATGTTGAAGGAAGCTATCGCAGCCGACACTCTCCATGGTATTAAATTAAACAGACATTGCCCAACCCTTTCACATCTCTTCTTTGCAGATGACTCCATATTTTTCATGGAATGATCTATTTTGGAATGTCAAAACTTGACCAATATACTCAACCAATACTGTTATGCATAAGGTCAAGCTATTAATCTGAACAAATCTGGCATTCATTTCAACAAAGATTCTCCAGAAAGCCTTCGAAGAAATATGGCCTCAATGCTAAGAGTTCCTGAAATTACTAAAACAGGGAAATACTTAGGGATTCCTTCGGACTGGGGGGCCTCGAAAAAGGACATGTTTGCCTGGATCCTAGCTCGAGTGAGTAAGAAGTTGGAAAGTTGGAAAGAAAAGCTACTTTCGCGAGCTGGTAAGGAAATACTTCTAAAATCTATTGTGCAAGCTATACCTCACTATGCCATGTCAATATTCAAAATCCCCTTATCTATTGTTAGAGCTATAGAGAGGAAACTTGCTAATTTCTGGTGGAGGACTAAAAACAATTCCAATGGTCTGCATTGGCGGAAATGGGATGTTCTTAAACTTTGCAAGGCGGAAGGTGGACTTGGCTTTAAGGATCTTATTGCCTTTAACACTGCAATGTTGAGTAAACAGGCTTGGCGGATCTCTCAACAACTAGACACACTATGGAGCAAGATTATGAAAGGCCTTTACTTCCCAAATTGTGATATATGGAAAGCAGGTAGGGGATCACGGCCATCGTGGGGATGGCAAAGCTTACTAGCAGGGAGAGACGCGATTGCTCCTTATGTTAAATGGGTGGTGGGTAATTGACAGCAAATTTCCATCCGCAACGATAAATGGCTTGCACTAGGACCGATTGGCGGTTGTCTGAGATAGAATGAACCCAGTAAGGTAGCGAACCTAATAGATATGGAAGCTGCTGAGTGGAAGGAAGACTGATTGCACTCCATGTTTAACAACACCCTAGTGGCAGAAATTAAAGCTATTCCTATTGGTCTACCAAGCACCGCGACAGATTGGTGTGGGAAAATAACCCCTCGGTACTTATACCGTGAAAAGTGGATACATTCACACTAGAAAACACCAAAGGAACCATACCGACTCCCGGACCCACAACATCTCACCGGATCGACCAACATCTATGGATGCACATTTGGCAAGCCAACATACAACCTAAAATCAAGTTCTTCCTCCGGAATGCCCGCCACAATGCTCGCCTACTTTAGAGAATCTCTATAGAAGAAAGATTGTACCGCTCCACTATGTCCAATCTGCAACCTTGAATTGGAGTCTGTTGAACATACCCTACTGCTTTGCCCCTGGACATCTCAAATTTGGAATGATCCTAGCCTGCAAATCCAAATAAACCGAATGGGACTTTCACGCTTTGCTGACTGGTTGTGTAAGTATTTAGCTCGACCAGAGAACTCACGTCGTTTTGAGCTGGTGGCGAATGTTGTATGGTGTATATGGAAGGATCGCAACCACTCTATCTTCAGGAAAAGCCCCCTCAACCCACATAAGACCCTATTCAATGCTAAAACGCTACAAGTCAGCTTCACTACTTGGAATGCGAAGCCACAAAAAAGTAAGCAAAATCAAGATTTATCACACAAGTGGCTACCACCACCCCTAGGCGTCCTCAAAATCAATATTGACGCTTCATTTGACATTGCCTCGCCTAGCCGACAATCCTACCGAATTTAACCACCATAACCGAAGGTATCCCAATGACGCATCCTCAGCTTCTGAAATGGGGTTAGATGCAACCTGCCCAGCTGAATTGCTTCAGCCATTAGATCTCCCAAGAAGGTACGCCCCAACTGACAGAGCAAACCGAGATTTCACCACAACTCTTAACCAAGAGGATCACTGCTCTGGCCGCATGAATAGGGACTCTAGAGCTGCAATGCCCCAAGCAAACATGATTAGCACTGATCAACCCCAAACCGAGCAGGACACAACCCGACTTTCTCAATGTGTACCAGATTAGCTCAGTGAGGGGTGCAGACAAACAAGCAATGAGACAAACAGCCACGAAACCCAAATGATGCCAGGAAGAGTTCGTGTGCTCGATCGAGGCAAACACCCAATTGAAAGCAGTATCATTAGAGAAGAAGAATCTGAGACAACCCGCCATGGTCCCGATCTCGCAAATCATCCGCTGGAAGCAAACCCCGCCGCGACCTCCCTCCCCGATCAATGAAGAAGCTTTCAACCAGGGTCACACCCTCCCCCTGTACAGAAAAACCACTGTTGAAAGCTGCATTACATCTACAAAACGCAACTCTGCAATCAGATCAAGTGTCTTTCCTGTCCCGATTTTACAGCATAACAATAGACAAAACCCACAATCTTCCCATCACACGACCGGCAACTTAGCAGAGAGGATTGATGATGGATCTAACCTGATAAGCAATGCTGTGGATAGCGAAGTTGTAGAATCTCCAAGCCTGAAGCTTTTTGATCGACAGCCGGAACAGCGCCTCTTACGCGCCCGATCTTCCCTGAACATCGATGATCTACACCACCAGATCCACCATAGACCCTGCATTGATCCAACTGAGCGACTCAACTTCAGCGTAGAGCAAGCTAGGGGTACCATCTCTGACTGTTCTCCTCTTGCTTCAACCCCTGACGCCGCCTTTCGAGCTACAGATGCAGCCTCACCTTGAACACAACTGGACAACCGCTACCCAACCGAAACCCCCAATCTCCACACTTGCAGATCGGCCAGAAGAATTAACGCCAGCAATCACCCACCCAACAACAATGCCGAAGGAGAAATTGCTGCTTCTCCGGATCTCGACTTCATTGTTAGACAGGCCGCAGGTAACATAGATCCCGAGCAGGGCCTCAATCCAACAGGGCGGCAGGATGGCCGACCATCTACTCCTTCATAGAGCCGTCACCCTTCTCCTCGAGCAGCTACAGCGTGTGTCTGTAGAGATTCGTTTGGCAGGATATGGGATGGGTTTACCAAACACATCAAGGTGAGTTCAGCGGAACAAGCGGAGGCCTTAGCTTTGGTAGAAACCCTAGACTTTATTTCTTCTAAGCTATCTCCACGCAGTGTAGAAAATAAATTTCTCATCCAGTCTAACTGTTTTACGCTGGTAGAAAGCGTTCTCTCCTCTGCTTCGTCAAGTTGGGCTGTCCAACCTCTAGTGGATCGAGCCAAACTGAAAATGGCGAGTCTTTCAGGTATTAGTTTAGCCCACTGTAATCATGCTACCAACAGGGTAGCTGATTGGCTAGCCAAAACTCATCGGTGGGGCTGTCTACCGAGGAACTGGATTACCAATCCCCCCTCTACTCTTTTGGGTTTACTTTGTACTATCGTTCATGATGTACGTGTACCAAACTTCTGTTAGTAATGAAAGCAGTCTACTTGTCCAAAAAAAAACCTAGTTCCAAATTTCACTCCAATTATCTTAACTTCTTTACCGATTCTCCAAATCAAGGCCCGATTTCTCTGAAGAAAAAAATCTCAAACAATTTTCTGTAAGTCCCCGACACCCAAAGGTTCGATAAAAAGGCCAACAATCCAATCAATTTGGCCGATCCAATTTTCCGCTAATTTCCGCGACGTTTGAACGATTTTCCGTAAAAATCTCAAACTCGACGGAATTTCTCCGAAAGACAAGACGACGTGCTATAAATGAACCGTGACATACTCGAATGTCCGATTTTCGAAACCGAATTCAATTTCGTGGTTAAAATCGACCGAATGCGATTTAGTCCGATCCGACCTATTGAGTAGCTTTTAGGGATTTTACCGCGGTTATATTCCTTAATGGCTTCACCCAATAGATTGGTTAACTCGTGAGTGATCAGCTCAGAGAAAAAGGACCATCGGCACGTTGACAAGATGCCCATTTCATATATTCGGGACGAGTCGAAAATTCGGGATGTCACACGTAAAGATTTATCGGATCTCTTTGTTTATTTATCTTCAGTTAGTTTCCAATCTTATTCTAGATGACGAACACAATAATGCAGGCCTGGACACTGTCAAGAGATCAAAAGTTTATGGAGCTCGTAGATCCATCGATTGCATCCACATTCAACCCCGTGGAAGTTTTACGATCCATCCATGTGGCTTTGTTGTGTGTTCAAAATAATCCGCACGATAGACCGGAGATGTCGTCTGTGGTTATGATGTTGAGCAGTGAGAGCACATTGCCTCAGCCTAAACAACCTGGTTTTTTTTACGAGACGTCTGTGTCCGAAGCAAGTTCTTCAAGCGACAGCAAGCATAGGAAATATTCGGCCAACGAAATAACTATTTCACATTTACTGCCTCGATGATATATCTGTAATTTCAATTATGTTTATATTGATCCCATATGAATACAAGAGGATTATGGAATTTGTATGAGAGTCATCTCTTAATCTGGAATTGAAAGAGCTTACAGGGACATATGAAAGATTGTACCTTTTGTTCTTCCAAATTTTGCAGGATTCCGGTCAGAAAGCGAAGAGCGTGTACATGGACCACAAAGTGAAAATTTAAGTCTTTTCTTGTTATGATATTCTAGCAAAGAAACCCTAAGAATACCCGTGAACTTAGGGAGGTAAATTCGCATTTTTGAAAGAATCCTTAATGTTTTGATGTCTGATTCAGTTTCAATCGACGAAATTATACATTTGGGAAAAAGTGGCCATAACTACAAGTGAAATTGTAATCAGTACTAAAACCGTTGCTCTGTCAAAGTCTGCATAGTGATGTTTCTTCTATTCCATAATGCCAAATAACCATGTCCTTCAAGTCACAGCCTGCATTATGGTGACATCAACGAACTCAAGTGCACCTAAAACAGGTGAAAAGGAAAAGGAATTGACTTCCCAAAATTGTTGACTATAAATGAAAGATTCTCATATCATCTTAACAGCCATTTTTCGGACTCTAGATGAACAGAATAAGAACTGAAATCTAACACAGGATAGAGGTGTCGGAAAATGCAAACAGAAGTAGGGATTGGGCGGGAATGAGATTGACTGACCTCCTTGCCAATGTAGTCAATGGGCACAGCCAATTGCAGTCAGTAGATTGGCCCAAACAGTTCACTATCATCAAGGCAATGAGAATGGAGCTATTCTAATTGATATTGCGATGAACCTGAAGATATTGGACTTTGAATCACCAAGATGTTTTTGACCTAATGAGAGAAAAGGAACTAAACACAGAGACTAAGGGAGCTGTCCGAACATAGTGAGTCCTCTTCTGAAACATCTGAATTATGCTTAAATTTGCTTCAAGAACTAAAACTTCTGTTTGATAATTGAATCTAGTGGTTATAAACCCTCTCGGTATGCCATTGATACTGAATAGACTTGAATTTCATCGGTCCAGTATTTCAGCCATCCCAATCATAGGCCCGGGATGCCTCTGTGGTTTTGATGCTTGGGGTAGAGCGCATTGCCTCAGCCTAACTAGTTCAATTATTCCTTAGAGGAGATTATAATCAAAACAAGTTCTTCAAGTTACAGCGAGTACCCAAGATTTTCAGCCTAATTAAATGACCATTTCCGGTAAAATCTAGACAGACAAATCTGCTAGCTCCTGCTGACCAACCATCATGCTTTGGTACAGCACAAGAAAACTCATGGTGTTTAATCTAACATTATGAAGTTATCACTTCCATTTATTATATCAAGAAGATACATTACAGAAAGGATCAGTTTACATACATCAGCGCTGTTGGTGCTTGTACCTTGCATCACATTATATTAAATGTTCCATGAGGTTGCACTTCAGGCTGCACAAAATTATATCTTTACCCATTCTAGGCCCGATTTCCCATCTAGTGTGTTTGCTCTGTTGAAGTTCCAAGTAGTCCTTGTACTTCATCTAGTTGTACATGGCTCAGTTGTTCTCGCCATCCACCAGCTGCTCCACTGGCGTGACAACTGTGTCCAGCGACGGTCCACTAGATATAGAGATTGATAGCCTTGTTCATGAAAGCTCGATGCAAAATGCTCTTGTACTTCCCATTGCTCATAACCTTGCGTGAAAAGTGTTCAGAAAAAGAAAAAGTCAGTTGCAAATAAGCTTTATGGTAATGAGAAGAACTATATGTACCATAGTTTATGTGTAATAACATTGTCCCTTCCATAAAGACCTCTGTCGTATCTGCATCTATAAAACAAGGCACACTTTACACTTCACACACCAAAATTTGAAACAAATTGGACCTCTCTTGCAAAAATTATGAGGGAGATTTGAAAGATGAAACATTAATTCCTATCTATGTACCTCCAGGTGACCACCAGTGTTGTTCAAAAAGGCGATCGGAATGGGATCGACTTTGACCCACTTCCAGCTGAGGTGCACTTGAAGGCCGCCAATTCCATTCTGCATGAGGATGGTCAACAGGCCATCGTCCAGGTGTCAGGCCATGTCCATAACTAGTTCCGGCTGCGGGCACAGCAGATACAGATTCGCCGTGAATATCTGGAGGCTTGAATCCATGTTCATTGCCTCGTTGATATAGCCCAATTGGAGTCCTGGGATTTCTAAGATGCCCTCACGCAGTTCCCGAAACAATTTCCGGTCCGCCCCAAAGTACTCTTCTGAAATTTCATTGCAACAAACATTGCTTTCATTCATTAGAGGAAATGCCACGGTGGTGTTCTTTTCATCTGTAGGGATGTCGCCAGTTTGTGTTAATCTTTTATCTGGTGTGTTACCAGTTGTCTTGCTCTACCGAATTGAATTCCTACTTTGTTGATTATCTCTAGTGTACAAAATTGTTCTTGCCTAACATCAAGATTGTGAGATTTTGTGGGACAATTGTTTTAAAAAATTAAGCTGATAATTGAAGGCGTGATTTATTATTCATATATTATAATACTCTCCCTCATGCTTAGTTTAGTTTTTGCCTAGTATTAAACGTGGAAATTAAATTGAGGAAACAAAATTGAGTCCAGAAATATTCAAACCCAGGACCTCCAGCTTTGATATCATGTAAAATTTTATAGGACTATAGCCAACCATTCTCAAAATTTATGTTAATAGATGAAAGCGTGGTTTATTATTTAAATATTCTAACAAGAATGATTAGCATAAGAATCATGTAGTTTCTATTGCTATGTTTCAAGATTACCAGATGTCTCGGTAAACTTAGATCTACTATACAAACTTAACAAACCGGAGCCAAAGATGCTGAAGAGCTTACGATTCAAATAGACTCTCTCTCTCTCTTGCTATGTTTCAAGATTACCAGATGTCTCGGTAAACCTAGATCTACTATACAAACTTAACAAACCGGAGCCAAAGATGCTGAAGAGCTTACGATTCAAATAGACTCTCTCTCTCTCTCTCTCTCTCTCTCTCTTCTCCCTCCCTCCCTCCCTCCCTCCCTCCCTCCCCCTCCCTCCCTCCCTCTTCCTATTACTTAAGTTGTCACTTTAAAAAAATTATAAATTTTGAAACAATCAATCTTGAGTTATTAAAACTTCTATTGTCCTTCAACCACATGTTCAAGTAACATTGTTTGCCTTCTCAAGTGTTGACTTCATCTTACTAACATGCCATGTTGGACGATATATTATAAATTAATGTCACGTCAGCTCTTATAACGAGACAAATCGCCAATGGCACTTAAGTAAATGAAAAAAATGTTATGGTACTTAAATAAGCGTCGTACAAAAGTTATGACACTCATTGTATACTTATTCTAATGCTCCCATCACCTTGTAACAGAGGCGACGATGACATTGTGCAGTTGTTGAAAGAGGAAATGACTTTTACACTGTCTATGATGCGTTGAACTATTCAATCTACTCCTTAGGCCTTGTCCATGCAAGCCCTTTCTCTTGCTTTTGCAAAGGGGCAGAAGACTCAAAAATCTCTTGATCAGTTCCGATTGCCTACGTGACGCGATGTGGTTATTCAATGGGTCCCTCCGCAAGTTCGTCGAGAGGGACAGTATTTAGGGGTATTTGCTCGTGAGGTCGCATTCAAGATCATGTCCACCTAAGGCGTCACCACCTTGCATTCCGTTTTGACTCATTGAGTTTGAAATCTACAAGAACACAGGTTCGCCCAAATTAATACCCTGCGCGGCAGCGGAAAAGTTTTGTTATTCACTTCAACACGTATGATACACCTTAAAAAAGGAGATCGAGTGTGAAATATGAACTTAGGGATACTTTGTTGACACCTAAATTTTATCATTTTATTTGAGACTTAATCACGTAGAAATTAGGGATTAATTTTTAAACCCTAGGCAAAAAATAATTTTCATTAAATTGCATTGCGTATCAACATTAGGAATATTTGCATCACTAATAGTAATTTTTAAATTATTCCAAAAAGAATTTCATCAAAAAGAAAATAAATTAAGTTAAATAAAGAGAGAATAAGAAAAAAAAAATTATTATTATTGAAAATTATAATCAAAAAAAAAAAAAAAAAAAAAAAAAATCGAATAGGGCCGGGCAAGGGGCTGGGCTTATCTGGCCCTCCTTTTCCTCCTCCTCTTCTTCTTTCTTCTTTTCTCTTTTTCTGTGGGCCGGCCCACCTCTCTTCATCCTTCTCTTCTTCTTTTCCCGCGGACTGGCCCATCTCCTTTAATATCGGCCCGGGCCGCGCGTGGGTCTTCTTCCTCCCTCACGCCTTCGCGCTGGCTTTGCTTATGCAGAAAAGAAACGTACAAACCAAAGAGGGAGGCAGTGGATCGCGAGGGCAGACGGCAGCGTGATCCGCAGATCGGGGCCAGGCCGGGCAGCAAACTGCTGATGGAAGAAGCCACGGGCGCTGGCCGGTGGCCCTCAAAAGGGAGAGAGGGTGAGCGAGAGAGGTCTGGAGAGACAGAGACGGAGAAGGAGGGGAGTTCCGGTTTTCTGTTTGTGAGAGCTCGAGAGAGAGTCTTTGGCGAGAGTCCAAGGGAGAGAGAGAGAGAGAGAGAGGGAGGGAGGGACGTACACTAACCTCGAGCTCCGACCGGAGAAGACGACGACGATCGATCATGGCGGTCGAGGATCGACCGCCGACCCTCAACGACGCGTGCCTCTCCCCACGGTAGGTTTCTCTGAGTTTTATTTTGATTCGCTTCGAGTTGCGTTGATTTCCGAGGATCCCGGTTCGGAGGTGTGCGGGGCCTGGAATTGGACGCTCGCTCTGCAAACCGTTGTCTCGTCCTGTTTTGGCAAAACTGCAAAACAACTCGTTCTTTTTTTTTTTTGGGGTCCATAGGCGTGATAAGTTTGGGAGAGCTGATGTGATTGTTTTGGTTTGTCATGTGATGGTTTATGTTGGGTCTATATCCGCGGATTTGAGTGCGAAAGATGTTCAATATCTCCCTTTTAGTCGCTGCATACCACTTGTTTGACAAAATGCCCTATAGAAAACCGAAGAACAGTCCCTGCTTTCAACTCGAGATCGTTTTTTGTTCGTTTGTATACTCATGGAATCATGTCAGCTTTTTATATTTTCGCTGTGTTTCTACGTGATTGTCGCAAAACGGTCGGGTATCGTAGGGTTGGCGAAGGTTTTTCTTGGTTCCGGTTAGTGGATTAGTGGTCGCCGGAGTTTGTGGGCGGCGGTGGTCGACGCCGGTCAGGATGGGCGACCGGCGGGTGGTGAAGGTTCGGCGGTTGTACGGCCACCGGCGACCGAGGATAGCCGCGTCGGTGAAGGGGTTGGTCCGGAAGCAAGCTTCGGCCGTGGCAGGAACCTTCGGCGAAAAGGCACGGGAAGAAGAAGACCAAAGGGGAAAAGAAAAAAGAAAGAAAAAAATAATTAATTAAAATATTAATGTTAATATAAAAACAAAAAAAAAAAAGAAATAGCTTTTTAATTGGTTCGGGTACTTGCTCAAAAAAAAAAAAATTGGTTCAGGTACGGGCATCAGATTGGGTCCCGGGCCGGATCTGGTTTACCGGTCCAAACCCTTTTTCCAAATACAATAATATTGAATATTAAAAAAATTCAAAATTAAAAAAAAAAAAATAAAATTTATGAACTTCCCGAAAATTCAAAAAGTTTCAGAGAACATTAAAAAATTCAAAAAAATTCAGAAAATATTAAAAACTTCGAAATTTTGAAAAAATCAAAAAATTAAAAAAAAAATTTTAGAAAATTCCAAATTTTGGAGATAATGATTGAAATCGGGAGGGGCTGAAGGCAGGTGTCTGCTAGGTAGATCCATGGAACCAGGTCTCCTTGATAATAATAATGTTTCTAAATCCCAACATGAGAACTCTTCATATCAAGTAATATACTAGAAACCAAAAGCTACACCAACTAGAAATCAAAACATAATGTTGAATCAATATCATTGCCATTTCCAGATTGTTATATAACAAAAGTACAAAAATCAAAAGATGAGTCAACCATGACTACTTGAAGATAATAAATTCTTCAAAAGATTAAAATAAAATTTTATCCATTAACGGTTAGGTAATGAACGCAGTGGATTATCAACATGTTCCAATTAATGTTGTAATGGGTGTCCAGATGTTAGACCAAAAAGAATAGCAAAGTTAAAGTACAAGATTTAGAAGATTGAAAAGAGAAATTTGAGAGATTAATTGACTGAACTAAAAATTATCATTTCTTTTCTTCCGTAGAGGTTCAGGGAATAACTTCAATTCTATATGCTCTTCACCAGTCTTGGATGCAGAAAACATGATTGCTTTTGAAAGAGAGGTCATATAAGAGATTTAGAACAGCAATATAATCAATTAACCAACCTCTACAGCTGCTTTTTAATGTGAGAAAACTTGCAGAAAGGAAAGAGCAAAAATGGACAATTTTCTCTTATTCTAGAATCACATTAGGAAACTTCTTCGTCATGGAAGGAGCATCCTACATTAAGGAACAGTCACTAATCACAGTAACTCATTAGCCAAGTATAATTCAGTCTTGAACAGTGTTAGACCTTTTTCAAATAATACTCCAAAATATTGAAGATAAAAGCACTTATTATTTTCGCAAAGGTAATAACTACATGCAACTTTAGATAAATAACACATATAACCAAATTTTCATAATCATCTCAATGTTGTTGGAAAAAATAAGTTTCGGGATGTCATATATTAGAAACTACACTAGCTTTTATATTAGGACCTCTCCATTTGGTTTGATCGGAGATTACCCACTTTAATTAATTTTTTGGTTATTTGATTTGGGTTTGTTAATTAGTAATTTCAATTTTTTTTAATATTAAATATTAATATATTATTTTAATATAATAGGTCCGGTCCGGGTGGACGGGTGGATGGATCCGCCCATGGAACCGGGAATCGAACCGGTACCCACCAATTCCCAAAAATTGGAATCGGGAACCAGACCGGTTCCCTCAAGAACCACCGGTTCCGGGCGGTTCCGGTCCGGACCATCCGGGCGGGTCCCGGTTCTTTTGCACACCCCTAGTAATGAGAGTGAAGTGTGTACAAAGAGAGTGGTGGAACATTGTGAGTTCTCTTAACAAATGATCTCCACTGATTTTGGTCCATTTGCTTCAAGAACTAATCATTCCTTTCAATGGCTTTTTTGTATAGCAGCTACATCTCCCCAGAGCATGCCATCAACGGCTTTTATTCAGTAAAATCAGATGTCTTTCAGTTTTGGTGTTTAAGTATTGGAAATCGTGAGCGGGAAAAGAAATCAAGGTTTCAATCATCTTGACAACCGTTTAAGCCTTCCCGGATATGTAACCATAAAGATTTATCAGATCTCTTTGTTTATATATCTTCAGTTGGTTTCTAGTCTTAGTCTAGATGACTGGCACAATAATGCAGGCTTGGACACTGTTAAGAGATCAAAAGTTTACGAAGCTCATAGATCCGTCCATTGCATCCACATTCAACCCCATGGAAGTTTTACGGTCCATCCATGTGGCTTTGTTGTGTGTTCAAAATAATCCGCACGATAGACCGGAGATGTCGTCTGTGGTCACAATGTTGAGCAGTGAGAGCACATTGCCTCAGCCTAAACAGCCTGGTTTTTTGGACGAGACATCTGTGTCCGAGGCAAGTTCTTCAAGCAACAGCAAGCATAACAACTATTCAGCTAACGAAGTAACTATTTCACAGTTACTGCCTCGATGATATATTTGTAATTTCAATTATGTTTATGTTGATCCCATATGAATACGAGAAGATCATGGCATACGTACTGAGAGTCATCTCTTAATCTGGAATTGCAAGACATTACAGGGACATATAAAACATTGCACCTTTTGTTCTCCAAATTTTGCTCGATTTCGGTCAGAAAGTGAAGAGTGTGTATATGTACCACAATAGAGTGAAAATTTCAGGGTCTTTTTTTGTTTTGATTTTCTTGCCAAAAAACCCTAGAATACCTTCGTGTGAATACCCATGAACTTAATGAAGTAAATTCTTTTCTTTTTTTTCAAAAGAATTCTTGATGTTTCAATGTCTGCTTCATTTTGAATCGACGAAATTATACTTTAGGGAATAAGTAGCCAAAACTACAACCTAGATCAGTAATCAGTACTAAAACCTTTGCTCTGTCAAAGTCTGTCCAGTAATGTTTCTTCTATTCTACGGTGCGAAAATAATCATGTCTTTCCAATGACAGCCTGCATTATGGCGACATCAACAAGTTCAGATGCAACTAAAACAGGGGACAAGAAAAAGGAATTGACTTTTCAAAAGTGTTGGCTATAAATGAAAGATTCTCTTATCATCAGAATAACTGAAAACTAACGCATGATAGAGTGTGGAATATGTTGATATGTTCAGCAACCAACGTACCTCCGCCCATCTTTAAATGAAACAAACTAGCACCAGTTGATCTCTTGTTTTCCACGATAATTGTTATTAGAACCAAGCTTGGCCGAGTTGAAGCGAATCCTTAGTGATGGAAGAAGGAAAAGTTAAAAATAACAGATTTGCACTAAGGGTTTTGATTTCTATAAGGTGTAAATTGAGGATTATCCTTATCAAAGGAATTTGCACATACCCCTACTGGGAAGAAGTGAGCTAGAGTAAAGTTGATTGGAATTGCTAGATAGACAAGAGTTGGGTGTTATACAGCTGTTCATGTTCGCAATACTCATGCTAAAACAGAAGCCACGTGTTCACCAAATTCTCTTCTATGAATGTTGCCACTCATAGTCAAATTGTGAACCTCATCAAACGTCAAACTTATTGACCTAGAGGAATTACTAACAGTAATAACAATAGTATTTCAACTATCAAACAATGAGGATGATACAATCGAAGCACATACCTCCCAAATCAATGACCTAACAACAACATTGAATTCATTGAAATGTTTACCAAGTGACTCACCTCTGTCAATTTTTAAGTAAAAAAAATGTCACATCGACTAGATCTTATTGATCGTAGAGATCTTCTCATACATGTTCGATGGGACAATCATTAATCTAGTAGCAGTACTCTCATTCATAATATTAACTGCGATGTTACAAGTTAGCTTGCATATCCACCATTTGAGTCTCCAACAATTATTCCTATGATTACATATCCGATTTGACCTATGGACGAATATGCAAGCATACATTTCATACTTGTTTGAGTAATAGCAATGAGATTCCTCAATTCATGCTAAGAATAGCTAGGATTTTCCAGAAGACAATGCCATTCGTTTGATGAGAAATAAAAAGAAATATCAAAAATTTGAGTGGCTGAAGTTGAAGCAACTACTTTAAAAGTAACATAAAGAAAAGTAACAACTGGAGTGGGAGAGTTAGAGTTGAAAAGAGGATTCATCACTTCTTTCTCTCATTCAAAACCGTGCATGAGACTTCTAACTCGCACGGCTCCTAAGTGATAAAAGAAAGAAGAACTCATCTTTTTTCTTTGTTGATTACCTTCATGGCAACTAGTATAGATAAATAAAGGCGGGCCGCTTGAACTGAGTGGGACCTATTCTCAACATAGGCAACTAGGTTGACTAGTAAAGGGGACGAGCTGACTGATGAGAGCCTTTTTCTTTTTCTAAAGACTAAAAAAATTCTCTCATGTTTTTTCTAACATGGCTGGCTACATACAAGTATAGCCAAATCAAGATGAGATGGGGCAAACAATTAGAGGCCGTAACGGGACTACCATCGGAAAGCTTGCCCTCAATAGCTAACATAGAAAGAGATTCCTAGATAGCAGCAATCTCTATGTGAATCTATTCCCGATTGGGCTAGGCCAAATCGGGCCACCACTTGGGACGGGAATGGCTCAACCCACATGCATCATTCGATGAAAGCACTCCGGTCCAATCGCCTCCTCGAAGCAGCTTGTCAACCACGCTTTCCCTCCCTCAAAAGAATGCTCCTCACCAAATGCCCTTCCTTGGGTTGGAGGAAGACAACAAGTAGTTCGCTTTAGTACTCCACCCCCTAGCGAGCAAGAAGCCAGCTGAGATAGAGCTAGGAGCCAACCCTACTTTCCTGGGGCTTGCCTTGCCCCAACATCAAAATAAAAGGTGAGTGTCAAAAAGGAACCAACCTAGCCTCTTTGAGAAATCTTTGCTTGGTAGGCGCTGCCTACTCACCTGGACAATGCCCTGAACATAAAAGTGTGCAGTTCTGCCCCCTTCTACCATGCTGAGTCACAAGAAATGCCTTGAAAAGCACGTAAGAGCCACATGCAGGGAAACTGCATTTGAGGTTCTACCGGAATCTTGCATGTGCTTTCGAAGACCCCCACTCATTCAATCACTTGGTTATGATTGCAGCCATTCCTTAAAATGGGAGAGACAAGGAAATCGTCTGCTCCCGTTCATGTGATAGATCGAATATCCTTAGGTCCAGCCGAATAACCTTGAGCACTTGTTTATCCAACAAAGTCCAACCAGTTTTACTTTGGCTTCTTCCCAAGCTAGGGTAAGTGTAGATCCCTTTGACAAAGATATTCATCCACTTGCATATTTTAGAAATTAAAATCTTTCCCATCAAATTTGTTGATTTTCATTTTTCCTTTCTTCCATCACCATTAATTTGCTTTAGCTCAGCCAAGCCTGGCTCTAATACAAATTGTTGTAGAAGACAAGCGATAAAACAATAGAATAAACTGAATAAAAATAAATAACTCAATTACTAGATTTACATGATCTAGTCAGTGTGACCTACATCCACATAGAGAGCAACATAAAATTTCACTATAAATCAAGCAATACAACGGTATGAGTGTCTTCACTCAAAATATAACTACATGGCATTTTATTGGGCCTCAAATTGTCAATTTCTTTGAGTAGTACCAAACTTATTGTTAATATAGACCGGCAAGCAGCCATTTCTCTACTTTAGAAATTAACTTCATCACTTCATTTTGAAGACAAACTCATTTCTCTAATTGAAAGTATGATCAATATTTTCAATAGACCAAGATTCTCCATAATTTTAGGGAGGGAAATGCAAGTCAAGATTAGCTAGCAAAGTGGGTTATCCAACCCAACAATGATTATGATTATGTATTAGATAGGCTGCCAATAGATATGCCTCCTTTTTTTTGTTAAGGGATCAAATTGGATCATGTTTTATTATGAGAGTAACCATGCAATTTATAGGCTCTACCCCTTTATTTATATGAAAAAAAAAAGAGAGAGATTATCTTATCAAATTCATTAAAATGAAAACGCCACATACATTCATGAATTTTCTGTAAGAAAATTAGCAATCCAATACCCATATATATAATTTAGAATATATAAGATTGAATCGAAAATACATACTTTGTTTAGCTAATCACTGTGGTTGAATCAATTAATACAAATGAAATCGTTCGAGTCTCAGACTAGGTCTTTCTCTCCTTCTCCTCTCTCTGACAGTCTCAAAGGAAAGGGTTTTGAATGAGGAGAGGAGAGAGGAGGGAAATTTAGCAAATCAGTTTTAAGTCTATCGAACAAATGCTAATTTAATTCTAAAGTTTTAATTTTATCAATGTAGTTCTAAACTTTTATGTAAAATTTCAACATAATTATTTTGGCCAATTATTGTTGGAAATTGCTAAAATGGTGTCCAATCATCATATGTTTTTCTAAATAACATGCTAACATAGACAATTTTACTTGAAACGACACCCTTTGTAGATCGCCACGTCAGTGATTTCCTGCAACAATTAACTTAAAGGATTACATTGAAACTTTGCACAAAGGTTTAGAATTTAATTGGCAAATTTTAGAAGTTTAGGATTAAATTAGCAATAAATTTATGACTGATTTGCTAATGATCCTAAAGAAGGGATTATAGCTTAATTATTGTGTATTCTAATAGACCCATCCACCCCAGGTCACATTATAAAATCACTGGCCGACACTAACCATACAACCATATTATTACCATATCTAGTATTGTCATGTATTTTATTTGCTTTGTAATCTCTTTTTCATGAACCGAAATATCATGCAATTAGTATTTACCCATTTTTATAAAAATCATTAACACATTGGCCATAATAAGATATTAGCACCTTAATCAATTAGCTGAAATTTTCAAATCTGTTCCGTAGATGCTGGAATTTGGGGTTTTAGTTGCTGTTTGACAGTATAACAACTCAACTTATAATATATCGTAATTATTTTCAAGGTTTTTTTTTTTTTGTCATAAATTATATATGAAGGCTCGTGAGCATATCTTTTGGGTATCTTCTAGATTTGTCAACGAGTGAAATCCCACAACTAGTCTTATCGGACTCTCCTATCCTTCAACGCCACTATAGTCAATCAGAGTCGGTTCAATTATTTATTAGCTTATAAGACCATTTGATAATAGATATAGCAACTCGAACTAAACCCGTTTTATACTAGATGATTCATTTTCCGGTGAGAACTGTACTTAGTAATACCTTGGAGGTTTAATTAAATTATGCTTAGGTACATAACAATAAATTATGTCATACTTGTCCATTTTGGGTTTTGGAAAGATATATTAATTGGACAATGATATAACTAGTTCCAACACTATTCGAGCGACTATTGACTTACTATTTTCTATCTTCTTCTTCTTGCAACGTGAAGCAAGGGGCCTGACCTGAAATTAACGCAAATTAAGTCATAAGAGACTACGTGCTCATGGTGGAAACTGGAACCCAAAAAAAATATTAGGCTGTTATAATCCAGTGAATAATTTTGTTAATGGTGCGTATAATCTACGATGAGTCCACATTATTCTTTCTCTTAGCTCTTGATCAAGTTGACTTTATATTACGTTCAACCCCAAATCATTTCGCATAAAATAATCTTAAGGCTCCCTCGTCGCCGCCCCACGGATGAAATGTCACAAGCTCATGTAGACTAGACAGTTTGCTTTTATGTACTTATGAAATAATTAAATGAATCTAAAAGTTGGAATATTTTATAGGATTAATATCCTAAAAAATCTCAAACTGATATGTATGTGACAAATTTACCCAAAATTAATTTTTGACCACCAAAAACACTAAACTAGTATAAATTTGACAAATTTACGCCAAACTGGTATATTTGTAATAAATTTACCATTTATTAGTTTCCGTTAAATTTTATTGTCAATTTATTAAGTTGAATGATACGTGACAGTTAGTTGGTATACCAGTTTGGGATTTTACTTTTCATTTGTCACAATTATATAATTTTCGTGATTTTTTGTGATATTAATCCAATTTAACGGAGGGTATATTTGTCACAAATATACCAATTTGAGGTTTTTGGCAATCGAATAAATTAGTTTAGGGTAAACTTGAATTTGGGATTCGTTTTATGATCAATTTGGGTAAATTTGTTACACGTGTATTAGATTGGGGTTTTTCATAGTTAAAAAAATAGTTTTTGATAAATTTGTCACATGTGTGCCAGTTTGGAGTTTTTTAGGATATTAATTCTATTTTATATTACAAAAAAAAAATTATTTTCTGCCCATTGATTGAATTCATTTGATTTCAAAGTGTCAAATCATTCACACTTCTTTAATGTTTTGTCAAAAGAAGTGGACACAATTATCATTTGAAAAAGGAAATACTGTTTATTGGTGGAAGAAGCGCTCTTATTCTCGGCATTGATAAGAAGTAAGATTGAAAACAATTTACTTATAAACCTGGTTTTTAGATTGAAAAATTGATAAGGCACGTTACATGAATCATGATCATTAAACTTTATGGTCACTTTGAAAAGATCGTTCAACGTTCAAATTCTTTTTCAATTTGATCAATCAATTTGTTTTTACTTTCAATTAGATCACCTGACAGCCCTGCTCAAAAGTACAGTCTAAAACTCTCTTCCTCTATCTGGGGAGAATTGTCCAAAAAGTCCTAAACCTATTGCACTTTTGTCAATTCAGTCCTAAACCTTTTCACTTATTACCGATTCAGTCCATTCGGCCAATTTTGGCCAGAAAATGTTGATGTGGATGCTAGCAGTGCCACGTAGGACTGCCGGTGCTGATGTGGACAATTTTGCATAATATTTTAATATTTTTTGAATTTTTTTGAATTTTTATTATTTTTTTCTATTTTTCCCTCTTTTTTTTTTTTTTTTTTGTTTTCTTTGCCTTTTCCGGTGGCCAACCACCGGCCACAAGCGATGGCCGGCCACCAGCCACAGCCAGCCTTGCCCACCACAGGCGAGGCCCGACTGAGCGAGGAGGAGCCCCGGCGAGCCAAGGCGGCCTCGCCGGGCGTCAACCTGGCAACGGCGACACCAAGCGAGGCCGCCCTCGTCGAGGCTCACCCTCGCCCAAGCGAGCATCGGCTTCACCCAGACCAGATCCGGCGAGGTCAATCCTCGCCCCGGCCGGCGACGGCGACACCGAGTGACAAGCTATGTAGCATTGACACGGACACGCGACACACGACATGACACAACACGACACACCGACACGTTATTTGTCAAAAAATAAAGAATTCCGACATGTTCCGACACGTTATATATTAAATATATATTTTTTTTCATATAAATGCAAAAATAAAATATAAAAAGATCATAGAATTAATTTTTACTAAAAATATTAATTCAAAATTTGTTAATATCATTCATTGTTTTAATTTGATAGAGATTGAATAAAAATTCAAAAATTGCAAATACAAAAGAGTAAATTTGAAGGAACATGTCATGTTTTCTTACACTTGTCGAAAATTAGTGAGATTTCTTATAGTCTCAGAAAGAGTTCGGAGTTCATGATATAGATTGGCTTGGAGCTCCTCTGCAAAACAAGGTTTGACAAAAATAAAAATCTAGATTAAGAACTCTCGAAGTACGACAAAAAAAAAAAAAAAAAGAAATAACAAAATTCGCCATGGAAAATGTAAGAGATAACTCACAAGCTAATGACATAGACCAAAAGAGATAACTCATAAGTGACACCTTCGAGAGGTGGAAAGAAGCAAAAATAAAAATAAAATCACAACTTTAAGTTTGCGGGGGCGATGGAGCGATGCCGACGAGAAGATGGGCGTTCCATCGTCACTCCCGGGAATGTCAAAACTTATAAATGAGAAACTTGAGAGTGAGAATTTTCTTCTTTCCCCTTTATTTTTGTTATTTTCATTATTTTTTCATATATTTATATTTTGACCCCTCAAGTATTGAAAATTTTTAAAATTGACTCTGTGCGTGTCACAATCACGTGTCGAAATTTCGGACTCGTGTGTCGGGCCGGTAGTCGGCTGTGGCCGGTGGCCGGCCATCGGAAAAGGCCAAGAAAACCAAAATAAAAAATAAAAAATAAAAGAAAGAAGGGGAAAAAACAGAAAAAAATAATAAAAATAATAAAAATTCAAAAAATATTGAAATATTATGCAAAATTGTCCATGTTAGCGCCGGCAGTCCTACGTGGCACTGTTGGCGTCCACGTCAACATTTTCCGACCAAAATTGGCCAGATAAACTGAATCGGCAAGAAGTGAAAATGTTTATGACTCAATTAGCAAAGTTAAAAGGTTTAGGATTGAATTGGCAAAAGTGCAATAGGTTTGGGACTTTTTGGACAATTCTCCCCCTCAATCTGTTAACATTTAATTTGAGTTTCATCATGTCGCTAAGTCGTTGTCGAATCTTCCTTGAGTCCTCCCTAATCAATCAATATTTTTTCCAATAAGTGAGGGGAGTGACATGAGCGGAAGTGAAAACAAGATCCAGTTAATTAGAAAAGAGTAATGCTAGATTGTCAAAACCAATCTAGTCAATCGGTACAATAATTAGCTAACTACGAAGTGGCTATTCAAATAAGCGAGTCGTTTCAACAACCCTCGTAAGAATTCGTCACATATAGTCAGCATATCGGTTTCTCATATTAGACTGATATACACGACATCATTCTTGATTTACGAAACATGAAAACTATGTGGCTTGTTTAAAGTTGCGAGGGCAATAATTACAAACTCGGTTATCATACTGATCTCATCCCTTAATCAAGTTCACGATTTTTGCACGTTTAGTCAACGATGCTGTGTATTATTTTATTTTATTTTTCAACCTTATTGCTGAAATCATTGTGATGGACTCTTGGTCTAATTCGTAATCCTTGCATCCGTTGATGGACATTTTCTAATGGAACCCATCACCTGAGAAGTATTAGCCAAAATGTTACAAGAATAAAACATGATAATAAGAAAACCATATTAAAAAAAAAAAAAATCACCCTTGATGCGGGAGCATTGGCCTTTGTCTATCAAAGAAAGTTGAAAATGTCGATTATGCAAGAAAGTTGTTGATCAGTGGACAAGTTGTTGATTTCGTGGTTGACGATCGGCTACCAAGACATTGATGTACAAGTTTACTGTTGATCCAAGACTACTAATAGACTATATGACAACCGAAGGCTGTTTTAGACAATTTCCTTTGTTGTTTGGCAATCGTCAAAGATGTCTATTGGACTGCCCAAGGAGATGAACGAATTTAGAGTCTATTTTAATTATTTTAAGTCTAGTCAAATGTCACTAGTGAGTCTTAAGTGCGTTGTAATTTTCAAAGAGTCAAAGTTTAAGTCTCTAGATATTTTAATGCATTTTCTAGTTCCTATGTTAATTAGTTAGGTAGTTTCTTGTCTTCAGTGTTTAATCTATTTCCTATGTAATAATCCATCTATATTATGAGGCGAATCTCAAATATAAGACAGTGAATTTTTAGTATATGAATATTTGAGATTTTCCTCTGTGTGAGCGAATATCTTTGGAGAGTAGATTACTCCTGATTTCTATATCCTTAGAAGGCAAATTCTTCCTTGGTGATGAGCCAAAGAAGTATTGTATCCTCAATTGATGGTTTTTTTTTTTTTTTTTTTTTTTTTTTTTTTTTTTTTTTTTTTTTTTTTTTTTATGTAAGACTTGGTGGTGAGCTTCTTCAATCTTTAAATCGTATATCCTAGGCTAGTCATTTATGTAGGCCTTGGTGGTGAGCTTTGTCTATCCCAATCTTGATCCTTAGCTGGTAACACATCCTATGCGCCTTGGTTCCGATCATATCTTGTCCCTCATTTGGCATTTACCCATCGACATTCATCCCCCATACACTCACCCATCTTCAATAATCACTCAAAACTACTCTCACCCATCCCGCAAGCGCATCAACCCTCCCGTCTATCAATCGAAACAAACCCCTCGCTTCCTTTTCTCTTTTAATGGACTCTTGGTCTAACTATAATCCTTATATTCTTTCTAACTAGAACTATAGTTATTATCTTCACCGATATTCCTTTCCCCATTATCTTATGTTGGAAATTAATACAGAGAAAACAAACTGTTTGTTGTAATAAGAACATGAAATTGGAGGTGAGGTACGGATATCCGAATCTCCTTAAGGCGATTAGTTGCCAATGATGCTCCGCAGATTTACGAATTATGCCTCCCAAGATACAACACCTCGAACTTATTTGGATTAGCACTATGCAAACAGGACTCAATCGAGCCATTCAATTGAACCGGCACACTCAGAAAAATCGGAAGAGTAGAAAGTATTTCAAAGCCTTTTGGAATCGAGTCGGAAAAACCAAAACCAAAAACCATAATGAAGCTCTATGCTCCTATCTATTTATAGAGTTTTTTTTAGTTCATGTGTAGAAGAGATACATGAATTAAATAGACGCATGTATCCACGGAGTTTATGAATCAAGAGATACGTGAATCCAAGAGATTCATGAATCCAGAGAAACGTGAATTCAAGAAATTCGTGAACTCAATAAATACATGAACTAAAAGATACATGAATCTAGGAAATTCATGAATTTAATAGATACGTGAATAGAAAATATGTATCATAATTTATTGACTTTCGTTAATCCATTAACCATAATTATAACCATAATTATAACAATACCCCACATTAATGGATCAACAAAACATTTTTTGACTCGAAGGAATCTGAGCATGCCTGTTGAAATACACCGCATCAAGATAGGTAGCTTTCGCTTTGAACCTTCTATAATGAAAGCCTATCGGACTTACTTAACTAGTCGATGGACTAAGCTTTGAATCGCTAGTTGTTTGTGTAAGCCTAGACAATAAACCTCACACAGAGTATTTCCAATTCAAGATTGGTTTTCTGTTGTGTTTGTTCTTTCGGCCTTGAACCTCTCGGGATTCATGCGTGCTTTAGAAAATCTAGCCTTTAAAGATTTTCATAGAGTCGGCCAGCTACACGCATATAAGTGCATTCTTATTAAAGATATCCTACCATATCTTACTTGAATGTTACATTCCAAGTTATAGGAATCATTAAACGCATAGCATACCCTTAATTACGTTGTAGGAAAGCACTGTTGCATCATAGGAATGAGAGACAGTGCTTACACTAGAGTTTCCAAAATTTGTGTTGTCCTATCGAACCTAGATCATGGGATCTCCAATCGCATAGGTTAGGTTTCCACCCTGGAATCTCTTTATTGGGTTAAGGTTCTTAAACCCATTCCTCTCGATGCGCAGTTTATCTGCTCTTTTGACAAACCTTTTGTGAGTGGATCCGCAATATTTTCCTTTGACTTTACAAAGTCTAAATAAATTATTCCATTTGAGAGCAACTGCCTTACGGTATTGTGTCTACGACGAATATGTCTAGACTTACTGTTATAAATCACATTATGCACCCCGACACTTTTAGAAAATTGTAGGATGACAACTTTCCATTCCATAACTCGTATAGAGTTTTACCTGGCCTTTTGTGGGGTATTTTATTAAGAATAAAATTTGCAGTTAAAACTACCTCCCCCCCACAAGTTCTGAGCTAAACCTGAACTCAAAAGCATGGCCTTAGCCATCTCCTTTAGTGTCCTATTCAATCGTTCAGCAACTCCATTTTGTTGCGGAGAATAAGGTGCAGTCATTTGGAGAATTATTCCAAAACTAGTACAAAACTCTTTGAAATTGATTGAATTGTATTCTCCTCCTCTATCAAACCTAAGCACTTTAATTCGTTTATCAAGTTGGTTTTCAACTTCATTTTTATACTTGACAAATATGCTCATAGTCTCATCTTTGCTAGTTAGTAAATAAATATAGTAAAATCTAGTACAGTCATCCACAAATGTGATGAAGTACTTATTTCCACCTCTACTTTCTACAAACTTTAAATCACATAGATCACTATGGATTAATTGTAAAGGTTCACTTGTTCTTTCAATGGATTTGAAAGGTTTCTTAGCAAACTTGGCCTCAACACAAGTCTCACACTTGTAACGGGCATCCAACTCACCAACTCAAATCTTGGAATTAACCCCAAATTTGCTATTCTTTTCATTGTACCATAGTTTACATGTCCTAATTTACCATGCCATAGATAAGGAGACGCAATAGTATAAACTGAAGATTTTTCTTTATTAATAGTCTTTGTGTACACATAATTTGAGTTTACATCAATGACAGCCACAGGCTTTAAACAGGTCATTATACAAGTACCATTTCTCCACATACATCCCTCCTTTCGAAAGTACAAATTTGTCAGATTCAAATACAACTTTGAAACCCTTCTTGACAAGTATGGGGCCAGAAATTAGGTTTTTTCGAATCTCTGGTACATGCAACACATTCAGTAGGGCGACCTCCTTGCCAGATGTAAACTTCAGGATCACATTTCCTCTTCCGGCAGTCTTTGCAGATGCAGAGTTAGCCATATAAAGCTTCTCATCTTCTTCAGCCTTCTTATAAGATGAGAACATGTGTTTGTCTACACAAATGTGATTTGTGACACTTGTGTCTAGCCATCGGCCATTAGTGTTCGATACCATAGATGCTTCGGACATTACCACAGCAGACAATCTCTCAATATTGTCATGTTCTATCAAATTTAGTTGCTTGGCTGCACCATCGTTCTTGCCTTTTTTCAGGCGTTTCTTGCAATCCTTAGCACGATGGCCAGGCTTGTTGCATATAAAACACGTCCCTTGGAATTTCTAGAACTATTCCTTCTGCTTGCCTTTTCCTTGAAAAGACATCTTCCTTTTTCTATCTTGCTTGGATTTGGAAGATTCCACAACGTTGGCCTTTGGCTCAGAAAAAGGGTTCGCACTCTTTCTATTGTCCTCCTCGATTATGAGGCGCAGAATGAGATCTTCAAGGCTCATCTCCTTTCGCTTTTGCTTCAAATAATTTTTGAAGTCTGACTAGCTCGGAGACAGTTTCTCAATCATAGCCGCCACTTGGAATGATTCACTAAATATCATTCCCTCAGCAGAGATGTCACTCAGAATTAATTGTAATTCTTGAACCTGACTTATGATAGATTTAGAATCCATCATCTTGTAGTCCAAGAATTTGGCAACCACAAATTTCTTGGTGCCAACGTCCTCAGTCTTGTATTTCTTCACTAAGGACTCCTATAACTGTTTAGTAGATTCAATATAACAATAAACATTATATAGAGAATTCACTAAATAGTTAAGAATATAATTTTGGCATAAGAAGTCTCCATGCTTCCAAGCCTCCAATGCACCGAGCGTCATGACATCATTCTCATCTGGACTAATTACCGGGCACACCTCTGAGAAATATTTAGTCAGATTTAGCATGGTCAGATAGAAGAACATCTTCTGCTGCCACTGTTTAAAGCCACTTCGGTGAATTTCTCCGGTTTCTCATTAGCTGTAACTGGAGGTGTTGCCATCACAATAGGCAAAGTTCGTTGAACTACCCCTCTAGAAATGGAGCCAAAAGCCATTTGGCCTATACTGTTCTGAAAAATAGTCCCGGGCATAACAGTCGTATGACTTGTACTCGCACCACCAAAATTGGTGTTAGGCCAAGGGCCCGAAGCATAAGCTGCTACAAATTCAGACCTTGAGGGTTAAACATCTTCCATAGCAACGGTCGAATTGACCAAAGGAACATCTCTTGAAACATTCGGGACATTGAAGGGCACTTGATTGTTTTCAGCCATCTCAATAATCTGACAAGAACAACAAACAGTGAGTGATTTAATGGCCTTAGGATTGTTGGAAATTAATCCAAAGAAAGCAAACTGTTTGTTGTAATCAGAACATGAAATTGGAGGTGAGGTACGGATATTCGAATCTCCTTAAGGCGATTAGTTCCTGCCAATGGTGCTCCGTAGATTCACAAACTATGCCTCCCAAGATACAACACCTCGAACCTGTTTGGATTAGCACTATGCAAACAGGACTCAGTCGAACCGTTCAATTGAACCAGCACACTCAGAAAAATCAGAAGAGTAGAAAGTATTCCAAAGCCTTTTGGAATCAAGTGGGAAAAACCAAAACCAAAAACCGTAATGAAGCTCTATGCTCTTATCTATTTATAGAGTTTTTTTAGTTCATGTACAGAAGAGATACATGAATTAAATAGATGCATGTATCCACTAAGTTCATGAATCAAGAGGTACGTGAATCCAAGAGATTCATGAATCTAGAGAAACGTGAATTCAAGAGATTCGTGAACTCAATAAATACATGAACTAAAAGATACATGAATCTAGGAAATTCATGAATTTAATAGATACGTAAATGAAAAGACGTATCATAATTTATTGAGTTTCGTTAATCCATTAACCATAATTATAACCATAATTATAACATCTTTTTTGCAGCAGTCATTGTTTTTTCAGAAGATCAACGTGAGTGGTGGTTATTTGACGGGAAAACTGTGTTATCGATTTTGGCTCCGTGGCAGTGCGTTCAGATTATATAATGATATTCCAAGGATCATTTGATCGAAATAGACCTGCTCTCGGGGACTTTGTTGGTACCTGTTTTGGAGCTACCCTTGTATCCTCTGTCTCTTTACGCTCATTTGTCTGTTGCCCTCTGTTTCTGATTTGTAACTTACACCTCATATGTCTGGGGTCCCATTTATGTTTTCTTTATAAATCCGTATTGCATTCTATAACTGAATTTGTTAACCGTGCGTCATTCTAAAACGAGTCTACATTGTTTATTTTGATGCTCTTGATGAAGTTGACTTTATATTGAGATAGCCCTTTTTATATTCAATCCCAAACGATTTCACATTCAATTTTGCCTTGAGATACAAGTGGATAAAACAGTTTGTTTGCATGAACTTGTGAAATTAATCAAATCAAAAGTCCGGATATCTTATATCATTGGAGAAAAGATATTTCTATCCATTGATCAAATTGAACTGATTCCAAAGTGTTGAGTCATTCACACTTCTTTGATATTTTGTAAAAAAATGCACAAAATTATTATTTAGAAAGGGAACTACTGTTTATTAGCAGAAGAAAGATGAGCTCCTATCCTTAGCATTGACATGACGTACGATTGAAAGCAATTTACTTTTGAATGAGATGTGCATCAATTGAGATTCGTAGAATAAACTTGGCTCGAGGCCTCGGATCTCACCAAACCTCTAAACTTAATTGTACAATAAAAAATATATATATTCATAAGGCATGTTGATTGAATGATGATCAATAAACTTTTATGGTCACTTTTAAAAAATCGTTCGACCTTTAGGTTTTTTCTTCAATCCGATCAATCAATTTTATTTCTAACTTTCAATTAGATCGCTCAACAACCCCACTAGGCACTAACACATTGTCTAAAACTCCCCACCTTGGACTCTTAACTTTAGCTTAAGTTTCATAAAGTCACTAAGTCGTAGTCCTATCTTCATCCAATATTCCCTAACTTAGCTCAATCACAAATTTTACAATAAGTGAAGGGAGGGACTTAATTAAAAGTGAAAACAAGATTGAGTAACCTGATCTGAAAAGAGTAACATTAGACTATTTACTAGAAAATTCAACTCAAAAGCTTGGGCTAGTAGGCGAAGGGAGACCATGTATATATAAAGAGAATATAAATCACGTGACAAACAATGTAGGATACAATTTGACATCTACTCTCATGTGCACAACTAATTAGAACCACACATGCAATTTGACACACAAGAGGGCACAACGCGAAATAAATCAGAGCGGAATTGACTTTGATACTATATTAGAAAGTCAAATCTGAAAATTTAAATGAATAAATAAAGAGAGACTACATAAATATAAAGAGCATACTAATCACGTACACAAGCGATGTGAGATAAACCAGTCTAGTAAATTAGTATAATAACCACCCAATAACAAAGCAAAAATTCAAATAAGATGGTCGTTTTAAACAACCCTTGTAAGAATTTATTGCTTATGCCTAGCATGTTGATTTCCCAAATTAGACTAATGTACTTGACATAATCCATCACGTTATAAAACATAGAAAATAGGAGACTTTGAATAAGTTCACGGTGAGCGCACGTTTCCTTCAATGATGAAGCTCATTGTTTTTCTCAACCTAATTGCTGACGTCGCTCTCTTGTTTGATTGAGGCTGGACAAGAGGAGAGACGAGATGTGAACATATTCACGAACCGCTTCAACTTAGCTAACCTCAATGATACGTTAGTTGGGTTTCGCTCTTCAATCATGTTTTGGCAAGTGTGCATAAAAAATACAATTAGTCAGATCACGTGCCGTCTCCATCGGCACGTGGTGACAATCTTCACGTTGCAGGTCTGCATGTCACTCGTCATTTCTCTCGATTCTTTGTCCGATGTTTTCTTTCAGGCATGGGAATTGAGATAGTGAAAGAGGATCTGGAGACCATCTTGGTCTTGAGTATGAAAATTGAGACCAGATGCAATTTATTAGAACAAGAATTAACTTCAGTCAAAGGCCAGAAGTGCCAAACCTCAGATTTTGGTCAATCTAGTGAATTGCTTGAGCCATAAAAGATTTTTCATTTCATAATTATTCATATTATTGATGCAAGAAGTTGTTACAGTCGGAATTATCACGGAAAAAGAAGTAATTAACCATGATTTCATATGAGATATCACACAGTTTCATTATAAATCAAATTAAATGGTGGATGTTACAACTATACTCAAATCACTTAAACAGTCTTAGTATTTAGTCCCTATAGTGATCATCATTCATAAGTGACCAATTTTATCACTTTCATGACTATGCTTTTACTACTTTACCAATTGTGTCGTCTTCACTGTTGTGATGGTTATATCTTCTTCATGTCTTCACATCAGTTGCTTAAGAATTTCTTAATTACACAACTTCACATTTTTATGAATTTCCAGTTTTGCGAAGATCTCTCGAACGATTGCGTCTGGACTTGTCAACTTCCGCTATTCGGATGGTTACTTTATCTTGTCGACAGTTATGTCAATCGTCATCTTTAGTCACTTGAATCAACCTTTATTTGTCAGATATTTACTCGACTTGTGTATTTTCATTTATATTTTCTGTCGGCTAAATCACTTTTCTAATCTGCTGGCTAAATTTGTTCGCTGTGGTGTCAATTTTTCCTTCGCCACATCTTGCTTGGCCTTGTCTACTCCGAGCCGACAGTCAATGACTTAATCTTTTGTTTTGTTTTTTTTTTTTTTAAATCACTAAAAACTCCAAATTATATCTAGCATATTTACTCTAAACTTATAATATAAAAAACATCAAATTTGTATATATATAACATATCCATGCTCCATTAAGATTCTATAAGATGATCTCTCAACAAAAGCATCGTTTATCAATACCGTTTGCTTTTCAGCATTTATATAGGGCTTTTTTGAGCAAAAAAGTGATAAAGGTACAAAATTGAGACTTTTGGTGTCATAAGTATAATTTGAAATTTTTTGTGGGGTTTTTTTTTTTTCTCTTTTAGGTGTCAAAAACTTTCCTATACGAAACGCATGGACGTTCCCACCTCTTACCCAGAAACCTGCATCTGTGAGAATGATGACTTTGATGGTCTAAGTTTTGACAATTTAAAGGAGAATCTGACACTTTTTTGTCGCATTACATTATATTATATTCACCTTGAGTACGTTTGGAGTCATATTATCGTAATCGAAATTAATAAATTAATCACTAATTGTTGTTATAACAGGGTCAACTTACAAAACAAGCACACCCCGTACTCATCTCTACAGCACTCATTAACTTTAATATCCAACTAATCAGTATTATAATATTGAGGTGAAAGCGTGGCCCTCTTTGTTTTTTGACCGATGTGATCTCCGCCGCCTGGCATCTTAAGCTCCCAATATAGATCCATTGACGTCACATTAGAAGCCAATCACTTATATGTTATTCTCGCTGTGACATGGAATCATGTCTTTGTCGAGCATTTGTCATCCGTTCGGACTAGAGGTGTGTATGGGACCCAGTCCCATTCTCGGTTGGAACTGAGAATAATCGGTCCAGTTCCCTATTCCAAATGCAAAACCCAACTGTCCAACCCGGATAGATATGCTTTCTTTTTTCCTTTTCTTTTAGAGAGTAAAGAAAAGGAGGTGGCCAAAACCCTAAACCAGACCGACCCCAATCCGGAAATTGATCTCCCCTAGTTCAAGCCACGCGTTATATAGTTTCCAAGCATGATTGAGCTTGGAAACGTCGTTTGTACGCTGCTTTACCAACAGTAAACTCAAAGTGCTGATTTCAACGACAGTTGCTTTTGCCCATCACTTAATAATCATTATATGTCGCCAAGGTCCAACATCGTGGCTAATTCCTGTTTCATAAAGCAACAAAAACGGAGGAGAGATTAACAGCTAATTGCCTCTCTTTAATTTCCTCATGAATCAGAAGTCAGTATAGCATTACCTGAACAGCATCTATGGAGTCATGCTTTCCAATTCTTCTACGCAGCTTGTGCTTCATGTCCCTGGCGTTGCAGATAAGCTATGCATCGGACTCCATTGCAGCTGGCCAGAACATCACAGATGGCCAAACGATAGTCTCTCCAGGCGGGAACTTCGAGCTAGGGTTCTTCAGCCCCGGCAGCTCCAAGAACCGGTACGTGGGCGTATGGTACAAGAAGCTATCAGCCGGGAGGGTGATTTGGGTCGCAAACCGAGAGAATCCCCTGAATGATTTCTCAGGAGTCCTAAAGCTCACTCCTCAGGGTGTACTCACTCTCCTGAACCGCAACAATGGGGTCGTTTGGTCCTCCAACTTGTCAAGATCGGCCCAGAATCCGATTGCGCAGCTTTTGGATTCCGCCAATTTCGTCATAAAAGAAGGAAACGACAATGACTTGGGTGATGCAATTTGGCAGAGTTTCGATCACCCTTGTAATTCGTTTCTAGCTGGCATGAAATTTGGTATAGACCGAGCAAAAGGTCTGGACCGGTACCTGACCTCGTGGAAAAGCGTGGACGACCCTTCACTTGGTGATTTCACATATAGGCTCGATTCTTCGGGATATCCGCAGCTGATCGTGAGAAACAGATCGGTAGTGCAGTTCAGGTCAGGACCTTGGAACGGCCTTCGGTTTAGCGGGTTCCCTCAGTTGAGCCCAAATCCAGTTTATAGCTTTGGCTTCGTCTTCAACCAAAACGAAATTTACTATTACTTCAATATTCTGAACAGTTCCGTCCCATCGATGCTCGTTTTAAACGAGAATGGGATTGCTCAGCGCTTCAGTTGGGTAGATCGGACACACGATTGGATACTGTATTCGTCTGCTCAAACGGACGACTGTGACACTTATGCGTTATGCGGAGGGAATGGGAACTGTAACATTGCTAGCTCTCCAAAATGCGTGTGCTTAACAGGGTTCGTGCCCAAATACCCGAGCGCCTGGGAATTCGGGGATTGGTCAAACGGTTGTGTCCGGAGGACGGAACTGGATTGCCTGGGGGGAGACAAGTTTCTGAAGTACACCGAAGTGAAGTTGCCCGACACCAGGCAATCTTGGTTCAACGAGAGTACGAACCTTCGAGAATGCGAGCAGACATGCTTGAGGAACTGCTCATGCACGGCTTATTCAAACTTGGATATTAGAGGGCAAGGAAGCGGATGCTTGCTTTGGTTCGGTGACCTGATGGATATTAGACAGTTCAATGAGAACGGCCAAGATATTTACGTAAGGATGGCCGCATCAGAAGTCGGTATGTGTTCAAACCCTGGGTTATTTTCGACCAGATGACATGAGGAAGAGAATGAGTTTGAAATAACTATCGGATTCTCTGTAACTTCTATTTTCAATTCGTTGTAATGTGTATCAAGGTGGGAGTTCGAGCAGAAATACTGGCACAAGGAAAAGCACAGGCATCATTGTCAGCACTGTGCTGTCCGCGGTGCTTCTTCTCAGCATCGTGGCTGTTTTCATAAAGTATAGGAGAGATGGTAAAGTCATTTTATCTTCCAAGCAAGATGTCTTTCTTGATACACAAGTCATTTTTCACTCTTGTTAGCATAGGTTTTAAATGTTGCTGCTCTGCATCAAATGCAAAGTTTCATCAGATCATCTCTCTCTTGAAATATCAATGAACCAAGTGGCCTGAAAATGAATGAACCAAATGTGTGTTGCTTTGGATTCTGTTTTGGGATTTTTAAAACTCAATTGTGAGTTCTCTTTAGATGATGAATTCATTCACTCTAATTTCTACTTGCAGGACAAATCTTTAGATTCTGCCATCAAAGCCATGGTGAAGATCTAGACTTACCTATGTTCGACCTGACAACCATAGTGAACGCTACAAATAACTTCTCTGAAGACAACAAACTCGGAGAGGGAGGTTTTGGAGCTGTCTATAAGGTTACTGTTCTTGGTTTTTTAGAATTCTAGATCTGCTCGTCCATATCCAAATTCACAACGAAATGAAGGAATTAAAACAAAGGCTCTATCATTTAGGGTGTTCTGAGGAATGGCCAAGAAATTGCTGTGAAGAGGCTGTCAGAAAACTCTAGGCAGGGACAGGATGAGTTCAAAAACGAAGTCGTCTACATCGCCAAACTTCAACACCGAAACCTCGTCAAGATTCTGGGATGCTGCATTCAAGTAGATGAAATGATGTTGATCTATGAGTTCTTGCCCAACCGGAGCTTGGATTGTTTCATTTTCGGTTCGCTTCGCTCAAGTCCCTACATTTTCATTTCTTTTGTCATAGAAAAGGAGTGAAGAAGCTTCTATTTAATTACTCATGAGGCCTAAAATTTGGCAGATCAAGAGAAGGGTGTTTTACTGGATTGGCCTAGGCGCTTCACAATCATCAACGGCATAGCCTCAGGGCTCCTATACCTTCACCGAGACTCAAGATTAAGAATAATTCATCGAGATCTGAAAGCTGAAAACATCCTGCTCGACAACGAAATGAATCCAAAGATATCAGACTTTGGTTTGGCGAGGAGTTTCGGAGGTAATGAGAGCGAAGCCAATACAAAGAGAGTGGTGGGAACATAGTGAGTACTCTCAACAAGTGATCTTCACTGGATCTGGTCCATTTGCTTCAAAAACTAATCACTCTTTTCAATGGCTTTTTGCATAGCGGTTACATGTCGCCGGAGTATGCTATCCGCGGGTTATATTCAATTAAATCGGATGTATTCAGTTTTGGTGTCGTAGTGCTGGAAATCGTGAGTGGGCAAAGAAATCGAGGCTTTAATCATCCTGACGACCATTTAAGCCTTCTCGGATTTGTAAGTCATCAGATCTTTTTGTTTTATTATCTTCAGGTTAGTTTCTAGTCTTATTCTAGATGACTGAAATAATCTTGCAGGCCTGGACACTGTTCAGAGATCGAAAGCCTATGAAGCTGGTTGATCCATCGATCACATCAACATTCAATCCTGCAGAAGTTTTACGATCGATCCATGTGGCTCTGTTGTGCGTCCAACAAAATCCGAGAGATAGACCGGAGATGTCATCCGTGGTTATGATGCTGGGCAGTGACAGCGCATTGCCTCATCCTAAACAGCCCGGTTTTTTCAGCGAGGAGTCCGTATCGGAAGCCAGTTCTTCAAGCGGTGGCAAGCACCAACAATATTCAGCCAACGAAATGACTATTTCATATGTACAGCCTCGGTGATATATCTGTAGTATTAATCTTACATGAATATGAGAGGATCGTGGCGTTCGTATTGAGGGTCGTCTCTTAATCTAGAATTGCAAGGCGTTACAGGGACATACAGAAGATTGCCCCTGTTGTTCTTCCAAAATTCAGGGGACGCTAGTCAGAAAGCGAAAACTTTCCAGGTATTTTTTTGTTATGATTTTCTAGCAAAGAACCCCTTCAATACCTTACTCGAATACCCACGACCTTAATGAAGTAAACTCACATTAATAAAAGAATATTTGATGAATCAATGTCTGCTTCAGTTTGAATCGACAAACATATAATTAGGGAAGCTCATCTTAGTTTAGAAAACAGCTATAGAAGTGAAAAGGTAGCTCTACCTGCAAGCGAATTGAACATCCAGTGCTAAACCTTTGCTCTGTCAAAGTTTGTACAGCTGTTTTTTCTTTCTACTATTTCAAAATTACCATGTCCCTCCAATGACAGCCTGCATTATAGCGACATCATTTAGCTGAGATGCACCTAAGACAGCAAAAAGGAAAATGACTTCATTTCCCAATATGATCTGAAGATATTGGACTTCAGTTCACCAAGATGTTTTCTGACGTAATGAGAGGGAAGGAAACCAAACACAAAGAAACTAAAAAGGTTGACCGAACATAGTGAATTCTTGAGTAGGACATCTGAATTATGCTTCATTTGCTTCGAGAACTAATCATTCTGTTTAATCGTTCTGGTGCTTTAGTCCAAACCGTGAAAACCAAAAGAAACCGAGGCTTCAGAATTGTCCTGAACATACGCCAAAGAAGCCTCTGTAGTTTTGATGCTTGGGGTCAAGGGCGCATTGTCTCAGCTTAAATAGGTCAGTTTTGTCTCTGAGGAGATCATACTAGAAACAAGTTCTTTGAGTTGCAGCGAGTAGTCGATATTTTTAGCCCAATGAAGTAGCCATTTCAGGTGAAAATCTAGACAGACAAATTTGCTAGCTCATACTGACCAACCATCATGATTTATAGGACTACAAACCTATGGTGTTTAGTCAGACATTATGAAGTTAATTACTTCCATTTATATGTCAAGAAGATACATCACAGAAAGGACCAGCTTACATACATTAGTGCTAGACAGTTCTTGCACCTTGAACCACATAATATTAAAATGATCCAAAGGTTGCAATCCAAAGAGTCCAAACAGTCCAGAAACAGAACATAATCACACATCCATTAGTATAACAGTTCAGGCTGCACGAAATCATATCTTTATCCAATCCAGGCCCGATTTCCCATCGAGAATGCTGCTCTGTTGAAGTTCCAGGTAGTCCGTATTTCATCCCGATGTACACAGCTCGGTTGCTCTCGCCATCCACCAGCTGCTCCGCTAGTGTGACGACAGTGTCAGGCAATGGTCCATTAGATAGAACAATCAATATCCTTGTAGCCTTGTTGTTCACGACAGCTCGATGCAGAACACTCTTGTATTTCCCATTGCTCATAATCTTGCTCAGTTGACTAGTGTCAAAGAAAAAAAAAATAGTTCCAATAAGCATTATCGGTTAAATGGGGAAAATGGCAGTATATCACAAAGATCCGTATTGAGTTTTTAACTGATTATTATCTAGTGAAAGAAACAGAGAAAAGAGTGTGTTTCATCAAATTTATAGGACAACTATATGAACTATGGTCTTAATTATATAACAATGTCCCCTCCTCGTACACTGTATGTGCATGAATAAACAAAGGCACGCAATACACACCCAGATTTAAAACAAATCCGACCTCTTTTGCAAGACAATGAGGGAGATTAGAAAGATGGAACATGAATTTCTATGTATGTACCTCTAAGTGATCACCGGTGTTGACCAAAAAGGCCTTCGGAATGGGATCAATTTTGACCCACTTCCCGCCGTGGTGCACTTGGAGGCCGCCAAGTCCATTCTGCATAAGGATGGTCAGCAGGCCATGGTCTGAGAGTGTGGTGGCATGCCCATAGCGAGTTCTGGCTGCGGGCATGGCGGATACAAATTCGAGCTGATGTGATTGTCGTGGTTTGTCATGTGATGGTTTACGTTGGGTCTATATCCGCGGATTTGAGTGCGAAAGATGTTCAATATCTCCCTTTTAGCCACTGCATACTAATTGTTTGACAAAATGCCCTAGAAAAAAACCGAAGAACAGTCCCTGCTTTCAACTCGAGATCATTTCGTGTTCGTTTGTATACTCATGGAATCATGTCAGCTTTTTATGTTTTCGCTGTGTTTCTACGTGATTGTCGCAAAATGGTCGGGTATTGTAGGGTTGACGAAGGTTTTTCTTGGTTCTGGTTAGTGGATTAGCGGTCGCCGGAGTTCGTGGCTGGTGGTGGTCAACGCCGGTCAGGATGGACGACCAACGGGCGGTGAAGGTTTGGTGGTTGTACGGCCACTGGCAACCAAGGATAGCTGCGTCGGTGAGGGGTGTAGTGATTAGTCATTGTTTGTGTTCATAAACAGTGGCTAACACTCACAAATCCCTAATTCAGGTTCTAAGTGTCACCCAAAGTACCTCACGAGTATGTGCATACGCATACATTTAAAAATAACATTCATAGCTTGAATATAAACATGCATGCAAGCCATTGGACCTTAATCCTCAATCAACCAATTACTTAGTGAGCTGACACCAAATCATTTCACTCATTCATCAAGCGCCAGACACAACCTCGTGCGTTCTATAAAAGTGAACACATCAAAAGCTAAAAGATTTAAGTGATGCCCAAAAATCATTTGAGAGACAATCAAATAATTAATTTAAAGAAAATTATTAATGACATGACATAGTTATATCACGTCTATGGAACACATTTAGCTATCAAGGCTAACTCAAATGCATCAATGGGCACATTGATCGAGCTTCACAAGCATCCTAAGTATGGTCCAAACGTAGACAATATCAATACCAAGTAAAAAACATGACTTGAAAGTTTGAATATAGAATGTAATGTGAAAGCCCGGATGAAAGGGAGACATGCTTTCATCATAGCTATGAGGCACATTAAACTACCAAGGCTAACTCGGGTGCATCAATAGACATACTGATTGAGCTTTGAAGGCATTTTAAATGACTTAAACTTAAAAGAAATTCATGTCAAGCTACTATTCAAACCATGCTAAAGCATTTTTAAGAATGAAAGCTTCCGACGTGGGCATCACATGAAGGAAAATTGAATTTAGGTCAATTATAATATGAAATTTTAGATTGTCCTGCAGCATTTGAGGGGATTGAAAAACATGTCAAAATGATTTTTATTTTTTGAGAATTTTTATGTGTGAATTTTAGAATGTAAGGATCAAAACTTGTGAAGACATCGAAAACTAATTCAGAATGCATAATTTCCTAAAAATGCTACAACAGAGACAAGTTATAAAAGGAAAAACAAAACATGTCAGAACAGGGCATAGAAGATTCAAGCAATTGAAGTATGACCCATGGGTAATTGGTCCTAAAATTATTACGGCACATCAAGCACTCAACAAAAACAACTTCCATGAGGAAGTTTCCTAAGATAAGCTACACATGAATTTCTAAAAATTGAAAAACACAGAACAATGCATCAAGTGTGTGAAGGGCAGCGACATATTTGTGTAAACTAATGACAAGTTGCCTTAGCAATCGATGTTTAAAAATTCCGAAAATTTACCACGACATAAACATATGAATGGCAATTTAATTTTGTTCAGGACTCAACTTTAGAATCCTTAAAGACAAATCCACATAAAAATGACCAAAGGTCTGGTTCAGTAGGGGCAAAACAGATTTCGAATTTACCACATGACAGATTTCAAGGCAAACTTCACAAAAATAGAAAGCGGGTCAAACGATACGTAAATGAGACAAAATTGGTGTCATTAGAAAGATTAAGACATGCTCTAAGACTTTCTAAGAGACATCGAGCTCAATTAAGGTCAATTTCATGTCTAATTAATGAAATTGCAGAAGTACGAGAATCAATAACGGGGGAGGCAGAAGATGATGCATGAAAATAGACTTGTTAAACCACCTAAATGAAATTACTACTTTCAAAACTACTAGACTACTTAGCTGAGACTTCGAGACAAATCTCTCTCGCGATGTAGAGTTTCCCCTACCGACCCGGTAGTCGTCTTCTTCTTTCTGAACCCTAATCTCAAAATTTTCTCTTTAGCTTCGGTTTTTCTTCTACATTCTGGTTGACACAACAGTTTAACCCATGAATTGCTTCTATGGGCTTATCGACATCACATCTTTCCTCTTTATGAGAGGTCACCTTATTTCAGAACCCTCAATTCTCACTATTCAGTTATCCCACCACCTTCTTCGCTGGTTCCGAATAGCTCTCGCATGTATTCATCAAGCTTTCCCTTACGCTACTTCCAGATTTTGCATGCAATCACTTTAGCAACCCACCTCCACTGGTTTTCTATTTGAAGTTGTTCCCTGATGGAGAATACGGATTCGGTTGAGGAAGCTCGGTTAGCTGCTTTATGTAGTCGGTTAGGCCGACTTTGGTCACCTAAGGCAATTGAAGAGTGGGACGATGCACCTCCTGCAGAGAAAGTCGAAGAATGTAAGTTGATCCTTGTTGGCAAACTTCTTGCCAACACATCTGTTAATTTTCCAGCCTTTCAGCACACGATGAAAAAAGCTTGGCGTTTACATAATGTTGATATCACTCAACGAGAAGAAGGAATTTATGTGTTCAAATTTAAATCGGAGGCGGAAAAACAACGTGTTCTCGAAAGTGGACCCTGGTTATTCTCTAACAATTTGCTTATACTCAAACCCTGGGTTCCTAATACGCCCTTGCACTTCTATAGCTTTACTACTTGTGCGTTTTGGATGCAAGTATCAAGCTTACCTCTAGAACGATGCACGAAGCAGTTCTTAAGTAAGGTAGTAAGGGATATTGGTCAGCCTTTGGAAGTCAGAATAGAGGCCAAAGAAGGATCGATATTTAGAGCAGCGAGAGTTAAAGTTGAAATTCATCTCACAGAACCTCTTAAACCGGGTAAACTCATACGCGTGGAAGGGAAAAATATTTGATTTGATTTTCGTTATGAACGGTTGCCACATTACTGCTATTCATGTGGTGTTTTAGGCCACTATGCATCCTATTGTAAAGATATTCCTTACGATGAGGCCAAGTTTGAAGGGTGGGACAAGATGTATCATGGACAATGGTTACGGGCTAAGGTCAGGGAACATAGCCCTTATTGGCAGGCATTTTATGAATTTAACATTACTCAAGATGAACCTGAAGAAAGTGTACCTGAAACACCTCAGCCTGGGCTGCTGTTACTCCCTGCTGCACCTCTTGAGATACATACACAGCCAACTTCTATGGATAATCAGACTGTTCAGAATCTTCATACCTCAACTGTTAACTTCATGCCCAATTACCCTTTGGTTGACACTTCACAAGGTGTTACTCTGCACAAGATGGAATTGGTTGCCTCCCCTGCACAAGCAAATAAGACAGAGGTCAACGTATTTCAATCTGACACGTCATCATCAAAAAAATCCAAAAACCCTCGCTTGCAGCCTAAAACGACTCCTTTAAAGAAAGCTAAGAGACATTCTATTCTGCCAGACACTCTTCATGAAACCACTCTAATGGAGACTCTCGTACTCCAAGCTGAAAGGGCCAATGAGGGGGCTGTGGTGGCTTGCCCAAATAAGCCACCAATTGACATATGAAGATATTAAGCTGGAACTGTCAAGGACTGGGCAATTCCCTGACAGTTCAAGCTCTTAGGGCCGTAGTGGCTCAAGATAAGCCCGATTTAAAATTTTTGATGGGGACTCGAAATCAGGAACCAGTTATTAAGCAAATCCAACGAAGGCTTAATTATAGCAAGAGTTTTGTGGTGAATCCTCAGGGTTTGGCTGGAGGTATGGTTCTTTATTGGATTGACTAGATTTCACTTACTGTCATGGCTCATACTTCCCATTTTATTGACCCTATTTGTTCTAAAAATAGTGGCGTTACTTCTATGTGCCTTACTGTTTTGCATGCTCCAGCTGTTTATCAATAGAGACAACTATTATGGGCAGAATTGAGGCAAATTAGTCACTTCAACACTCAACCTTGGGTGTGTTTAAGAGACTTTAATGAAGTTTTATATTATTGGGAGAAAGTAAGCAAGAGACCTGCTGAGCCTTATCGACCGCAATCCTTTAGGGATTTACTACATGATTGTGCATTAATGGACCTGGAGACTAAGGGTTGTGCCTATACTTGTAGCAATAACAGAAGTGGGCAGGAGATGGTTAAAGAGAGACTGGACCGAGCTCTGTGCACTATTGAATGGCGTTTAACATATCCAGAAGCTGAAGTTGCGGCTTTACCTGCTATAGGGTTGGATCACAGTCCGATTTTGTTAACTACTGATATCAAAACAGGGAGGGGAAAAAGAGTTTTTCCTTTGAATCCTTTTGGCTTGAACATGAAGAATGCAGACAGGTGATAGGAGATTCTTGGTCCGCATTATCACTCAGTAGCTCCTCAATTTCTCAGAAGATTCGGGCAACGACTAGAGCACTGACCAAATGGAGTAAATCGACTTTCACAGAGGGTCATCGTCAAATTGATCTTCTACAGCAGCAACTTCAACAATACACTAATCAACCTGCTTGTAATTATGATGAACATTAGGTTAGATCTTTGAAAGAACAAATACAGAAAAGTTGGTTACAGGAAGAACAATATTGGGGGATGCGTTCTAGAATTAAATGGATGCGATGGGGAGATAGAAACACCCGATTCTTTCATGCCACCATAGTACAAAGAAGAAAAAGAAATAGGATTAGTATCTTGAAGGATGACAATGAAGAGTGGATCAGAGAACCAGATCACCTGAAACGTATGACTCTTTCTTTCTTTAAAAAGCTTTACACTTCGTATGGTCAAAGAGCCTTTGAACCTATTCTATTGCAATGTCCTCAGGTAGTAACAGAAGCCATGAACACATACCTAACAGCTGAAATTACTCGAGAGGAAGTCAAGAATGCAACTTTTCAATTAGGAGCCACAAAAGCCCTAGGACCTGATGGTTTAAATGGATTGTTCTATCATAGTTATTGGGAGATTATTCAGGAAGATGTTTTTAAAACAGTCCATAAGTTTTTCATAACAGGAAGAATGCCAGCGGAAATTAACAGAACATCCATCTCTCTAATCCCTAAGATCCCAAATCCCGAGAGGTTAGATGAATTTCGCCCTATCAGTTTATGTAATTTCATATATAAGATTATTTCCAAAGTGTTGGCAAATCGCTTGAAGCCTTGGTTGCCAGATTTGATCTCTAAAGAACAAAGTGCCTTTGTATCGGGCAGACAAATACAAGACAATGTCCTGCTAGTTCAGGAGGTAATTCATCAATTAAAAGGTTCGAAAAAGAAAGAAACAGTTTCAGGGGATTCTTAAATTGGATATGCAGAAAGCATATGATAGGGTGAGTGGGATTTTTTACAAGCTTATCTTTGTTGAATGAGATTTAATGATCGTTGGGTAAATTGGCTGATGCAATGTGTTACTACAACCTCTCTCAATGTAAAGTTCAATGGCGAATTTCTTACCTATTTTCAACCATCAAGGGGACTCAGGCAAGGTGATCCCCTCTCTCCTTACTTGTTTATACTTTTGGCTAATCTACTCTCCAACCTCATCCAACAAGCTGTTGACATGGGTAATCTACGAGGTATCACACTTAATAGATGGTGTCCAACTTTATCCAATTTATTCTTTGTTGATGATGCTATCTTTTTTTATTGATGGTACAATTCAAGAATGTCAAAATTTAGCAAGTATTCTAAATTAGTATTGCCTAGCCATAGGTCGAGAAATTAATAGGAACAAATCAGGTTTGTTTCTTACCAAGTATTGCCCTCATATCCTTAAGACTAACTTGGCAAGCGAATTAAGAGTACCACTGTTGGATAAAACTGGCAAGTATCTAGGAATACTATCGCGACCCAATTTTTCGGGTGTATCACCTAAAACTAAGCTAATGGACTACTAAGTCTTTAAGCTTAGCTCGGGGTCTCCCGAGCTCATACCAAATCGCGACTTAGGGTTTTGACATGCAAAAGATTATTATCTAGGAGTCGCCACTAATCGGTTTAGGGTAGGTCGATTAGACACCTAAGTAAAATAAAGAGAGCATTATTTTACTCTTGCGAACCAAAGACTAAGGGTACCGGGACTTGGTTACACCAGACTATCCTAATGCCCTTTCGGTACCTTTCTATTTCATTTTCAAAGAAAATGTTTTGCAAGCAGCTTGATTGATTTTAATTTGGCTTCCTAACATGTGGGATGATCATACAGGCGCGCATACCACCAATTTAACACCCAAGGAAGCGAATAAAATAATGTAGGACTTACCTCAAAGCAATGAAAGCATCTGCAATGTTAAATTAGAATTCACATCAACAATCCTAGATATAATTTCTAATTAACACGCAATTTCAATTTTTATTTTCACTTTATTTAATGAAAGTCATGTGATGCGTGCTAATAATCTAATATGACATGGCGACATGACCTAAACTATATGACATGAAAAAATGCAATAGCAGTGCAATGCGATGACATACAAAATTATTTCAACTAAAATGACATGCATCATGCAATTTCATATGTGAGTTATATGTCACGCGGCATTTATTAAATGACTTAGTCTAATGACAAGAAAGTTCTAATTAAATGAACTTAATAAAAACTAAATGACGTGCATTTGATATTTCTATTTTTAAAAAATGCAATCTATCCTAAAAATTGAAATTAACTTATGCAAAGACAAATTTTGTATTTTTTTTTTCATGAAATTTGAATTTTAAGAAAAATACAAAAATGATCTAGATAGATTAAGATTCTATCTAATTTAAACTAAGGATTAAGTCATATTAAATCCTAATTTAAACTAAGACATTATCTTAATCTAACATGCAATTTATCTAAAAATATGATCTAAATGAAACATGCAATTTCATCTAATATGTAATGACGTGCAGAGAATGCCCTATTTCTACATGACTTACGCATGATATTTTTTTATTTTTTATTTTTTTTATAAAATTCAAAATTTAAAATTTGCCACATAATTAAACATGCAACTTAAATTAAACAAAAACTAAAATCCTAAATGAATGCATTTTATATTTTTTTTTTTTTATATATTTTAAAACAAATTGAATCCTGAAATCCCTATGTCCTAGATATGCAAGATAACAAGAAATATTCTAAAACAAATTGAATCACCTCCCCCTTAATTCAAATATATATATTTTTTTTTTCTTAGTGATTTTCTAAAACAAACATTATCAACTAAACCTTAAATCTAAACAAACAAGATATTCAACAAATAAAGGATTAAAATAATCGAAAAAATAACCTATTATCTCATAGGTCAAATTAATGATTACTTTTAACCCTGAACATCAAGACAAGAAATCAAAAATAATTAAAAATTTGATCCGAAATCTTACGGATTAAATTAATAGTTATATTGATTCAACAATTGATATGATATCAACAAACCCCAAGAGTTAATACAATTAAAAAAATGACCCGACATCTTACGGGTCAAATTAATAATTACAATAATCTTAGGGACAACTCCTACGGATAATGCCTATAAGAATTATAACCTAAAAGTCACCTCACAATATTCAAACTTAAACAATAATAATAAAACTAACTAAAAGTAAAGTAAAATAATATAAAATAAGAAAAAAAATAAAAGAAAAATGAACAACCTAAGGAAAATGGAGAGGCAGCCAAATTGGTCGATCCGGCAAGGACGTTGGCTAACGGCGGAGCTACGGCGAAGGCGGTGCGGCGGCGGTCATCGTGGAGCAAGGGCCTCGGCTGAGCTCCTGTGGGTTGCTCGGACGCAGGCGAGGCGGGGGCTGGTGGCTTCACGGCTTCTGCGAATGCGAGTAGCAGCAACGCCGTGGATCGGTGTGGGCTGGAGGTGATGCAGGACATGCCGATGGTCGACATCGGGGCTGGGTCGTGAGCAGATCTCGGTCGGCTCGGGTTGAGATGTAGACGGCGTGGCGAGACTAGCGGTGCGGCATGGAGGAGCCAAGCGGACTGGCGAGGTGGTGAGGCGTGGCGGTGTCCGGTGTCGCAGTGGTGTGACGGTGGACGGCGAGGCTCGGGCTGGCATGGCCAGAAGGAATGACGGCGGGGGGGGGGGTGCGCTCGTGGGTTGAGGGGATGTCGCGAGGGCGGTCTGCTGGCGTTGGTGACAGATCTGCACATCGTGAGCGAAGGCATAGGGTCATCACGACCACAGCAGATGTCAAACAGAGGTAATCGACGAAACAGAGGTGCAACGGTGAGCTGTAGAGGTGTGGTTGTCGGGCGCCAGGTGCGATCATCGAACGCCGGGCATGGTAGTGCTCGCAACCGTCGGCACGGTTGGCGTGGAGGCATAGGAGCAACGGCGGTTGGGTGGGCAGCACGGCTCGTTGAAGAAGACGAAGCGTTCATTTTTCCTTTTTTCTTTTCCCGCCTGCACATGTCCTCTCATGTCTTTCTCTTACATCTCTTCTCTGCCCCCTTCTCTGCTTTCTCTCTTTTTCCTTTTGTTTTTCTTTCCTTCGGCAGCCTTTTTTTTCTTTTGCAGAAGCAAAAGCTTCTTTTTGACTTTTTCTTCTTTGGTTTCCAAAATCCCCCAAAAACCAAACATAAGCCCCCTCTAAATGAACTTCATACACTCCATTTATAGGCAAAAGAAAAAATGAAATCCTAATAAAATATTTCAAAAATTGCCTATAACCTCCGAATCACAAAAATCCTTATCTCATGAATATTCTACACCGATTTCATCATCAATTGATAAAGATAAGATTACAATGCGATTTTCTTAATTTTCAAAAAATCATCATAATATCGCACCAAATCTTTATTTAAATAATTTTTGTCATTTAAAAGAAACGGGCTCGGGCCGATTTTCTCGTTTTATGGGCTTAGTTCGGCTTGTTAATTTAAAACTCAAAAACAATTAATCTGACCCATCCACCCCCGGTCCTAAAAATAAAAAATGCAAAACATGTAAAATAAAAACAAATGCACCTAAAATTATATGTTATGCAATTGAATTATAATATTTTTTCTAAGGGGTTAAAAATTAATCCCTGATTTTTTATGCAATAAATGAATAATTGGGTACCAAAACTTAGGTGTCAACAAATACCATCTGATTGGGGGTCATAAAAAAAGGATATGTTTGCCTGAATTTTAGGAAGAGTCAATGCTAAGTTGGAGGGATAGAAAAAAAGTCTAATTTCTAAAGGCGGGAAAGAAATTTTGTTGAAATTAGTGGTTCAGGCTTTACCTCAGCATGCTATGATGACATTTAAAGTTCCTGTTTCTATATGCAAATCTGTTGAGAAAAAATAGCCCAATTTTTGTGGCAAAACAATAGTAACAAAGTTGGTATTCCCTAGAAAAGTTGGGATTTTCTGAAAGAGAGTAAGGAGAAAGAAGGGATGAGATTTAGAGACCTAATATCCTTTAATAAAGCCCTATTGAGGAAGCAAGCCTGACGACTTTTTCATAACCCTTCATCTCTATGGGGCAGTGTTTTTAAAGCATTATATTTTCATTCTACATCCCTATGGAAAGCGGAAAAGGGGACTAGACCTTCTTGGGGTTGGTAGAGTCTTCTTATGGGCAGAGATTATATTTTCAATGGACTTAAATGGTCAGTTGGAAATGGAAAATCAATTAGTGCTAGAGAGGATAAATGGTTGAACATGGGCATTCTAGGTGGGCCAGCATATAGGGAGGAACCGAAATTAGTAGCAGGGTATATTCTTCCTGAGCAGAATGTATGGAATGTAGAGCTTCTTCATCGGACATTTCAGCCACAGATTGTTGAGGAAATTCTAACTATTAATCTATGGACAATCCCATCTGAGGATAAACTATGTTGGATAGCCACACAAGATGGAAATTATATTGTTAAGAGTGGATATCATTGCATCAAACAATCAGTTTCTGGCAAGGTAAATTTTCATGCATCCTCTTCTTATATTCCACCAACAAAGCTTTGGAAACAGATCTAGAAGACAAAGACGGCCCCAAAAATTCGTACTTTCCTATGGTTTTTATGCCAAAATGCGTTACCTACCAAAGCTAATTTGTTTCAACAAAGGATTACCCCTGACCCTTTTTGCAAACTCTGTTCATCTAATACTCCTGAAACCCCTGAACATTTGTTTCTCCTTTGTCCATTGACAAGTTCTATTTGGTGCAACCCCAAAGTGCATATCAAAATTTCCAGTTCTACAACAAACCGCATATATAATTGGCTTGCACATATTATTGAGCAAAAGGGGAACATACTAGCATTTGAGATCATTGCAACTCTTTTGTGGCAAATTTGGAAGGCTCAGAATCAGTTTATCTTTCGCTATCAACGTACCCATCTGGATATTCTTATTGACACAGCCTTGAATCTGGCCAATTTTTGTCTCAGATCTCATCAGCAAGAAGCACCCACAGAGCCTACTCAGCAGAACCCTAATAGCATCTGGCAACCACCAAGGAGAGGAGTTATTAAGGTAAATATGGATGGCGCCTTTCTTATCCCTAATCATATCGGGGCGATTGCAAGCTTAGCTCGAGATCACACTGGTAGAGTGATCGATGGATGTACACGCAGCATTCACGCATCTACAGCACTCGAGACGAAGACCCAGGCACTCTTGCATACAATTAAGGATCTATTGTAAAAGACAAAACCGATTCTCATCTGCAGCTTGAATAAGATAACCTCATCCTTGTCGAGACCATTAATCGGAGCCGCCTGCCACCATGGGAGTGCCGTGCTCTATTCGCTGAATGTGCAGCCCTAATGCCCTATTTTCCCAATCTCTCAGTGAAGCATTGTCGATGTGAGGCAAATGCCCTAGCCGATTGGGCCGCGAAAGCCCACGGGCAAGGCCTCCTTCCATCCAACTGGGTTCATTATCCTCCTCAAGTTATGTTGGATATAATATGTACTGATGCTCTAGTCAAGGGTTGTACTTTCTTTCCTACTTGAATATATATCTTGCCTTTTCCAACCAAAAAAAAAAAAAAAAACCACCTAAATGATGCATGAAAATTAGGATATTTTGACACGACATAGAGTTGAGTGCGATAGACAAAAGTGATTGAGACACTTAACCCTAAATCAATATACAAAAAATCCTATAAACTTTTGAAATCAACTAGGTGAAACAACTCTATCTATCATGAACCTTCGGGAATGCACAAAAACGTTTTCAAAAGGCAAATGGCCATCAATCTACATTAATCATGTGCCGTTTTGAAGCTATTGAAGTCCTTTAAGTATATCTAGAAGAAATCATGTGAAGATTATGCTCTTAAGGAGCTCAATTGAAGATATCTTCACAGAGATGCAGATCAGCCACAATTGCAGCAACATTTGCACAGAATATGAACGATTTTCTCTAATTGAAAGGCATGATAAAAGTCACAAAAATTCATGCATATAAATTGGAATGTCCTGGTCATTTCTCATGAAGATATCTAAGTCCAATTTGAATCACAAAAACCTATATGAAAATAGGAAGATAGAGCAGAACATCTAACATCACAGATTATGTGATCTATACCTCGTTGGAAAGCTTATGAAGTAATCTACAACTTTCATGAATGATGCAAATCCAATTAAGCACGCTTACTAGCTCCGTTCTAAGCAAACACACATCAGGCTTAGTTAGGATAGAATGACCTAAAGACGATTTATTAGAGATTTCCTTGACTAAATCTATTACAAAAATTCTGAAAAAAATATATATATATATATATATATGTTATAAAAGAGGTCAATAAGAACAACTTTCATGAAAAGAGCCCACTTAAAATTCGAAGCACAAAAATCCATAGAAAATCGACAAATGGCAAAGGTCGTCTTAAATACAGAGCAAGTCGGAACAAGTCACAATTCCAGAATTATGCACTGACTTCTGAATCAATTTTCAAGTAGTAAACGATGTCGGATCGGGATGTTCGATAGGTCATTGGAAAGGCCTTCAAGTCATCTACGAATATCATGAAGACATCGAACACAAAAAGCAACACAACAAGCTTATATCACAGAATTTCTTAGGTCTGTCATTCAGGCATCCGAAATTGCAGAACCATGTCAAATCAGGCAATCAATCAGGTTCAAGCTATCCTCAACCATCTATGTCCATTCTAGAGCATCCTAAACATCCTAAAATAGATGTAATCATCATTGATCAAACCCTAGGTGTGAGCTTTAGCCCCGGTCTCCTAATGAGACCTTGCTTCAACGAGCTCAAGGTTTAAATGATACCTTTTGCGCATTTTGATTGATTTAAGCTCGATTGATCAGCGATCAAACCTCCATAGCAGTCAAGGAATGCCAAGGGAAATCCAAGGGACCTAAGAACCGCTGGAGAAGTATCGGAGTGGCCCGAATTTGCATCGATCAATGGTTGAGGAAGAATCAAACGCCAGTTTGGTCCAGTGAAGGGAGATCGATCACTGAGAGGCCACTGGCAACTGTTTTGCTGGTTTCCAACCACCAGCTACTTGAGGACTCGCCGGTGGATGCAGCAGAGGTGATCGAGATGCCAAGGAAAAGTCACGGACCGCCGATTGAAGCTAAGGAACACGCTGACCTCAATACCAGCATGGACAACGTCCTCGCGCCCACTGAGGAAGAATGGTTAAATGGGTGGATTGGGTGGCCACCAAAGGTAGCGACAATATCAAGCAGCACCAGCAGCACCAACGACAATATCGAGCAGCACAGTGCCAGAACAGTGCGGTATGGGCGGCAAACGACAGAGTCCATGAGGTGGTTGAGAGAGAGAGAGAGAGAGAGAGAGAGAGAGAGAGAGAGAGAGAGAGAAGGCGGGAAATAAGAGAGAGGGAGAGAGATTTAAGAGCTTTCCTACAGATTTCTAGATCTAGGAATTGAAAAAATGAGGCTTCCCCCTCCTTTTTGGGAAAAAAAATCCTATTGATATGGGCTTAGGGGATGGAATCCTAGCTCTTGGATCAATCCAAGGACTAGGATGCTATTCTTCAATGAACCCTAGATGACATCCTAATTAGGCACATGTTAAATTCAAAGGTCATGATGTATTCTTAATGGACAATGATGCTCTAATCTTGAGATAATGGGTTAATCGAGGTCTTTTTTTGTAATTTCACCAAACTAGGGGGGCAAATTTACAAATTTAGTAAAATCCAAGGCAAAATTGGAAATTTGGAAATTTGGAAATTTGAAAATTTGAAAATTAAAGATATGGGTGCATTGGCCATTAGGTGGGTCACCTCATGGCGGCTACCTGCTGCCGCGAATCAATTGGGAACCGACCGAATCGACTATTCCCATCAGTGATTGGTCAGATCAATTGGTCCGGTTTGAATTGGTCTAGACTGGTTCGGCCTCACTTCCCTATTTCATGCAATTAGGTCCTTTGAGAAGAATTTTCTTTAGCAAAAGTAAACTCTAAGTGCCAAAACTTGGTACGGAGGGACATTTAAGTGCCAAAAATTAGAATAGTGACACTTAAGTGCCAAAATCGAAGCAAAATGAATCACTTAAGTGCCAATTCGGCCAAAATGCTGACGTGGCGATTTTTCGGCAAAATGAGTGCAAAACGGCGTCGTTTTGAATGCTGACATGGCTAGACAATACAAAAACAACGTTGTTTTGATGCTAACGTGGTAAAAAATTAATATAAAATTAATTAAATTTAATTTAAAACTAAATTTATTTAAAAATTGAAAGTTAAAAAGTTTAAAAAAAAAAAAAAATAGAAGCAGGTGGCTAAGGGTTGAGCCCTCATTGCCATCGCCGAGAAGGGCAGGTAAAGGAGTGGGGAGGGTCAACTGGGGTCGCCAGGCCTTGGCCAGGGGCCGGCGACCCCAACTTACCATCGCCACCGAGGGTTGCCCTAGTGGGTGACGACCCTTAGCCCGACCAGGTGAGGGTCACGGCCCTCGCCTAGCTCCGACAGGGGTCAGCGGTCCTTTGGGACCCAGAGGGCCGCGACCCTTGCTGGATCTGGGCAAGGTCTTGTGGGCCCTCGCCGCCAATCGACTGGGGTCACCAACCCCTGGCCAAGGCCTGGCAACCTTGGCCGACCCTCCCCCTTCCATCACTGGTTCTTCTTAGCAATGGTAGGGAGGCGACGAGGGCTCAGCCCTCAGCCGCCTACCTCCTCCTTTTTTTATTATTTATTTTTTTAATTTATTTTTTCAATATTTGTATTTGTATTTTTAAATTTTTAAATAAATTTAGTTTTAAATTTAATTAAATTAATTTTTACCGAGTCATCACAAAAACGACCTTGTTTTTGTATTGTCTAGCTACGTTAGTGTGCAAAACGATACCATTTTGCACTTACTTCATTGGAAAATCGCCACGTTGGCATTTTGGCCGAATCTTCACCGGATTGGCACTTAAGTAATCCATTTTACTATGATTTCAGCACTTAAGTGTCACTTTTCTAACTTTTGGCACTTAAGTGTCCCTCATTGCCAAGTTTTGGCACTCTAGATGTCCGGCACTAATTTTCTTCTATCATGGGGACAAAATAGACTAAATCATGCAATTGGCTCATTGAAAATACAAATTAATCAAAATTGAGCTTAATCGGAGACACGTGACACGGATTCATTCAATCACCCATGCTTACAATGACCTGTTGAATTCAAATTGACATTAAAATGATGGCGCGAATTTTATAATAAAATTGAAATGTGGACTAATGATAAAATTGAATCTCAATTCTCGAAATTAGACCTTAGTCTCAAAAGGTCACCTTCAACTTTGCTTAACGGAGTGCATTAGCTTAATTTTCTCAAATTCAAGAAGGTTAAATCTCCCAAATAGAAAAGTTCTTGGGTGAATAATCCAATGAGCACAAATTCAAACTTATCGCACAAAAATAAGTGGAATGGAAGTGTCCATTTGCAAATCATTTAGACAGATCCAAATCCCCTAATCAGGGCTAAAAATGAGAATCCATATGTTGGCGTGCGCAATCTCAAAACTGATTGAACAAGTGAATGGGTAATGATCTTTAGATCAAATGTCATGAAAGGAACTAAGTTTAATTATAACTAAAATAAAAGTAATTTTATTTTTTGGTCGATTTTGAACCTAAAACCAAAAAATTCAAAAACAAGGTTCTGAATCGATTTTCGCAAAAAAAAAAAAAAAATTATGCGAAAGTCAAATTAGGACTAAAATGAATCTTTTTGTGTGGAAAGTCAACTTTTGACCCAGGGTTTTGACTTTAGGTGGTCAACCTAAAAATTAATCATTTGACTTTTCGGGTTTTCGATTAAAATGGCTAGAAAATTGCTTGAAAATGATAGGCTAAAGGAAAGGAAATAACAATTGACACTTTTGGTCGAGAAATGGGCGCCATCGCAATCAAAAACCTTAATCTTGAGTTTTTTTACCTTTATCGACGCGTAATCTAAAAATCAAGTGTCAACAATGAGTAGACGAAATGTCCTCATGTGTTATGGTTTTTCAACATGGTTCCATAACTTTTGTACAACGCTTACTTAAATGTTATAACTTTTTTTTGCTCACTTGAGTGCAACATTGATGTAAAATCGATCACTTGAAATATTATTTCCAGCAAATTGTCATATGTGGATTTTTTTTTCTTAATTTTCCATTTCCATTTCTACATGGAATTTTTAAAAATAAATTCATGAGTATAACAAATGTCGTTGTTTCTTGTTGTTTCTTTGAAATCTTGAACAATTAGACGATGTCGTTTGCAAACTCTCTTTCTTCCTCAAATGATGCCATTTTCATCATCCTCTCTCTCATCCTGTCACTTAAGTGGTCTTTTTAAAAAAATCGATGAACCTAAGTGTTCATTTTTTAAATTTTATGGCACTAAAACGATCATTCCTGAAGTTATTAGAACTTTTGTTATCCTTCAATCAAACACTCAAGTGACGTTGTTTGCACTCTCAAGTACTAACTTTTGCTTTACGACATGCCACGTCAGATGATATATTATAAATTGATGCCACGTCAGTTTTTCCAAAGAGGCAAATCACTGATGGCACTCAAGTAAATGAAAAAAACCTTATGGCACTCGAGTGAATATTGTATGAAAGTTATGGCACTCCTAATATATTTATCTTACGTTCCCACCACCTTGTGACTAAAGTGACGATGACACTCTGTGGTCCAAAGAGGAAATTACTTTTACAAAGTCTATGATGCGTTGAACTGTTCAATCCACTCCTTGGGCCTTGTCAATGCAAGCATTTCACTTGCTTAAGTGAAGGGTTAGAAGACTCGGAAATCTCTTGATCAATACCCAATTGCCTATGTGATATGACGTGGTTATATGATACAAATGAATAGACGAAATGTCCCTATACGTTGTGGGTTTTTTATGTGGTTATTATAGTAAATACTGATGCAAATTTAAAGTAAATGCTAAGGTGATTGTTGATTAAACATCGTATGGGCATTATATAAATTACCTCTTACTTGAAGACACGGGTTATCAAATAAAAGTAAACTTGCGTGGCTGGAAAATGTCATTTGAGTGACCTTAGCAAATTACATGGCTAGAAAATCCGACGTGACATTAATATTAATATAAATTGTCCGATGCGACTCACTAGAGCTACTTCAGTCTAGTGTTGCTTGTGTTGTTGATGTAATATATTGGCCTAGCCAGCCATTTCTTTTAAGGCCAAGCCTAAGCCCAAATTTTTTTTTTCTTCTCTCTTCTTATTAGAGATTGTCCGTTTAAAGCACAAAAGGAAAAGGAGGACCTAAGCTGATGGAGGAAACAAGGAGGATAAGAAGAAAAGAAGAAAACAAAAAACAAAATTGTAGTGTGCAGCGGATTCGAACACCTCGACTAGTTGAATCAACTACGAATCGTATTGCATGGTAAGTATTCTAGCCAATTATTCATCTAATCAGAGTAATTTTGGAATTTAGATCACAAATTTGGATTTATGTAAATTTTGTACTACAAGGTTCGATTGAGAATTTTTTGAGCAACAATATTTTTGGAAATGGTAGTCTAAGGCATTGTGGAGTGGTGGGCTTTAACGAAAATTGATTCAAAGTATGATTTATTTGGAACAAGATTTGGAAGTTTCGTGTGCGAGTTATGAGTAAGGAAAAAGATGAACGTATGCCTTAAACGAGCTTCTTCATTACTGCTTAGGAGCTGATTGATAGTTGAGCATAGTTTAGTCGAGTTGTTCATTGGAATAGTGTTTTGCGTGGATTTTGATATCATTTTTCGGTTTATTGATACGAATTCGAGTGCCTCAACTAGAGTAACTATCATAGGTTGGTTTTTGGCTTTCCTGGATCAGTGGCACTATCTCTTCTATGAATTTTGAAATTCATGTTTTGAAAGCGATAAGGATTTGATAAATTATGAGTTATGAATAAGCATGTGTGTTTCGTAAATTTAAATTAGACGTTCATTACAATTTGTTTTTTGTGAATGGTTTGAGAAATGCTTTTGGAAAGGTATTGCGAAACCTATATATATATATATATATATATATATATATATATATTTTTTTTTTTTTTTTTGATTTGTGAACTTGATTTATGAAATGAGTTCTATAATAATTTGAAAAATGTTTTAAGAAAGACATTTCGAAATGCTGTGGGTTTATGAAATAGATTCTGAAATGATGTCAAAAATGTATGGTGAAGTATATTCAATTTGATGAATTGAGTTGCAAAAGTTTATATATTTTGGTTTATGAAACTGACTTGTGATATATATTTTGGATTGACTTTATGGATATTGCAGTGTGTGCATTTGGTGCTTAATGTCATTGTAAGCCCATTTAGTGGTTTGTGGGTATACAAACCGGTTTAGGATATCTTTCTAGGCTAAGCGACCAACTTTGTAGGTAGAGAGCTTACCATGAGGGGGAATTTTGGTCACCTTGTCACTAGACGTTGTGTCGTGAGCATAATTATATATCAACCAATAGATTAATCGATGAAATGGACTATTGGCATGGAGATTAATCAATGGACTTAACTATTGATGTTTAAATTGCGGTGATAGTTTAAATGGGTTTTTTTTATTAGTATAAAGTTCGTCGATAAAAACAACTCATGTATGATTCGATATGTATTTTATATCTTGAGCTTGGGTATTTAAGTTTGGTATTCCTTTGTATACATGCATAGTGACTGCTCTATTTGCGTAGAAAATATGTATTATGCCTTGGGCTATAATGGCTCATCCCATTCCTTCTCAATCTTTTCAAGTTTCTCAATTATTGAATAATAGAGCAAGAGAGATATTGGCGTGGACTTTTGGGAGTAGGATTTAGATGGTTAAAAGCTACATCCTTTAGGTGGAAGGATGGCCATGTCATCCCCTTTTTTTTGCTAGGATTCATAGTGTGACAATTGATGTCTGGTTTGACCTATTTTATTCTCAAATGTAACCTAAGCGATGAAAAGAAGCTATACAGTTGACCAAAGCCGAAGAATGTTGACATATGTTTTTGTATTGGGGCAATGTATGTTAGCTGTTAGCTTATTTTATGCTTGAAATTTTGTTTTTGTGCTTTAACCTAAAATGAATTTTCTCAAGCAAGCAAGCTACTACCAATTGGAAATTAACTTTAATTTGTGTTATCTATTGCCCTGTTTAGTACTCAACTTGCTGGAATTGTGTTTTGTGCTGCAATTGTTGATTGAAGGTCTAGTAATTGTTGGTCAAGCAAGCTAGCTTCCTCTCTTTCTTTTGCTATTCTGGGTATGGGGTTGAACGGTCTATTTTGTGCTCAACAGGATTGTTTTTTTTTTTTTTTGGTAAAAAACAACTAGATAGGTTGAACGGCCTGTTATGTACTTAATTTTTCCAAAGATGGTGTTTTGGTGCTGCAATTGTCGGTTAGGGACTGATGATCTAACTTTTTATGACTGGTTTTGGCTATCCTATGCATCGGTTGACAAATGATAAAAGTTTAACAAGTTCACAATTGATCATTTGAACGTTAAAATTTGTTAAACACCGTACGACAATTATAATATTTATGGTGTCCTCATTTCCTTGGTCTCTTAATTTTAGCTTAAGTTTTATCATGTCACTAGCTCAATTAAAGATTTTTACAATAAGTGAAAGGTGCACCATGATTAGAGGCAAAAACAAAATTGAGTAACTTGATTAGAAAAAGAGCAAGGCTAGGATATTAAACGAAGTCTAGTAAATTGATATGCTAACTGGCCAACTACAAGGTTGGAATTTAAATTAGTTCATCACCCTCATAAGAATTTATCACATATAGTTAGGGATAAGGATATAAATTTTTTTTCGATCACCTTAATGCCATAACTTCCTAACAACGTTTACTTGAGTTTCATAACAGTGCCAAAACTTTTAAAAATATTCACCCAAGTGCTGGAAATCTGATGTAGAATAGCACTAGAGGTAAACGTTTAAAAAAATTTGTCACTTAAGTGATCGATTAAAAAGCTATATGACACTTCAGTAATCGGAAAAAAAAAAAGGTTATGACACTCAAGTAACTGTCATGTATAAGTTATGATACTCAAGTGATTAAAAAAAAGTTATGACATTGAAGTAAACACCATACGAAATTTATGACACTTATGATGTCTTTATCTCCATATAGTTAGCATATCAAATTCCCAAATTAGACTAGTATACTCCACATTATCCTTGAGATATAGAACATAAAAACTACGTGACTCGTTTGAAAGTATAGAGCAATATTATAGTCTAAAATGGAATGTTAAACGTGGTGAATGGTCCGTGACCATTGATCTTCATACTAAGAGAAAGGATGAGGGTTAGAATATTTACTGTGGCGTAACCATAATTAAGGTAGCTAGATATGAATTTATAAGTGATGAACTACAGTCATGACTTATATTGAAATAAAATTACAGAAAGACCCCGTGATATATATCAATTACATATTGATATCCTCAAACCTCGATCCTGCTAACTTGCAAGCGTGGCTCTTTGTTTTTTCACCGATACATCTTAAGCTCTCGGCATAGATCCATCGATGTTGCGTTAGAAGCCCGTCACCAGCCTGTGTTCTCAGTATCGCGCATAGACATGTTGCCTTGGTCGCGGTGAATCTTGCCTTGGTCGCCGTGCTTGTCATTCACTCGAGCCAAACGTGATAAAGTTTCCCGAGGGTGCCCCAGAGATGAAAATGTCTTTTGTATGCTGCTTTATCAATAATAAAGTTACGGTGGGTTTGCTTCAACAAAAACTCAAGATTTAAAAAATATTGTTAAAAAAATATTTGGTTATATCACTAAAAAATTTATTCGATGAAAATGTCTATTTTCGTAAGTGATGAAAATATTTTCACTTATTCATTTCTGTAAACAATATAATTAAAAAATATTTTCCAAATCTTGAGTTTTTGTGAAATAAATACACCCTTAAAGTGCAAATTTCATCGGCTCTTGCTCGAGAAAATATTCAGTGGTTTTGAAACAATGACGTTAGCTGCTAACATGGTGAGCACTTTTCACTAATAACCAATCATCTGGCCACTAGTTGATCGCCAACGCAACATTATGCGCGTCTAAGATGAGCTGCTTCATATAGCATTGCTCAACGCCAACGATGGCCATGGTCAAGCAACACGATGCCTAAATCTGTTTGGCCATGGATGGCCAGATCTGGAGATTTGGAGGGTGCTGGCGAAGGTGACAACGGCCATGGATGAGGGACGTGATGCCAAATTTGGAGGTTGGAGAAAAATATAAAAAGACAGTGGGAGGGGTGGATCAAGTTGGCCGTGAGGAACATCGAAAGGGGTCCTCCATCATCCATGGGCATAAGCTTTGTCTGTTTATGCCTCGCAAGGCACCTCATCCACAAACCCGATGACCATGGATTGCCCATAGCCACCAGCCTTGATGACGAGCTTCAAATCTCATCCATGGATGAATGGTGCAATTGGTTCAGCATTTAGAAAGCCCTTTCAGGCCTAAAAGCCCCTTGGGAAATTTTTGGGGTGTTTAGCAACCATTTCCCAATGAGCTTTGAGTTGAAAGTTGACATTGAGATGGCTAAAAGCTCAATGCTAGTAGAGATTAGCATTAAGCTTTCAGCATTTTCGGAATACTGAAGGGCTCCATTAATAAAATTTTGTGGAGTTCCTTTTTTACCCTAAAAAATCATCAGAAATCCAAATTTACCCCTTTTTAAAAAACAAAACCTAAGGTTTCTCCTTGCAGCTCCTCTAGAAACGCTCACGCTCCCTAACTCCTCACGCTCACTCTCCCGAGAGCCTCGCGATGACGCCAACTTCAGATCCCCCAACGACAATCTCCAGCACCTTCAGCGTGTAAGCTCTCTCTCTCTCTCTCTCTCTCTCTCTCTCCCCCTGTCAGCGTCTCTGTCGCAACCACCTCTCCCTCTCCTCCCCGCCGCGTCTCCCTCCTCGCCTCGCCACCCATCTCAAGTAACTCTCTCTCTCTCTCTCTCTCTCTCTCTCTCTCTCTCTCTCTCTCTCTCTCTATGTGTTCTCGAGTAGTAGCTGGGAACTAAAGCCTTTTGCAATTCGTGCCATGGGGGTGTTTGCTTGCTTATTCGCCGTGAAGCGTTGTTCGGAAGCCAACCCAGTGCTTGTTCTTGATGGGAACACGTGGTTTGTTTCGAGTTTCGGTGGCGATTCTAGTGTGTTGCTGCTATCTTTGTTTTGTGGGATTGAAAATGGAGATGGAGTGAATTTTGATGACATGGGTTGCTTTTTTTTTTTATCCTTGGATTTCCTTTCTAGGGTGTAGTAGGGGGATGGATGTTCTAATGGGCTGCTCGTGGGGATTGGGCTTGTTCACTTTTTTCAGAAAAAAAAAAAAAAAATTTTGATTTTTAATTGCGATGTGAAGGTAGATGAGTAGGTGCTTTGGTCTTGCTCCATCAAATTATAGTGTGTGTATTTTCTTTTGGAAGTAAGATCTGATTATAATGACTATCGGGGGATTTTGGGTCTCTAGAAAAAAGGCGTTCTTTTTTCAACTTGCTGTTCATGAATGATAAATGCGGGGGATGCTGATGAGCTTTCCCTTTTTTCTTTTCCTGTCATCTTGTTGTGTCGTCTTGCGTTAATGGTTTGAAGATGTTTTAGGGGACTAAAGTGAAACCATGATAACGTGCTTGATGTTGTGACTGGACTTTGTGATGCGAACAGGTTATTTGTTAGACAGGGCTTGATGACACAATCCAATTCAGCACGCACATTGTTTGTTCAAAAGAAAACCATCTTCTGGGTTATTGTGCTTTTGGTATGTTTGGCTCAAGTTGGCTCGTCATCCTCTAGTTTTGGAATATTACTGGAAAAATATGACATACTTTTATGTAGTTATTGCTGGCCTAGATACTTGTAATTTGAACTCAATTGCATACTTTTCAAAAAAACAGATACACTGCTCAAGAGGTGGAGATAAGCTTATCCAGGGGTTTTGAACAGCAATCTCTTCTTCTAGAGCCAAAAAGGTTAGGGAAGTTATATCCTGCACTACCTTCTTCAAATGAAATGCCACCTTTTATACTCTAAAGAATTATAGAGGTTTGTTGTCTTGGCATGTTTAAGTGATATGTTATTCATCACTGCATTTCTTGGAAGAGGCCTTTTGAGTCAATTTGCTCCATAGTCAATTTCTTGGAAGAGGACCCATGGCAGGGAAGTGTTTGGAGTGTGTTTGTGCCTAGGATCTTGCTTGTTAGCCTAAATTATATGTGTCTAATGGAGCCAAGAGCTGGGGGAAATTGCATCATGGGACAATTTGGAGATATGTTAAGATTACATGGGTAAATGTCGTATCCAGGAAAATGTTCATTGCTAGTTTAATCCAAGGCAGGGAAGTCCTAATTAGTGCTGCTGCTTGTCTTTAAAAGCAGTCCCAATTTATCTATCTCGAACTCAATTTTTATCTAGATAACTCTTATTTGTCAAAAAAGTTTCATTAATGTTCTCCTTGCTTTAGCTGCATTGTTAGAATGCTACCGTGTGCAGCCTCCTTTCTCTTATGTGCTTGTGTAACTAGAAGATACCTTTGTTCTGTTAAAGCTTGCTGATTTATCTACCAGTTGCAGATAAAATCAAGTTTTTGCTGCTTACTATTGACAAAGCCAAGGTTTTTGCTGCTTACTATTGACAACCGTGTTCACTCCTCACTACGATCAGAAATTGAGCGAGCTTTTAGCATATTGAAGAAGAAGTGGAAGATTTTAAAGAGTATGCGAAGTTATCCATATACAAAGCAAGTGAAAATTGTGATAGCAACGATGACTTTGCACAATTATATACGAAGAAATGCTGTGAATGATGCACATTTTGCTAGAGTGGATTTGGATCCCAATTTATATACAACAGATTCTGATTATGTAAATGAGAAGGGTAATGTTTCAAATGATGATGTAGCATCTGATATTGCATGTTTACGTGATCAAATAGCTATGATTTTAGGAAATAAATAAGGATATTTGTATTTTTTAAGGATAATGAGCTTCTTTCCTCAAAGTATATGTTATCATATTTTTATTGTAATGAAAGTATTCTTCTTGTAATTGAGAAAGAGAGCATATAAATTTTTTCCATTTGATGTTTTTTTAGCGAAAAAAGAAATTTTAATTTTAATAAAATTGTTTACACAACATCTTTAACATTGTTGTCAAATATAAATTAAAAAGTTGCAAACATTATTTTTTTTTATTTTAAACAAATAAAAATTAAAAGGGAAAATTCCAAATAAGGACCCACAGTGCCATCATTTTCTCAAAAGAGGACCTGAAGTGAAGTTTGTCTCAAATAAGGACCCAAAGTGCTTTCATTTTCTCAAAAGAGGACCTGGAGTGGAGTTTGTCTCAAATAAGGACCCAAAGTGATCATTTAATCTCAAAGAAGGACTTCATTTGCCAGCCGGTGAATAAATGCATCTCCGATACATATTCCAAAGAGCCGATCGGGGATATTTTTGTCCTTTTTTTTTTTTATAATTTTTAGTTGTCTTGTTCTTTATTATTATTATTATTATATTGGGTCAATGGTGGCACTGTTCATCATCTTCTTCGTCCCTTGTTCTTCTTCTTCTCAAGAACATCGGACTTGGGAAGGGCTAGTGAGCGCTAGTCATTGGTGAGGGTTGGCGAGGGTTGGCGAGGGTTGGACGCCCATTGTCGGTAGTAGGCGAGGGCCACCAAGCCCTCGCCGGCTGTGGGTGAGGGCTTGTAGGCCGACCCTCGCCAGATCTGGCGAGGATGGCCTCAGTTGCGGCTGGCGAGGGCCATCAAGCCCTCTCTAGTTGCGGGTGAGGGCTTGTAAGCCCTCGTTAGCCCTTATTAGTGGCTGGTGAGGTGGGCGAACCTTTGCCCAAGGCTGGCAAGGGGTGACCTCACTGATGGCCATGAGGGGCGACCTCCCCCACCTCCGCCCGCTGCTCCACCAACAACCTCGTCTTCTGCTAGGACTACGACTGGGATGCCCACGTCGCTTTCTTCATCCTTTCCTCCCACCACCGCTCCTAGATCGACGACTTCTTCGGCTACCCCTTTTTCCCTCGACGACCTTCTTGTAGGGCCTCAATTTGGATGGCCCCCTCCCCCATGGCCAACGAGGGCTCGATGGCCCTTGCTCACTGTTAGTGATGGGCGTGGAGCCCTCACTTTCTGCCGGCGATGGGTGTCAAGCCCTCGTTGGCCCTTACTAACGGCTGGTGCTCGTTGACCTTTCCCCAAGTCCGATATTCTTGATCTGGCAAGAAGAAGTGAACAGGGGATGAAGAAGATGATGAACAGGGCAACCATAAATAAAAAAAAAAAAAAAAAGGACGAAAATACCGTAATCAGGCCACCGGAATATACATTGAAGATGCATCTATTCACCGGTCGGCAAGTGAGGTCCTTCTTTGAGATTAAATGACTACTTTAAGTCTTTCTTTAAGACAAACTTCACTTCAGGTCCTCTTTTGAGAAAATGATGGCACTTTGGGTCCTTATTTAAGACAAACTTAATTTCAGGTCCTCTTTTGAGAAAATGATGGCACTTTGGGTCCTTATTTAAGACAAATTTAACTTCAGGTCATCTTTTGAGAAAATGATGGCACTTTGGGTCCTTATTTGAAATTTTCCCAAATTAAAATATTTAGATCAATCACCAAAGGGGCTTTGCAAATGTGTTTTCTACCAAACAGTATTTCTCTCAAAGTTGCTTTCAAAATAGAATTTACCAAACAGTCTTTGCATTTTCTCTAAAGTCCTTTGAGCTAAACCGCTTTGCATTTTCCTAATGAGCTTTCCAAATGTTGAACCAAACGCACTCGAAAGATATCAATGACAGAAACTTGCCTACTTCGTTGGAGTTGCAGATCTCCCCTCACTGTTGCCACCAGCGGAGTCATTGGTGCTACCTCTTAAGCGTCCAAGGCGAGCCACTTCACAATCCATGGAAAAGCAAATCTTGCAGCCATGGAAGATAAAGGAGAAAGGAGCAAAGAAAACTTGAACGGGGTGGGTGAGAATGAAAGGGACGGGAAAAAAATAAGTCAAACTTTTATTTGAAACCATGTGACCTACTGAAGTGGCAACATGGACAGGTGTCAATCTATGAATGAATGTGAGTAAAATACATACATGCCACGTTGGCCACTAAGGTGATGGTTTGAAACTATTGAATATTTTCAAAAATTGACACAAATGGTCTATGAACTTTAATCGAATATGAAATGTGATCATTAGATTTTAAATTTGCTCAATATGGTCCTTAAATTGTAGCTTAATGTGCAATGTGATCCCTAAACTTTTTGTATATATTCAATTCAATCCTTGAATTATATAAAAATTTTCAATATTGTCCATGAACTTGAAATAATGAAAGGATAACATTAAACTGTTTCATATAATTCATGTATTAACTTGAAAATGTATTGAAAGTTCAAGAACTATGAACAAATTAAAAATTCAAGGATCACATTGCACGTTGAACTACCGTTTAGGAATTACATTGAAGAAATTAAAAATTTAGAGATTAATTATATATTTGGCAAAATTGAGGAATCATTTATGTCATTATTTAAAATATTTTCTCATGTATGGGTGGCTAAGAAATCATTTACCATTCGGGATTGTTCTGTACTCCACTGAACGATCACATGATATCCCCATCAGCACATGGAAACAATATTTGAGTTGCCTTGGAAAGCACGTCGCATGTCGCTTTTTTCTCTCAATTTCGGTTGACGTCTTCTTTCCGGCACGAGAATTGAGATAGTGAAAGAGGATAGGGAGCCAATCTTCGACTTGACTATGAAAAAACGAGACCAAAAGTTACGGACCAAATGCAATTTATTAGAACGAGAATTATGATATGTTTGTTTTGCAAAAAATACACGTTTTGAAAAATATTTTAAAAAAATGATTATTTATATTGTTTAAAATAATTAGCTAATAAAATATTTTTTCATAGCCAACATTAATTTATACCTTTACATTTTCATGGAGTTGATAAAAGTATTTTCCATTTTTATTTTTGTAAGCGAAACAAGCAACTATTTTTAGAAAATAATTTAAAACTATTCATTTTTGGCAAAACAAACAGAGCCTAACTTAAATCAAAGGCTAGAACTACTAACCTCAGATTTTGGTTAATTTAGTGAATTGATCAAGCAATGAACGCTGTTTTATTTATATTTAGTCTCAAAAGATTCAAGTTACAAATTCACCTTGAGTTGTACATCATCAAGATTCACATAAACACTGCTACAAACAATCTTAGAAGTATTAAAGATACGCCAATGTAAATTCTCTACTAACAATGGTGAGTTTAATACCAAGCACCACAATAGAAAGCCCCACTTACCTTGTGTATAGCTTAAGAATATACACTTTCTTACTCTTATTGATCTTACCATTACCTCACTCGAACATATCATGAGCAACAAAATATTTTAAGAACATAAGTATTAGTAATGTTACTTGAACACACCAAGTAACTCATTGTACTAATCGCATCTGCCGAGAATTTCTTAGGCATACCAACGCTAGAAAACATTTTATGAGCCATATCTAATAATGAGTTGCTCATTAACTCTACAATCTATTGTGATTCACTAGCACTAGTGCAATGTATTGGTATGCATTCAAGTGGTATTCATTCAGTAGCTCTGAGAAAAAATCAATGCTACAGTCAATCCACATATGCTTGATCATCTCATAAACCTCTTCCTTTTTTTTTTAATCAAAGCTCTCAACTGTCTGATTTTAAGAATAGCTTCAATCTTGTGCCTTAGCACAAACACATAGGTCCTCTTTGTTGTTGACAACCATTGGCATAAATTTGATATTCTTCTTCGAAAGAATCGTGATAGCCTACAAACACTCAAGTGAATCGACTCCGCAATCTCTGGGGTTTCTCTGATTCTTGTACAATAGAATACTTTTCACAATTTGCCTAAGTCACAGCACTTGCATATATTCAATTTCTCAGCTACATAACTTCACAGTTGATTCATTTCACTTAGAGCCTCAATGCTTCTTTCAGCAATGTGTCCCAAACATATATGTTGCAATTCAGACTCTCGAACATATGCACCCAACGTGATCGGGTGAAATCCATCACCATTCCCTTGAAGCTCATATAGACTACTGAGCTTAATTCTTTCATCATCACCACGGCACCTCAAACGGCCATTAGAATTTTGAAATATATCATCACCCAACTGAATTCAAGAGTGCTCAAGAAAATCAGATTTTTGTTCCATTCCGGATCATATCTCACTCTGGTCAATGTCCCACGATGACGTTATGCAATCTAATTCTGACAATTGCTCAACCAAGAAATTGCTCCTATCAGGTTCCCATCCCCACGGGAGAGAATCTTCAAGTTTCCTCGAAGAGCATGTCGCATGTCCACATTTCGCTTTTCCATCCTCTCAATTCCGTCTCTTCTCAGGCATCAACTATTGAAACGGTGAAAGAGAATTTGGAAACAATATCAGACTTGACCATGAAAAGTGAAAACGGAGATTAAAGACCAAGTGTAGTTTTTTAGAACAAGAATTAAATAAATCGAAGGTCCGTCTTCGGATGTCACAAGTTTCTTTGTTTCTTCACAGACCATAACTTTCCCATGCGATACGCACAAACCTGACAAAGAAATTAAAAGTGATTTAATAGGTAAATTTTGGCAAATGTCTGTGTCATATGTCAAAAGAATAGTAATCTTTTTCTCAATAAATTATGTGTAGCACGGCTAGCATAATGACACCACTTAAAATGACAGCGGCGTTTCAACCTATGGGAACCGGCGTCTTGTAAAATGACAACTTTCCTTCAGGGCCAACATACATTGCACCTTGACCACGTTGAAGTTAGATTATGATAGACAAGATTAACAGTTTATTGTCGGTATAATGGGGTCCACTTACAAAAATAAACGCACCACATTCTCATCTGCACAAGAATCATCAATTTGCAAGTCCAACAAATCAGAATTAGGCTATTAACGTGCAAGTATGGATATTTGTTATTTCACCCATAATCTCCTCCTCCGCCCATCATCTTTAAGCTCCGGATAGATCCATTGATGTCACATTAGAAGCCAATCACTTGTCTGTTGTCCTTGTTGCGAGGGATATGGAGTCGTGCCTTCGTTGAGCACTGTTGACAAATGATTTTTAGTCGACCCATCATTAAAAAGAAAAAAAAATCAAAATTTAGGTTTCTGATTGCGATAAAGCCCCATCTCTCAATCAAAAAAAAAATATATCGTTTTTCATTTATTTCTTTTGCATTGTCGTTTTTAAGCAATTTCTAGCTCATTTTCAAGAAAAATCCGAAAAGTCAAATAGTTGACTTTCGGGTTGATTTGACCAAAAAGTCAAACTCGGGTAAAAAAATTGACTTTTTACCCAAAAAATTACATCTCACTTTAATTTCACTTTTTTCAAATCAATTTCTTGAAAATTTAAAGATTTGACAAAAAAATTGACCTTTTAGGAAAAGTCAACTAAATGGTTGACTTTTGGTCAAACCTTTGACCCAAAAAAATAAAAAAATAAAAAATGCACAAATACATTTATTTTAATGCCAATTTGACTTTTGTGTAAAAAATTTCACAAAATTCTATTAAGAACTTTGATTTATGAATTTTTTAGTTTTAGGTTCTAAATTGAGGAAAAATAAAATTACTCTTATTCTAGTCATAATTAGGTGTAATTCCTTCTTTAACATTTGGTTTAGGGACTATCCGAAATTTGTTTGAGCATTCAATTTCACGATTTATCGAGTTAAAATACGAATTACTGTTTTGAGCCCTAATTAGGGGACAAAATCAATCATTCATAACTTGCGAACGGACGATTGTTTCTTACTTATTTCTTTAAAATAAGTTCAAATTCAAGATTAATTTTGAAAAATTCACACCAAAACTCATCAATTTGAAAAAAATTTTCCTCCCAAGCATTAGAAAATCAAGTAATTAAGCTTCAATCGACAAAATTCAAATTGACCCATTCATGGCTATGGTTTAATTTCATGAATCTAGGTCCAATTTTAATATTAGGCTTAGATCCATTTTTGACCTAAGCTCGGGCACTTTAATTCAAGATTGATTTGAATATAATAAGTGATCTCACATATGGGTAGCTCATTAGATATGGCAATTGTGACACTAATAGAGTTCAATTTAAGTTAATTTGCAATTTTTCCCATTGAATTACAAATTTTACCATTTTAGCCTTTTAGGCCCAATTCAAAGCACCTATGGTTTCAACTCATTCTTTTCCATGATAATCATTCAATCAAGTCAATAAAAGACCCCTAGATCATATTCATAAGGTTTGATTAGCTTAATTGTATCTGAATTGGTCAATTTCTTCATAAAAATGATAAATTGTCTTTTCAATTTGGTCCTTTAGGGGTCAAATTGCATAACGTTTTTACCCATAAGGATCCCAAGTGGACAAAATAGCAGGAATTGGACCAAACCGGTCAAAATCTAGCCAAATCGGACCGAACCTGTCTGGCCAATTTGATTGGCCGCCGGCAGGACTGGCCGATTGAAGCCCTTGCCGTCCAGTTCTTGGCCTTCGGCCATCGGTTCTAGAACCCTCTTAATGCCAATTTCACTTCTATACCTTAAATTTCCCAAAATTTTACAAATTTGTCCTTTAATTTTGGCAAATTGCAAATTAACCCATAATTAGACATTTTAACACAATTCCTGATTTTGGCTTGGTTTTTTGCAAATCAATTACCCAACACCTCGAGATCATGATGGAGCCTTCGAAATGGATTTTTGACCGTCAGATTGAATCGACGACCAAAATTGCTTAATGTGAAGAGTATATAAATGAAATATCTTCTATTTTCAAGAAGGGGGCTTCATTTGGCACGAAATTTCCTCTCTTCAGGCCTCTCTCTCTCTCTTTTCTCCCTAAAAAATCCCGCCCAAACAGATCACTCACTCACTCTCTCTCTCTCTCTCTCTCTCTCTCTCTCTCTCTCTCTCTCTCTCTCTCTCTCTCTCTTTCGGTTCACCTCTTGGACTGGTTTCGTTCCGAGGCCCCGCCGGCACCGGGCAAGGCTCGATCTCATCGATCTGGCGGTAGCCTCGAACCATCGGTCACTAGAGCTCCCAAGCATCCAAGTTGTTGATGATCTGCAGTAGCAGAGGTCTTTGACCTTGTTGTGGATAGAGGAGGTTAGATCGGTGGCCCGATCTTTGTTGGCGAGTCAAGACTGGTCCATTTTGAACCGATTCTTCCCTTTTTCCTTGAGCCAGTGGTTCCATTTATCCCGATCCGAGCCATAGTGACTTGATCTACATTCTTGAAGGCTCAATTGTGATCCAGCGGCTTGATCCGATTGATCGCGATAGAAATCGACGAAAATTGCAATGAATGTAACGATTTGAAACTTGAATCCGATGAAGTGAGATCGAGTTAGTCGATTGGGGGTAAGATTCAAAATTAGAAGCTTTTACATGCTTAAGATCGATAAGTATGAATGCTGCAATGATTTATTGATGATTTGAATGATGATTGTGATTTGAGCTTAATCTATGATTTTCGTAGGCCTGTACATAGGTCACTGTTTTGGCCAAAACAAGGTCTGAAATGACCTCATTTCATCTTGAGTCCTCTTAAGATTATATAATAGACATCTCAAGATTCGAAACGATAGATTGCACGCCTTAATCGAGCATCGTTTGACCCTAAAAAAAACACCTCTGAAGATTAACGATCCTATAGTAGTTTAGGTCTTTTTCGGTTTTGATTCTGTTCCGCCTTCTGGCTTTATTGTTTTTGTGCCGACTTTTATGATCATTTTTTGAAAAAAAAATTCTTCATGAGTTTTTTTCCAATCGTCTCATACATCTTCTATAATTTTTTTCATGATTTTTGGATCTGTTCAAGTAGGTCAAATCTACTTAGATCTAGACTTAGGTCAATATGTTCCATATCAATCTCTGATTTTTCTATTTTTGTGATGATTTTTGTGTTGCGTTTTGAAATAATTTTCCTTCATGAAAGTTTCTTATACAAGTGTTGTCCATGTTCATTATTTTTTTCAAAAATTTTAGATATGTTTAGCTAGGTCAAAATTGCTTAGATCTGAACATCAGTTAGTCTGTCATACATTAGTCCGAGATTTGTTTTGATGAAATTGAGTCCATAAATGCACTTATTTGGTCTCAAATCCTTAATGAGAGTTGAAATACTATATATATATATATATATATATATATATATATATATATTCAATTGATGCATGCTTTGCAAGGTTTTTACATTGGCAAATTGAGTCAATTATATGCATTAGAGTAAAATGTACTGTAGCAATATGTGCTGGATATATAGTTTGGTCTGTTTTGCCATTTTTTTCACGACTCATATGATCTTAATTGAGTTTCGACCTTTGAACGAGAAATCTTCATTATTGTATGCTTTGTATGTGAGATTTTTGGTAAGATTTATGCATGTTTTGAGGATGGCTGAAATCATGCTTGTTCTGTAAATTTAATGCTGAAATGAAATCTTGTCACATGTGCATATTTCCATGCTTGTTTAAGTCATCTAGGGATCAAAATCTTACGATCATACCTTCTTGTTGATTGAACCACATGTTATAAGGTCTGCATACATGTTTAGGTCATGTTCATTGAGTATCATCTTGCATATTAAATTTATCTCACAAAAAATATCTATCACACTTAGGATTCCCAAGCATACCATTTGGAATCATGAATCATCTCATAATGTCATTTCAATTGTATGACATTTTGCATGCCAATTTAGGATTAGATAACTATCCAAACTTTCCATCACATCCAATCCTAAGTCCCATGTGATTTCTTCATGCCGTTTGTGCATTCTTTGAGTGATTTTAAGATTTTATAATGAATGCTTATGTTATGTTTTCTTAGTTACTAATACGCACACTTTTAGAGATCTCGATTTTAAGATACTAAATTGATCTACTTTGGACTCGAGCTCTTCTAGGAAGACATAGGACACACTTGGAAGTTTCTAATGTCACTGATTTCATACCAATCGCTCATCATTTGGACTATTTCTATTTTTTTCAAAGCCAGATCACAATTTGGACAATGGATCAAATTCGAACCCCTGTTCTAACCTCTATTTGGACAGACCTTTGATATTTTTTATTTTTATTTTTTATGTTTGGAATCTGAACTTGGCCTCTTAAGAAAAATTTCTTGTCATCATGTTGGCTATGTTGTGTGTAAATTTGATGATTTTTAGACATGTTTTAATTGAACAAATCCTCGTGACATTAGTTGAATGTCCTGTTGTTTTGACAAATTTTTGATGAGTTGTTGCTTGTTGTTTGATTTTTGTAAAATCATGTATAGATTTTTTAAGAACACTTTATTCATGAAATTTTTTCATCATCATGTCATGCATTTTAAAAAAAATTTTCATTGCTAAATTATTATTAAGTATCGCCCAATTTTGCTGTCTTTACACGTTTATTCTGAAATTTCTTGATATAAACATTATTGTGATTGTTTAGCTAAACCTTTTAGGTTAGTTTGTGCATGAAATTAGAACATGCAATCTTCTTAAAAAAAAAATTTAAATGCTTTGATCTTTGTTGTTAAACAATCAACCTTTTCGAATTGCATCTTTCAAAAAATGCTTTGGTACATGTGATGTTTCTTAAAAAACGATTTCTAAAAAAAGTTATTCTCCAAAGCTCGATTTGACTTAAGGAAAAATCCTGGTTAGGACCATGTTCAAAGTGTCTGCAATGCTTATGAGTGCATTTATGCAAGCCTCGGGCTAGTCTTGGTAATTGAATGTGTTCCATAGTCTAGATATTCATTAATCCTAAATATTTTCAAACCTTTTTAAATCTTGATTTGACATCGTGAAAGTTACGATTTGAATTGTATTCAAAATGCTTGCGATGCTTGTGAGTGCATTTATGCGAGCCCCGGGTTAGCCTTGCAATTGAATGCCTTTCATAGCTAAGACGTTACTTTGTTCAAAAATATGAATGATTTCAAAATATGTTTTTGAAATATCACATGTACCCCTCATACATATAATCCCCTAATGCACTAGAAATTTCCTGTGTTTGTGATTGGTGCATGCCCTTGGTAATAAGTGACTCGCCGACGGTTCACTTTCTTGCTTGATTGGTTGAGAAACAAGGTTCAAAAGACCTGCATGCATGTTTAATTTTTTGCAATGCATGTGACTTTTAGATGAATGATAGGGTCAATGCATGATATCGAGGGAAAATCCTGAAATCACATAGATCGTTTGATTAGGAGACTTATAAGCGTTATTGGCAATGCGAGAATACAATAGGTCAACAATTGCTACAAGTAAAAAAAAATGCATTTGGTAAGTGTCTTAGTAGGACCCTCGAATGAAAGACAAAGGCAGATCCTAAGGCCCCAAAATTTGACTTTTGTTCTGCACTTCCTTTAAATGATTGATCTCAACATGATGTCTTGTTTTTTTATTGTTTTGATGTATATGCTTGTTTTTTTCATTGTATGCATCTAGTTATAAGTTTCTTAGATTAGGTTTAGATTAAGACCTCGAAGATGGAGAAAGCGCGAAGACAGTGGAGATCGATGTTCATTCCGACCATTATCATGTACTATTCATTTCCCCGACATATATCTCGGGTTCCATTTGTTGTATAAAGCTCAACGGGTTGCGGGTTTTTTCTCATTCTTACATCTTTTTCAATTGTGTTTCTCTTTTATATTTTCTAGGACTGCATCGTAGATTTACTCATTTCCTTGATTGTTTACTTATTGTCTCATAATTTCAATTCCATTGATTGCTTTCTTTTCTTGTTTTTCTAGAAATAGAATATAATGAAAATGACCAACCACACATAATTGATTAATTTAAGACTAATGATCCCAAAAATGTAAAAAGAAATACATGAACATGTTACGAAAACACAACATAATGTTTAGGTACCAAAATGGTGCTAATAGAGCGTAATCCCGAACCTAGATATTTGGTTGCGTAGAAATCAAGGGAACACTCCCAACCCTCGATTGGGTTTTCTAGCCAACTCTCAAAATAAGGCTAGTGGCGACCCCCATCTTATTTTTAGGTTGTCATAAACAACTAGATCATATAAATAAACTTGTCACGCGAGGTACGAGTTTCGATAAAACTCACCATGGTTTAGCATACTCAATATGAGAATACCCCAAAGGATGAAGTGATGCCATTCTTATGAGTGAGGCGTACTGTCGAGAGGGCTATCATAATAAAGGTACCCTTAAATCCGATATCCACACCGGACCTTTTCTTCTAAGGTGTGTTGCCCGTGTGGGTATGGATTGTGACACTCCGCTATCACACGGGTTACAAGCTTGGGAGAGCTCGCGATCTCATGGAGGGAACTCACGAGAGGCTTGATCCGAAAGGCGAGGTGATGACGTCATTTGGAACGCGAGCCGTGAGGGAACTCTCGTGATAAAGTACCCCTAAACTTGATCTTTCCCCCTTTTCTCCCCTCGTGATGATGAGGGATTTGAGGGTGGCGAGATCGGGCCGCAACAGGCACTTGTCATCTGTCTGAGGCACACGTGATAAAGTTTTCAAGTGTGGCTTTGAGCTTAAAAACATCGCTTGAATGCTGCTTTACCAACAGCGAACTCAGTCATAATTTCATCGACTGTTGCTTTTGCACATCATTTAATAATCATTTTATGTGGTCATGGTCCAACATCGTGGCTACTTCCTGTTTCATAGAGCAACACACACACAGAAGAGATTAATCAGCCAAACTGCCTCTCCTCTTTAATTTCCTCCTGAATCAGAAGTCAGTTTAGTACTGTATCAGCTGAACAGCATCTATGGAATCCTGCCTTCCAATTCTTCTACACAGCTTGTGCTTCTTGTCCCACGTGTTGCAGATAAGCTATGCGCTGGACTCCATGTCAGCTGGCGAGAACATCACAGATGGCCAAACAATAGTCTCTGCCGGTGGAAAGTTTGAGCTAGGATTCTTCAGCCCCGGCAGCTCCAAGAACCAGTACGTGGGCATATGGTACAAGAACCTATCGCCCGGGAGGGTGCTTTGGGTCGCAAACCGAGAGAATCCCCTGAATGACTCTTCAGGAGTCCTAAAGCTCACTCCTCAGGGTGTACTGACTCTCCTGAACCACAACAATGGGGTTGTTTGGTCGTCCAACGTGTCAAGACCAGCCAAGAATCCGATTGCGCAGCTTTTGGATTCCGCCAATTTCGTCATAAAAGAAGGAAACGACAATGACTTGGGTGATGCAATTTGGCAGAGTTTTGATCACCCTTGTGATTCGTTTCTGGCTGGCATGAAGTTTGGTATAGACCGAGCAAAAGGTCTGGACCGGTACCTGACCTCGTGGAAAAGCGTTGACGACCCTTCACTTGGTGATTTCACATATAGGCTCGATTCTTCAGGATATCCGCAGCTGATTGTGAGAAATAGATCGGTAGTGCAGTTCAGGTCAGGACCTTGGAACGGCCTTCGGTTTAGCGGGTTCCCTCAGTTGAGGCCAAATCCAGTTTATAGCTTTGGCTTCATCTTCAACCAAAACGAAATTTACTATTACTTCAATATTCTGAACAGTTCCGTCCGATCGATGCTTGTTTTAAACGAGAATGGGATTGCTCAGCGCTTCAGTTGGGTAGATCGGACACACGATTGGATACTGTATTCATCTGCTCAAACGGACGACTGTGACACTTATGCATTATGCGGAGGGAATGGGAACTGTAACATTGCTAGCTCTCCAAAATGCGTGTGCTTAACAACAGGGTTCATGCCCAAATACCCGAGCGCCTGGGAATTCGGGGATTGGTCGAACGGTTGTGTCCGGAGGACGGAACTGGATTGCCTGGGAGGAGACAAGTTTCTGAAGTACACCGAAGTGAAGTTGCCCGACACCAGGCAATCGTGGTTCAACGAGAGTATGAACCTTCAAGAATGCGAGCAGACATGCTTGATGAACTGCTCATGCACGGCTTATTCAAACTTGGATATTAGAGGACAAGGAAGCGGATGCTTGCTTTGGTTCGGTGACCTGATGGATATTAGACAGTTCAATGAGAACGGCCAGGATATTTACGTAAGGATGGCCGCATCAGAAGTCGGTATGTGTTCAAACCCTGAGTTATTTTCGACCAGATGACATGAGGAAGAGAATGAGTTCGAAATAACTATCGGATTCTCTGTAACTTCTATTTTCAATTCGTTGTAATGTGTATCAAGGTGGGAGTTCGAGCAGAAATACTGGCACAAGGAAAAGCACAGGCATCATTGTCAGCACCGTGCTGTCCGCGGTGCTTCTTCTCGGCATCATGGCTGTTTTCATAAAGTACAGGAAAGATGGTAAAGTCATTTTATCTTCCAAGCAAGATGTCTTTCTTGATACACAAGTCATTTTTCACTCTTGTTAGCATAGGTTTTAAATGTTGCTGCTCTGCATCAAATGCAAAGAACATCAGATCATCTCTCTCTGGAAATATCAATGAACCAAGTGGCCTGAAAATGAATGAACCAAATGTGTGTTGCTTTGGATTCTGTTTTGGGATTTTTAAAACTCAATTGTGAGTTCTCTTTAGATGATGAATTCACTCACTCTAATTTCTACTTGCAGGACAAATCTTTAGATTCTGCCATCAAAGCCATGGTGAAGATCTAGACTTACCTATGTTCGACCTGACAACCATAGTGAACGCTACAAATAACTTCTCCGAAGACAACAAACTCGGAGAGGGAGGTTTTGGAGCTGTCCATAAGGTTACTGTTCTTGGTTTTTTAGAATTCTAGATCTGCTCGTCCATATCCAAATTCACAACGAAATGAAGGAATTAAAACAAAGGCTCTATCATTTAGGGTGTTCTGAGGAATGGCCAAGAAATTGCTGTGAAGAGGCTGTCGGAAAACTCTAGGCAGGGACAGGATGAATTCAAAAACGAAGTCGTCTACATCGCCAAACTTCAACACCGAAACCTTGTCAAGATTCTGGGATGCTGCATTCAAGTAGATGAAATGATGTTGATCTATGAGTTCTTGCCCAACCGGAGCTTGGATTGTTTCATTTTCGGTTCGCTTCGCTCAAGTCCCTACATTTTCATTTCTTTTGTCATAGAAAAGAAGTGAAGAAGCTTCCATTTAATTACTCATGAGGCCTAAAATTTGGCAGATCAAGAGAAGGGTGTTTTACTGGATTGGCCTAGGCGCTTCACTATCATCAACGGCATAGCCTCAGGGCTCCTATACCTTCACCGAGACTCAAGATTAAGAATAATTCATCGAGATCTGAAAGCTGAAAACATCCTGCTCGACAACGAAATGAATCCAAAGATATCGGACTTTGGTTTGGCGAGGACTTTCGGAGGTAATGAGAGCGAAGCCAATACAAAGAGAGTGGTGGGAACATAGTGAGTACTCTCAACAAGTGATCTTCACTGGATCTGGTCCATTTGCTTAAAAAACTAATCACTCTTTTCAATCGCTTTTTTGCGTAGCGGTTACATGTCACCAGAGTATGCTATCCACGGGTTATATTCGATAAAATCGGATGTATTCAGTTTTGGTGTCGTAGTGCTGGAAATCGTGAGCGGGCAAAGAAATCGAGGCTTTAATCATCCTGACAACCCTTTAAGCCTTCTCGGATTTGTAAGTCATCAGATCTTTTTGTTTTATTATCTTCAGGTTAGTTTCTAGTCTTATTCTAGATGACTGAAATAATCTTGCAGGCCTGGACACTGTTCAGAGATCGAAAGCCTATGAAGCTGGTTGATCCATCGATCACATCCACATTCAATCCCGCGGAAGTTTTACGATCGATCCATGTGGCTCTGTTGTGCGTCCAACAAAATCCGAGAGATAGACCGGAGATGTCATCCGTGGTTATGATGCTGGGCAGTGAGAGCGCATTGCCTCATCCTAAACAGCCCGGTTTTTTCAGCGAGGGGTCCATATCGGAAGCCAGTTCTTCAAGCGGTGGCAAGCACCAACAATATTCAGCCAACGAAATGACTATTTCATATGTACAGCCTCGGTGATATATCTGTAGTTACAATATTGTATATATTAATCTTACACGAATAGCCCCTTTTGTTCTTCCAAAATTCGGGGGACGCTAGTCAGAAAGCGAAAACTTTCCAGGTATTTTTTTTTTATGATTTTCTAGCAAAGAACCCCTTCAATACCTTACTCGAATACCCACGACCTTAATGAAGTAAACTCACATTAATAAAAGAATATTTGATGAATCAATGTCTGCTTTAGTTTGAATCGACGAACATATAATTAGGGAAGCTCGTCTTAGTTTAGAAAACAGCTATAGAAGCGAAAAGGTAACTTTAACTACTAGCGAATTCAGCATCCAGTACTAACCCTTTGCTCTGTCAAAGTTTGTACAGCTGTTTCTTCTTTCTACTATTTCAAAATTACCATGTACCTCCAATGACAGCCTGCATTATGGCGACATCATTTAGCTGAGATGCACCTAAGACAGCAAGAAGGAAAATGACTTCATTTCCCAATATGATCTGAAGATATTGGACTTCGGTTCACCAAGATGTTTTCCGACGTAATGAGAGGGAAAGGAACCAAACACAAAGAGACTAAAAAGGTTGACCGAACATAGTGAATTTTGAGTAGGACATCTGAATTATGCTTCATTTGCTTCGAGAACTAATCATTCCGTTTAATCTTTCTGGTGCTTTAGTCCAAACCATGAAAACCAAAAGAAACCGAGGCTTTAAAATTGTCCTAAACATACGCCAAAGAAGCCTCTGTAGTTTTGATGCTTGGGGTCAAGGGTGAATTGTCTCAGCTTAAGCAGGTCAGTGTGTCTTTGAGGAGATCTTACTAGAAACAAGTTCTTTGAGTTGCAGCAAGTACTCGATATTTTTAGCCCAATGAAGTGGCCATTTCAGGTGAAAATCTAGACAGACGAATTTGCTAGCTCATACCGACCAACCATCATGATTTATAGGACTACAGGTGTTTAGTCAGACATTATGAAGTTAATTACTTCCATTTATATGTCAAGAAGATACATCACAGAAAGGACCAGCTTACATACATCAGTGCTAGACAGTTCTTGCACCTTGAACCACATAATATTAAAATGATCCAAAGGTTGCAATCCAAAGAGTCCAAACAGTCCAGAAACAGAACATAATCACACATCCATTAGTATAACAGTTCAGGCTGCACGAAATCATATCTTTACCCAATCCAGGCCCGATTTCCCATCGAGAACGCTGCTCTGTTGAAGTTCCAGGTAGTCCTTGTATTTCATCCCGATGTACACAGCTCGGTTGCTCTCGCCATCCACCAGCTGCTCCGCTAGTGTGACGACAGTGTCAGGCGATGGTCCATTAGATAGAACAATCAATATCCTTGTAGCCTTGTTGTTCACGACAGCTTGATGCAGAACACTCTTGTATTTCCCATTGCTCATAATCTTGCTCAGTTGATTAGTGTCAAAGAAAAAAAAAATAGTTCCAATAAGCATTATCGGTTCAATGGGGAAAATGGCAGTATATCACAAAGATCCGTATTGAGTTTTTAACTGATTATTATCTAGTGAAAGAAACAGAGAAAAGAGTGTGTTTCATCAAATTTATAGGACAACTATATGAACTATGGTCTTAATTATATAACAATGTCCCCTCCTCGTACACTGTATGTGCATGAATAAACAAAGGCACGCAATACACACCAAGATTTAAAACAAATCCGACCTCTCTTGCAAGACAATGAGGGAGATTAGAAAGATGGAACATGAATTTCTATGTATGTACCTCTAAGTGATCACCAGTGTTGACCAAAAAGGCGTTCAGAATGGGATCAATTTTGACCCACTTCCCGCCGTGGTGCACTTGGAGGCCGCCAAGTCCATTCTGCATAAGGATGGTCAGCAGGCCATGGTCTGAGTGTGGTGGCATGCCCATAGCGAGTTCTGGCTGCGGGCATGGCGGATAAAAATTCAAGTTGATGTGATTGTCGTGGTTTGTCATGTGATGGTTTACGTTGGGTCTATATCCACGGATTTGAGTGCGAAAGATGTTCAATATCTCCCTTTTAGCCACTGCATACTACTTGTTTGACAAAATGCCCTAGAAAAAACCAAAGAACAGTGCCTGCTTTCAACTCGAGATCGTTTCATGTTCTTTTGTATACTCATGGAATCATGTCAGCTTTTTATGTTTTCGCTGTGTTTCTACATGATTGTCGCAAAATGGTCGGGTATCGTAGGGTTGGCGAAGGTTTTTCTTGGTTCCGGTTAGTGGATTAGCAGTTGCCGAGGTTTGTGGCCGGCGGTGGTCAACGCCAGTCAGGATGGACGACCAACGGGCGGTAAAGGTTTGGCGGTTGTGTGGCCACTAGCGACCAAGGATAGCCGCGTCGGTGAGGGGTTGTAGTGATTAGTCATTGTTTGTGTTCATAAACAGTGGCTAACACTAACAAATCCCTAATTCAGGTTCTAAGTGTCACCCAAAGTACCTCACGAGTATGTGCATCGTGTGTACGCATACATTTAAAAATAACATTCATAGCTTGAATATAAACATGCATGCAGGCCATTGGACCTTAATTCTCAATCAACCAAATACTTAGTAAGCTAACACCAAATCATTTCACTCATTCATCAAGCACCATACACAACCTCGTGTGTTTTATAAAAGTGAACACATCAAAAGCTAAAAGATTTAAGTTGTGACATTCTAGATTTTCGACCCCGTTTTCTACTGAATAAATCGGGTATTTCATTGATGCGCCTATAGGATTGTTTTCAGAGTTGATCACTCTTGAGATAACTAGACTATTTGGGGAAACCATTAAGGATCTTAAGGCAAATAAACTTGAGAATTCGACCAGAAATCGACTTCTCGACCGTGCTCATCTTTAGAGGCCAGTACGGCACAATATAAAATTGATTCAAAATCAGAGATAGGCTGGTTCGACTAAGATATGTGGCTAATTGTGGGTGACACCACTAAATTGGAAAATTCTTGTCGACCGGCACTAGACTAATTTTCCTATTGTTTTGGGACCCTGTGTCCGTATTTGAATACTCGAGATTTTCACGACAACCGAGAGTCACTAATGATTCGAGTGGGTTCACAGTGGCTCGAAGAAAATTGACCACGGGTCATTTATACTAAAGATGTCTGAAAGTTACTCAGTAGCCTAGGTTACGCTAAAAACGTGCCAAATGTAAATTAACCGCGAATTCAAGTCCGATTTCAGAAATTGAAGTTTCTGTCATGTCACAATAAATTCTAAGAGTGTCAACTCAGTCTCAGAAGATTTTTCTGACACCCGAGACTTTTTGGGAAAAAGTTGTCGCCGGGTCGTTTTCGTGCAAAAAAGGGCGAGGATTGTTTTTTATGGCAAAATTGGAAAACATGATGGATATGTGAGTGAGGAAAAATGCCAAGATGGTCATTGGATGACCAATTGAAATTGTGGAGGCCAATTGAGATTTAATCAAGTTGAAGTGTCCAATTGAAGCATTGTCCTTCAAAATTCGTAGCTCCCCTCCCCTAGCCAAAATTGGACAATTTCATATGTTGTGGAGAGTGTGTTGGTGGAGCAATGTGAGCCAATGGATGTTGGCTTGATGGGCAAGCTTGTAGGGGACAATTTGGTGGAAAAAGTTGGCCATGGGGCCCTTGTCTCCCCTCATCTCTATCTCTTCTCTCCCTCACACTCTCTTGACCAGCCAACTCTCTCTCTCTCCCCTCCATCTTGTGCGAAACCAGCAAGGAAGAAGAGGAGCCGAAGCAGCCACCGCCGGGATGCCGGAGCACCGTTCGCCGCCGTCTGCTTCACGAGCCCCCACCCGTGCGCACCACCCGCGCAAGCACTGCTCGCGACCCCGCCTCCCTCACGCTGTCCAGCAGCTTCCTCTCGCTGTCCCAAGCCTAGTCGGGGCTGTCCTTAGCTATTTCTTCTCAGGTAAAGCTCCGCCAAGGCTCGGTTTCGCCTATTCTATCTTTCCCGAGCCTCACCGCGCTAAACCAAGCCGTTTTCCCTTCATTTCCAGCCAAGAACAGCAAGAAGAAAAGTGGGTCTTACAGAACCTTTGAGGCTCGATTTGAGGTGTTTCCGGGCAGGCCAACTTTGGAGTAAAACGTGCCCCACGACATTCCCGACATTTCAATCCGAGTAGATTGTTAAACGGGTGAGTTTAGCTCACTAAACCCTACTTAGTTTGCTAATTATGCTTAAAGGGTTATTAGTGTTAATTAAGCATGATTAGGAGGTTAGATTAGTTTAAATCAAGTAAATTAGTGATTTAATGATGCATATTAGGTGGTTAGACATAGTCATTAACTAGTAGATATGTGCTAGTATTTATTGAATAGGTCTCGAAAATTTTCTGGGTCTGTCTTAGCTTCCAATTAGGTAATTCAGGCCTAAGTTGGATTTTTAGTATTTATTTCATTAATTTTTGAATTTAATTAATTAATTAATTAATTAATTTTCGGAAATTAGACCAGGATGGTCGACGACCAAAATTTTGTGTTGAATGCAGTGGTGCTTTCTATTTATTTAATTGAGCACTGGTTTGTGGAAATTGAGTGAGTTGATGAGTATGTGGGGTTTATTCCAAAATTGATTAGTGTCGGTGTTCAATTAGAATTTGATTGTGAGAGATTGTGAGTTGAACCTCGAAAGCCGCCAAAGTATGGCTGTGCCAGTGGGGCCGAGTTCTGCCACCGAATTTGGAGTCGGTTGCGCCCGTTGGGCCATAAATTGTCACCTGATAGGGGTCGTGCCTAATAAGGCCGTAATTTGCCACCTATGAAAGGTTGCATCCATTATGCCGTAATTTGCCACCTAAAGATAGGTCGTGTCATTTGGACCGTAATTTGTAGCCAATAAAATTGGTAGACTATGCTCGTTGAGCCGTGAGTAAGATTTGAGACTGAATAAGTGAGACGACCAGGGAATGGTCGGATTAACATGTAATCGACTAAGTTGATTGATCGAGATATCGATCTGTGTGATGTGATTGGGTGCCTATTTGAACTGTGCTAATGTGCAGGTGGAAACTAAGGCCAAGGTAAGCCCCCTGCCTCGTGATGTGCTTAGGTAGCCATAGTGTATTGGTTTACTAATCAGGTTTTAGGAAGTAGAACTCACTGAGACGTTGTCTGAGTGGTTATTGTATAACCATTTTAGGCTCGTAGATGGCAACACCTATACCTCCTCTCATGTGTTCTGGTTTGTCGAAGGAATCACCGAAGAGAGGTTCCATGCGCCAATGCCTGGGCACGCTAAAGGCCTGGAGTACGTAATGGTGAAATCCATCATCTGGGTGGATGTGGGTAGAACCCAAAGGGTGCCCCATCAGTACTGAGCATGGTATCACTATTATAGCGATAGGCAAAGAGTGGGCCCAATATCGGAGTTTGAGGTGCCTGTGTATGCTTTGGAAGTAGATTATGGCGAGGGCATTGCAAAACCTAGAGGTGGAGAAGTGATCGATCCAGTGGTTCTCGCCCTTAAAGGCCCAGGATTATCTAAGTATCCTATGGTAGGTTCCAACGGGAATGTGGAAGGAGGAAGAATCGCTGAACAGGAGGAGAACCCAGATGAAGACTGAGTGGAGGACTGAAACCTCACTCTTGTTTTGCAAACTACGAGTTGTGGTCGGATGTATAGTAGATCAGACTTGTGAATAGTATTGTATTATATACTATGTGGTTTGCTATGTATAAAAGTTTGGTTGTGGTTTTTCAGTTGTGAAGAATATAGCCCTACTTTTCTATCCCATTGTTTTAATGTCTAGGATTTGTTATGTGTTTCCGCATGTGCATATTAAATGAATGGGTCGGCGATGCGTCCTGGGACGTCGCTATTATATCGACCAAGTGAGGGATGGGCACGCGTTCGAGGATTGGAGTATGACATAAGTGATGCCCAAAAAATCATTTGAGAGACAATCAAATAATTAATTTAAAGAAAATTATTAATGACATGACATAGTTATATCATGTCTATGGAACACATTTAGCTATCAAGGCTAACTCAAATGCATCAATGGGCACATAGATCGAGCTTCACAAGCATCCTAAGTATGTCCAAACGTAGACAATATCAATACCAAGTAAGAAACATGACTTGGAAGTTTGAATATAGAATGTAATGCGAAAGCTTGGATGAAAGGGAGACATGCTTTCATCATAGCTATGAAGCACGTTAAACTACCAAGGCCAACTTGGGTGCATCAATAGACACATTGATTGAGCTTTGAAGGCATTTTAAATGACTTAAACTTAAAAGAATTCATGTCAAGCCACTATTCAAACCATAAAGCATTTTTAAGAATGAAAGCTTCCGACGTGGGCATCACATGAAGGAAAATTGAATTTAGGTCAATTAAAATATGAAATTTTAGATTGTCCTGCAACATTTGAGGGAATTGAAAAACATGTCAAAATGATTTTTTTATTTTTTGAAAATGTTTATGTGTGAAGTTTAGAATGTAAGTATCGAAACTTGTGAAGACATCGAAAACTAATTCAGAATGCATAATTTCCTAAAAATGCTACAACAGAGACAAGTTATAAAAGGAAAAACAAAACATGTCAGAATAGGGCATAGAAGATTCAAGCAATTGAAGTATGACCCATGGGTAATTGGTCCTAAAATTATTACGGCACATCAAGCACTCAACAAAAACAACTTCCATGAGGAAGTTTCCTAAGATAAGCTACCCATGAATTTCTAAAAATTGAAAAACACAGAACAATGCATCAAGTGTGTGAAGGGCAGCAACATATTTGTGTAAACTAATGACAAGTTGCCTTAGCAATCGATGTTTAAAAATTCCGAAAATTTACCACGACATAAACATATGAATGGCAATTTAATTTTGTTAAGGACTCAACTTTAGAATCCTTAAAGAAAAATCCACATAAAAATGACAAAAGGTCTGGTTCAGTAGGGGCAAAACAGATTTTGAATTTACCACATGACAGATTTCAAGGCAAACTTCACAAAAATAGAAAGCGGGTCAAACGACACGTAAATGAGACAAAATTGGTATCATTAGAAAGATTAAGACATGCTCTAAGACTTTCTAAGAGATATCGAGCTCAATTAAGGTCAATTTCATGTCTAATTAATGAAATTGCAGAAGTATGAGAATCAATAACGTGGGAGGCAGAATATGATGCATGAAAATAGGCTCGTTAAACCACCTAAATGATGCATGAAAATTAGGATATTTTGACACGACACTGAGTTGAGTGCGATAGACAAAAGTGATTCAGACACTTAACCCTAAATCAATATACAAAAAATCCTATAAACTTATGAAATCAACTAGGTGAGACAACTCTATCTATCATGAACCTTCGGGATTGCACAAAAACGTTTTCATAAGGCAAATGACCATCAATCTACATTAATCATGTGCCGTTTCGAAGCTATTGAAGTCCTTTAAGTATATTTAGAAGAAATCATGTGAAGATTATGCTCTTAAGGAGCTCAATTGAAGATATCTTCACAGAGATGCAGATCAGCCACAATTGCAGCAACATTTGCACAGAATATGAATGATTTTCTCTAATCGAAAGGCGTGATAAAATGTCACAAAAATTCATGCATATAAATTGGAATGTCCTGGTCATTTCTCAAGAAGATATCTAAGTCCAATTTGAATCACAAAAACCTATATGAAAATAGGAAGATAGAGCAGAACATCTAACATCACAGATTATGTGATCTATACCTCATTGGAAAGCTTATGAAGTACTCTACAACTTTCATGAAGGATGCAAATCCAATTAAGCATGCTTACTAGCTCCGTTCTAAGCAAACACACATCGGGCTTAGTTAGGACAAAAGGACCTAAAGACGATTTATCAGAGATTTCCTTGACTAAATCTATTTCAAAAAATTCCCAAATAAAATATATATATATATATATATATATATGTTATAAAAGAGGTCAATAAGAACAACTTTCATGAAAAGAGCCAACTTAAAATTCGAAGCACAAAAATCCATAGAAAATCAACAAATGGCAAAGGTCGTCTTAAATATAGAACAAGTCGGAACAAGTCACAATTCCAGAATTATGCACTGACTTCTGAATCAATTTTCAAGTAGTAAACGATGTCGGATCGGGATGTTCGATAGGTCGTTGGAAAGGCCTTCGAGTCGTCTAGGAATATCGTGCAGACATCGAACACAAAAAGCAACACAACAAGCTCATATCACAGAATTTCTCAGGTCTGTCATTCAGGCATCCGAAATGCAGAACCATGTCAAAGCAAGCAATCAATCACATTCAAGCTATCCTCAACCATCTATATGTTGTAATTATGGTTAATGGATCAATGAAAGCCAATAATTATGATACGTCTTTTCTATTCACGTATCTCTTTTGGATTCATGAATTTCCTAATCTTTTCTATTCACGTATCTATTGAATTCATGAATTACTTAGATTCATGTAATTCATGAATTACTTAGATTCATGTATCTTTTAGTTCATGTATTTATTGAGTTCATGAATTTCTTGAATTCACGTGTCTCAGGATTTATGAATCTCTTGGTTTCACGTATCTCAGGATTCATGAACTTCGTGGATACATGCGTCTATTTAATTCATGTATCTCTTTAGTACATGAACTAATAAGCTCTATAAATATATAGGAATATAGAGCTTCATTTCGGTTTTTTTGGTTTTGGTTTTTCCGACTCAATTCCAAAAAAGCTTTGATATACTTTCCTACTCTTCTGATTTTTCTGAGTGTGCTGGTTCAATTGAATGGTTCGACTGAGTCTTGTTTCCATAGTGCTAATCCAAACAGGTCCGAGGTGTTGTATCTTGGGAGGCATAGTTCGTGAATTTGCGAAGCACCATTGGCAGGAACTAATCGCCTTAAGGAGATTCGGTTATTTGTACCTCACCTCCAATTTTATGTTATTTTTCAATGATATCTTATTTTCTTTTGCTCCAAGATTTGTAAAAGGAAGGATATTATAAAGTTGTTATCATCTTCTTTACATTGATGTTCTTATTACAACAAACAGTGTGTTTTCTCTGGATTAATTTCCAACAATCTTAAGGCGATTATTTTACTCACTGTTTGTTGTTCTTGTTAGATTATTGAGATGGCTGAAAACAATCAAGTGTCCTTCAATGTCCTGAATGTTTCAGGAGATGTTCCTTTGGTCAATTCGACCGTTGCTATGGAAGATGTTCAACCCTCAAGGTCTGAATTTGTAGCAGCTTATGCTATGGGCCCTTGGGCTAACACCAATTTTGGTGGTGTGGGTACAAGTCATACGACCGGTATGCCCGGGATTGTTTTTCGGAACAGTACAGGCCAAATAGCTTTTAGCTCCGTTTCTAGAGGGGTAGTACAACGAACTTTGCCTACTATGATGGCAACACCTTCAGTTACAGCTAATGAGAAACTGGAGAAATTCACCGGAGTGGGCTTTAAACAGTGGTAGCAGAAGATGTTCTTCTATCTGACCATGCTCAATTTGACGAAATATTTATCGGAGGTGTGACCCATAATCAGTCCAAATGAGCAAGATGTCACGACGCTCGGTGCGTTGGAGGCTTGGAAGCATGGGGACTTCTTATGCCGAAATTATATCCTTAACTGTTTAGTGAATTCTCTTTATAATGTTTATTATAATATTGAATCTGCTAAACAGTTATGGGAGTCCTTAGAGAAGAAATACAAGACTGAGGACGCTGGTACCAAGAAATTTGTAGTTGCCAAATTCTTGGACTACAAGATGGTGAATTCTAAATCTGTCATAAGTCAAGTTCAAGAATTGCAATTAATTCTGAGTGACATCTCTGCCGAGGGAATGATACTTAGTGAATCATTCCAAGTGGCAGCTGTGATTAAGAAACTACCTTCGGGCTTGTCAGACTTAAAAAACTATTTGAAGCACAAACGGAAAGAGATGAGCCTTGAAGATCTCATTCTGCGCCTCAGAATCGAGGAGGACAATAGAAGGAGTGCGAACCATTCGTCTAAGCCAAAGGCCCACGTTGTGGAATCTTCCAAATCCCAGCAAGATAGAAAAAGGAAGATGTCTTTTCAAGGAAAAGGCAAGCAGAAGAAACAGTTCCAGAAATATCAAGGGAGCGCCTGAAAAATGGCAAAAACGATGGGGTAGCCCAGCAACTGAATTTGACAGAACATGACAATATTGGAAGACTGTCTGCTATGGTAATGTCTGAAGCATCTCTGGTGTCGAACACTAATGGCTAGTGGCTAGACACAAGTGCCACAAATCACATTTGTGTAGACAAACACATGTTCTCATCTTATGAGAAGGCTGAAGAAGATAAGAAGCTTTATATGGCTAACTCTACATCTGCAAAGATTGCCGGAAGAGGAAAGGTGATTCTGAAGTTTAAATCTGGCAAGGAGGTCGCCTTGCTGAATGTGCTACATGTACTAGAGATTCAGAAAAACCTAATTTCTGGCCCCATACTTGTCAAGAAGGGTTTCAAAGTTGTATTTGAATCTGACAAATTTGTACTTTCTAAAGGAGGGGTGTATATGGGGAAATGGTACTTGTGTAATGACCTATTTAAGGCCAATGTGGCTGTCATTGATGTAAACTCAAAATATGTGTACCCACAGACTATTAATAAAGAAAAGTCTTCAGTTTACACTGTTGTATCTCCTTATCTATGGCATGGTAGATTAGGATATGTAAACTATGGTACAATGAAGAGAATAGCAAACTTGGGGTTAATTCCAAGATTTGAGTTGGATGCCCGTTACAAGTGTGAGACTTGTGTTGAGGCCAAGTTTGCCAAGAAACCTTTCAAATACATTGAAAGAACAAGTGAACCTCTAAAATTAATCCATAGTGATCTATGTGATTTAAAATTTGTAGAAAGTAGAGGTGGAAAGAAGTACTTCATCACATTTGTGGATGACTGTACTAGATTTTGCTATGTTTATTTATTAACTAGCAAAGATGAGACTATGAGCATGTTTGTCAAGTATAAAAATGAAGTTGAAAACCAACTTGATAAACGAATCAAAGTGCTTAGGTCTAATAGAGGAGGAGAATACAGTTCAATCAATTTCAAAGAGTTTTGTGCTAATTTTGGAATAATTCTTCAAACGACTGCACCTTATACTCCGCAACAAAATGGAGTTGCTGAACGATTGAACATGACACTAAAGGAGATGGCTAACGCCATGCTTTTGAGTTTAGGTTTACCTCAGAACTTGTGGGGGGAGGTATTTTTAACTGCAAATTTTATTTTTAATAAAATACCCCACAAAAAGCTAGGTAAAACTCCATACGAGTTATGGATTGGAAAATTGTCACCCTACAATTTTCTAAAAGTGTCGGGGTGCATAATGTGATTTATAACGGTAAGTCTAGACACATTCGTCGTAGACACAATACCATAAGGCAGTTGCTCTCAAATGGAATAATTTATTTAGACTTTGTAAAGTCAAAGGAAAACATTGCGGATCCGCTGACAAAAGGTTTGTCAAGAGAGTATATAAACTACGCATCGAGGGGAATGGGTTTAAGAGCCTTAACCCAATAAAGAGATTCCAGGGTGGAAACCTAACCTATGCAATTGGAGATCCCATGGACTAGGTTCAATAGGACAACGCAAATTTTGGAAACTCTAGTGTAAGCACTGTCTACCATTCCTATGATGCAATAGTGCTTTCCTGCACCTATATGCGTGGAGTTGGCCGACTTTATGAAAATTTTTAAAGGCTCTATTTTCTAAAGCACACATGAAATCCGAGAGGTTTAGGGCCTAAAGAACGAACACAATTGAGAACCAATCTTGAATTGGAAATACTCTATGTGAGGTTTATTGTCTAGGCTTATACAAACAACTGGCGATTCAAGGCTTAGTCCATCAACTAGTTAAGTAAGTCTGATAGGCTTTCACTACAGAAGGTTCAAAGTGAAAGCTACCTATCTTGATGCAATGTATTTCAACAGGCATGCTTAGATTCCTTTGAGTAAAAAATGTTTTGTTGATCCATTAATGTGGGAGATTGTTGTAATTATGGTTAATGGATCAACGAAAGCCAATAATTATGATATGTCTTTTCTATTCACGTATCTCTTTTGGATTCATGAATATCCTAATCTTTTTAGTTCACGTATCTATTGAATTCATGAATTACTTAGATTCATGTATCTTTTAGTTCATGTATTTATTGAGTTCATGAATCTCTTGAATTCACGTGTCTCAGGATTCATGAATCTCTTAGTTTCATGTATCTCTTTATTCATGAACTTCGTGGATACATGCGTCTATTTATTTCATGTATCTCTTTAGTACATGAACTAATAAGCTCTATAAATATATAGGAATATAGAGCTTCATTTCGGTTTTTTTGGTTTTGGTTTTTCCGACTCGATTCCAAAAAAGCTTTGATATACTTTCCTACTCTTATGATTTTTTTGAGTGTGCTGGTTCAATTGAATGGTTCGACTGAGTCTTGTTTCCATAGTGCTAATCCAAACAAGTTCGAGGTGTTGTATCTTAAGAGGCATAGTTCGTGAATTTGCGGAGCACCATTGTCAGGAACTAATCGCCTTAAGGAGATTTGGTTATCCGTACCTCACCTCCAATTTTATGTTATTTTTCAGTGATATCTTATTTTCTTTTGCTCCTAGATTTGTAAAAGGAAAGATATTATAAAGTTGTTATCATCTTCTTTATATTGATGTTCTAATTACAACAAACAATGTATTTTCTCTAGATTAATTTCCAACACTATATCCATTCTAGAGCATCCTAAATATCCTAAAATAGATGTAATCATCATTGATCAAACCCTAGGTGTGAGCTTTAGCCTTGGTCTCCTAATGAGACCTTGCTTCATCGAGCTCAAGGTTTAAATGATACCTTTTGCACATTTTGATTGATTTAAGCTCGATTGATTAGCAATCAAGCCTCCATAGCGGTCAAGGAATGCCAAGGGAACTCCAAGGGACCTAAGAACCGCTAGAGAAGTACCGGAGTGGCCCAAATTTGCACCGATCAATGGTTGAGGAAGAATCAAACGCTAGTTTGGACCAACGAAGGGAGATCGGTCACTAAGAGGCCACCGGCGGCTGTTTTGTTGGTTTCCAACCACCAGCTACTTGAGGACTCGCTGGTGGATGCAACAAAGGTGATCGAGACGCCAAGGAAATGTCATGGACTACCGATTGAAGCTGAGGAACATGCCGAGCTCAATACCAGCATGGACAACGTCCTCGCGCCCACTGAGGAAGAACGGTTAAATGGGTGGATTAGGTGGCCACCAGAGGCAGTGACAATATCGAGCAGCACCAGGAGAGAGAGGGGGGCCGAAGGCGGTGGCATAGTGCTAGAACAGTGTGGTATGGGCGGTAAACGCAGAGTTCGTGAGGTGGTTGAGAGAGAGAGAGAGAGAGAAGGCGGGAAATAAGAGAGAGAGGGAGAGAGATTTAAGAGCTTTCCTACATTCTAGATCTAGGAATTGAAAAAATGAGGCTTGCCCCTCCTTTTTTAGGAAAAAAAATCCTATTGATATGGGCTTAGGGGATGGAATCCTAGCTCTTGGATCAATCCAAGGACTAGGATGCTACTCTTCAATGAAACCTAGATGACATCCTAATTAGGCACATGTTAAATTCAAAGGTTATGATGTATTCTTAATGGACAATGATGCTCTAATCTTGAGATAATGGGTTAATTGAGGTCTTTTTTTTTTTTTTTGTAATTTCACTAAACTAGGGGGACAAATTTACAAATTTCGTAAAATCCAAGGCAAAATTGGAAATTTGGAAATTTGGAAATTTAGAAATTTGAAAATTAAAGATATGGGTGCATTGGCCATGAGGTGGGTCACCTCATGGCGGCTACCTGCTGCCGCAAATCAATTGGGAACCGACCGAATCGACTATTCCCATCAGTGATTGGTCAGATCAATTGGTCTAGACTAGCTCGACCTGACTTCCCTATTTCATGCAATTAGGTCCTTTGAGGCAAAAGTACACCCCAAGTGCCAAAACATGGCACGGAAGAATACTTAAGTGCCAAAAGTTAGGAAAGTGACACTTAAGTGCCAAAATCGGAGCAAAATGGATCACTTAAGTGCCAATCTGGCCAAAATGCTGACGTGACGATTTTCCGACAAAGTAAGCGCAAAACCGCGTCGTTTTGGACGCCGACATGGCTAGACAATACAAAAACGACGTTATTTTAATGCTAACGTGGTAAAAAATTAATATGAAAATTAATTAAATTAAATTTAAAACTAAATTTATTTAAAACATTTAAAATTAAAAATTAAAAAGTTTAAAAGTTTTATATTTTATATATATTTTTTTAGAAAAAGAGGCGGGCGGCCGAGGGCTAAGCCCTTGCCGCCGCCGCCGGAAGGGTAAGCGAAAGAGGGGGAGGGTCGACCGGAGTCACCAACCCCGGCCAAGGGCTAGCAACCCCGGCCTACCACCGCTTGCCGAGGGTTGCCCTAGCGAGCGGCGATCCTTGGCCCGGCCGAGCGAGGGCCGCGACCCTCGCCCCAAATCGGGCAAGGGTCGTGGCCCTCACCTAGCTCCGGCAGGGTCGGCGGCCCCCTGGGACCCGGCGGGCTGCAGCCCTTGGCTCGGCTGGGCAAGGGCTCGTGGGCCCTCGCCGTCGGTCAGCCGGGGTTGCCAACCCCTAGCCAAGGCCCGGCAACCCCGGCCGACCCTCCCCCTCCGTCGCCAATTCTTCTTAGCGACGGCAGGGAGGCAACAAGGGCTCAACCCTCGCCTGCCTACCTCCTCCTTTTTTATTATTATTTATTTTTAATTTTTTTCAATATTTGTATTTGCTTTTTTATATGTTTTCAATAAATATAGTTTTAAATTTAATTAAATTAATTTTTACCACGTCATCACAAAAATGACGTCGTTTTTGTATTGTCTAGCTACGTTAGTGTTCCAAATGACACCATTTCGCACTTACTTCGTTGGAAAATCGCCACATTAGCATTTTGGTTAGATTAGCACTTAAGTGATCCATTTTGCTCCAATTTCGACACTTAAGTGTCACTTTCCTAACTTTTAGCACTTAAGTGTCCCTTCGTGCCAAGTTTTGGCACTCTAGATGTCCAGCACTAATTTTCTTCTATCATGGGGACAAAATAGACTAAATCATGCAATTGGCTCACCGAAAATACAAATTAATCGAAATTGAACTTAATCGGGGGCACGTGACACGGATTTATTCAATCACCCATGCTTACAATGACATGTTGAATTCAAATTGACATTAAAATGATGGCGTAACTTTTATAATAAAATTGAAATGTGGACTAATGATAAAATTGAATCTCAATTCTTGAAATTAGACCTTTGTCTCAAAAGGTCACCTTGAACTTTGCTAAATGGAGTGCATTAGCTTAATTTTCTCAAATTCAAGAAGGTTAAATCTCCAAAATAGAAAAGTTCTTGAGTGAATAATCCAATGAGCATGAATTCGTACTTATCTCACAAAAATAAGTGGAATGGAAGTGTGCATTTGCAAATCATTTAGAATAGATCCGGATCCCCTAATCAGGGCTAAAAATGAGAATCCATATTTTGGCATGCGCAATCTCAAAACTGATTGAACAAGTGAATGGGTAATGATCTTTAGATCAAATGTCGTAAAAGGAACTAAGTTTAATTATAACTAGAATAAAAGTAATTTTATTTTTTGGTTGATTTTGAACCTAAAACCAAAAAATTCAAAAAACAAGGTTCTTAATCGATTTTCGCAAAAAAATTTATGCGAAAGTCAAATTGGGACTAAAATGAATCTTTTTGCATCGAAAGTCAACTTTTAACCCAGGGTTTTGACTTTAGGTGGTCAACCTAAAAATTAATCATTTGACTTTTCGGGTTTTCGTTTAAAATGGCTAGAAAATTGCTTGAAAATGATAGGCTAAAGAAAAGGAAATAACAATTGACACTTTTGGTTGAGAAATGGGCGCCATCACAATCAAAACCTTAATCTCAAGTTTTTTACTTTTATCAATGCGTCATCTAAAAATCAAGTGTCAACAATGAGTAGACGAAATGTCCTCATGTGTTATGGTTTTTTTAACGTGGTTCCATATCTTTTGTACAACGCTCACTTAAATGTTATAACTTTTTTTCGCTCACTTGAAATATTATTTCCAACAAATTGTCCTATGTGGATTTATTTTTTTTCTTAATTTTCCATTTCCATTTCAACATGGAATTTTTAAAAATAAATTGATGAGTATAACAAATGTCGTTGTTTCTTGTTGTTTCTTTGAAATCTTGAACAATTAGATGATGTCGTTTGCAAACTCTCTTTCTTCCTCAAATGATGCCATTTTCATCATCCTCTCTCTCATCTTGTCACTTAGGTGGTCTCTTTAAAAAAAATCGATGAACCTAAGTGTTCATTTTTAAAATTTTATGGCACTGAAACGATCATTCCTGAAGTTATTAGAACTTTTGTTGTCCTTCAATCAAACACTCAAGTGACGTTGTTTGTGTTAGAACTAGAATTAGCACCTAGAGGGGGGTGAATAGGTGATTAAAGCAATTTCAACAATTTAATCCGAATAAGAGATTAATGAATTAAACCAACAATCGCTGCAAATGAAAATAATTAAAGATAAAAGGATTAAGGATAGAGAATCAAGACTCCAGATTTATAGTGGTTCGGCTTAGACCAAGCCTACGTCCACTCTCCCGCACGGACAGCCCTTATGGCTGGATTTCACTAAGAATTAAAAAGAGTGATTACAGTCTCACGCTCTTGAGTCCACAGTGTAGAAGCTCTACTACACTTCCTCAAGGTCTCACTACAATATGATCTCTCTTTTGATTACATATAACGCTCGAAGAATAAGATCGCAAAATAGAAAAGGAGATTCAGACTTTGGAATTCTTCTATCCGGCACCCTTCAACAACTAGAGCATCTCTCTTATATACTTCTTCATGCCTTCAATATCGTTGGCACCTTCCAAAGAAGTTCTTCCAATCAACCCGTTGGACAAAATCAATTAGAGAGATCTCGAGCTCTTTAAGGTAAGTGTTGATAGCCCATCAATCCTGCTCGCCCATACAATCAAGATCTTGGTTTCCATAAGTAGATCCTTCCAAATATAAGTTGCGAAATCTTTAGAGAATCTATACATATTCAATTACGAAAGTAAGATCTTCTAGTGTTGAATCCAGTATAAAGATATTCTCTAGCCGTTAGAATAAAGATCATATAAGATCAGAACAAAAGTCGGTCTGGAGACTGTCCATGAGAGTAGACTTTGAAACATGAGTCTTGCTAGCTTCAGACTTTGATCTTCAGACTTTGTCAGTAGAGTCTGTAAGTCTTCAGACTAGACTGCGGAAAATGTTTTGTCGACTTCAAAATACCTGAAGAGAATTTATCCAACAGTTTGCACTCTCAAGTACTAACTTCTACTTTATGAGATGCCACGTCAGATGATATATTATAAATTGATGCCATGTCAGCTTTTCCAAAGAGGCAAATCACTAATGGCACTCAAGTAAATGAAAAAAACCTTATGGCACTCGAGTGAATATTGTATAAAAGTTATGGCACTCCTAATATATTTATCTTACATTCCCACCACCTTGTGACTAAAGTGACGATGACACTCTGTGGTCCAAAGAGGAAATGACTTTTACACATTCTATGATGCGTTGAACTGTTCAATCCACTCCTTGGGCCTTGTCAATGCAAGCATTTCACTTGCTTAAGTGAAGGGTTAGAAGACTCGGAAATCCCTTGATCAATACCCAATTGCCTATGTGATGTGACGTGGTTATATGATAGAAATGAATAGACGAAATGTCCCTATGCGTTGTGGTTTTTCATGTGGTTATTATAGTAAATACTGATGCAAATTTAAAGTAAATGTTAAGGTGATTGTTGATTAAACATCATATGGGCATCATATAAATTACCTCTTACTTGAAGACACGGGTTATCAAATAAAGGTAAACTTGCGTGGCTGGAAAATGTCATTTGAGTGACATTAGCAAATTGCAACCGACGTGACATTAATATTAATATAAATCGTCCGATGCGACTCACTAGAGCTACTTCAATCTAATGTTGCTTGTGTTGTTGATGTAATATATGGGCCTAGCCAGCCATTTCTTTTAAGGCCAAGCCCAATCTCAAACTTTTTTTTTTCTTCTCTCTTCTTATTAGAGCTCGTCCATTTAAAGCACAAAAGGAAAAGGAGGAGCTAAAGCTGAAGGAGGAAACAAGGAGGATAAGAAGACAAGAAGAAAAGAAAAAACAAAATTGTAGTGTGCAGCCGATTCGGACACCTTGACTAGTTGAATCAACTACGAATTGTATTGCATGGTAAGTATTCTAGCCAAGTATTCGTCTAATCAGAGTAATTTTGGAAGTTACGTCACAAATTTGGATTTATGTAAATTTTTTACTACAAGGTTCGATTGAGAATTTTTTGAGCAACAATATTTTTGGAAATGGTAGTCTAAGGCATTGTGGAGCGGTGGGCTTTAACAAAAATCGATTCAAAGTATGATTTATTTGGAACAAGATTTGGAAGTTTCATGTGCGAGTTACAAGTAAGGAAAAAGATGAACGTATGCCTTAAACGAGCTTCTTCTTTACTACTTAGGAGCCGATTGACAATTGAGCATACTTTAGTTGAGTTGTTCATTGGAATAGTGTTTTGCATGGATTTTGATATCATTTTTCGGTTTAATGATACGAATTCGAGTGCGTTGACTCGAGTAACTATCATAGGTTGGTTTTTGGATTTCCTGGATTAGCGGCACTATCTCTTCTATGAATTTTGAAATTCATGTTTTGAAAGCGATAAGGATTTGATATATTATGAGTTATGAATAAGCATATGTGTTTCAAAAAATTGAATAAGACGTTTGCTACAATTTATTTTTTGTGAATGGTTTGAGAAATGCTTTTGGAAAGGTATTGTGAAACCTTATATATAAAATATATATATATATATATATATTGATTTGTGAACTTGCTTGATTTATGAAATGAGTTCTATAATAATTTGAAAAATGTTTTATGAAAGGCATTTCAAAATACCATGGGTTTATGAAATAGATTCCGAAATGATGTCGAAAATGTCTGGTGAAGTATATTCAATTTGATGAATTGAGTTGCAAAAGTTTATATATTTTGGTTTATGAAACCGACTTGTGATATATATTTTGGATTGACTTTATGGATATTGCAGTGTGTGCGTTTGGTGCTTAATGTCATTGTAAGCCCATTTAGTGGCTTGTGGGTATACATACCGGTTTAGGATATCTTTCTAGGATAAGCCACCGACTTTGTAGGTAGAGAGCTTGCCATTAGGGGGAATTTTGGTCACCTTGTCACCAGACATTGTGTCATGAGCATAATTATATATCAACCAATAGATTAGTCAATGAAATGGACCATTGGCATGGAGATTAATCAATGGACTTAACTATTGATGCTTAAATTGTGGTGATGGTTTAAATGGGTTTTTCTTATCAGTATAAAGTTCGTCGATAAAAACAACTCATATATGATTCGATATGTATTTTATATCTTGAGTTTGGGTATTTAAGTTTAGTATTCCTTTGTATACATGCATAGTGACTGCTCTATTTGCTTAGAAAATATGTATTATGCCTCGGGCTATAATTGCTCATCCCATTCCTTCTCAATCTTTTCAAGTTTCTCAATTATTGAATAATAGAGCAAGAGCGATATTGGCGTGGACTTTTGGGAGTTGGATTTAGATGGTTAAAAGCTACATCCTTTAGGTGGAAGGATGGCCATGTCATCCCCTTTTTTTGCTAGGATTCATGGTGTGACAATTGATGTTTGGTTTCACCTATTTTATTCTCAAATGTAACCTAAGCGATGAAAAGAAGCTATACAGTTGACCAAAGCTGAAGAATGTTGACATATGTCTTTGTATTGGGGCGATGTATGTTAGCTGTTAGCTTATTTTATACTTGAAGTATTGTTTTTGTGCTTTAACCTAAATTGAATTTTCTCAAGCAAGCAAGCTACTACCAATTGGAAATTAACTTTAATTTGTGTTATCTATTGCCCTGTTTAGTACTCAACTTGCTGGAATTGTGTTTTGTGCTGTAATTGTTGATTGAGGATGGAAGGTCTAGTAATTGTTGGTCAAGCAAGCTAGTTTCCTCTCTTTCTTTTGCTATTCTGGGTACGGGGTTGAACGGTCTATTTTGTGCTCAACTGGATTGGTTTTTTTTTTTTTTTTTTTTTGGTAAAAAACAACTAGATAGGTTGAACGGCCTGTTATGTACTTAATTTTTCCAAAGATGGTGTTTTGGTGCTGCAATCGTCGGTTAGGGACTGATGATCTAGCTTCTTATGACTGGTTTTGGCTATCCTCTGCATCGGTTGACAAATGATAAAAGTTTAACAAGTTCACAATTGATCATTTGAACGTTAAAATTTGTTAAACACCGTACGACAATTATAATATTTATGGTGTCCTCATTTCCTTGGTCTCTTAATTTTAGCTTAAGTTTTATCATGTCACTAGCTCAATTAATATTTTTTACCATAAGTGAAGGGTGCACCATGATTAGAAGCAAAAACAAAATTGAGTAACTTGATTAGAAAAGAACAAGGCTAGGATATTAAAAGAAGTCTAGTAAATTGATATGCTAACTGGCCAACTACAAGGTTGGAATTTAAATTAGTTCATCACCCTCATAAGAATTTATCACATATAGTTAGGGATAAGGATATAACTTTTTTTTTTTCGATCAATCTAATGCCATAACTTCCTAACAACGTTTACTTGAGTTTCATAACAGTGCCAAAACTTTTAAAAATAATCACCCAAGTGCTGGAAATCCGATGTAGAATAGCACTAGAGGTAAACGTTTCAAAAAAAATTGTCACTTAAGTGATCGATTAAAAAGCTATATGACACTTCAGTAATCGGAAAAAAAAAATTATGACACTCAAGTGACTGTCATATATAAGTTATGACACTCAAGTGATTAGAAAAAAAAAAGTTATGACATTGAAGTAAACACCATACGAAATTTATGACACTTATGATGTCTTTATCTCCATATAGTTAGCATATCAAATTCCCAAATTAGACTAGTATACTACACATGAACCTTGAGATATAAAACATAAAAACTACGTGACTTGTTTGAAATTATAGAGCAATATTATAGTCTAAAATGGAATGTTAAACGTGGTGAATGGTCCGCGACCATTGATCTTCATACTAAGAGAAAGGATGAGGTTAGAATATTTACTGTGGCGTAACCATAATTAAGGTAGCTAGATATGAATTTATAAGAGTGATGAACTACAGTCTTGACATATATTGAAATAAAATTACAGAAAGACCCCGTGATATATATCAATTACATATTGATATCCTCAAACCTCGATCCTGCTAACTTGGAAGCGTGGCTCTCTGTTTTTTCACCGATACATCTTAAGCTCTCGGCATAGATCCATCGATGTTGCATTAGAAGCCCGTCACCAGCCTGTGTTCTCAGTATCGCGCATAGACATGTTGCCTTGGTCGCGGTGAATCTTGCCTTGGTCGCCGTGCTTGTCATTCATTCGAGCCAAACGTGATAAAGTTTCCCGAGGGTGCCCCAGAGCAGAAAATGTCATTTGTATGCTGCTTTATCAATAATAAAGTTATTGTGGGTTTGCTTCAACAAAAACTCAAGATTCAAAAAATATTTTTCTAAAAATATTTGGTTATATCACTCAAAAATTTATTCAATGAAAATTTCTATTTTCGTAATTGATGAAAATATTTTTATTCATTCTGTAAACGATATAATTAAAAAATGTTTTCCAAATTTTGAGTTTTTCATGAAACAAATAAACCCTTAAAGTGCAAATTTCATCGGCTCTTGCTCGAGAAAATATTCAGTGGTTTTGAAACAATGACGTTAGCTGCTAACATGGTGAGCACTTTTCACTAATAGCCTATCATCACCATGGCCACCAGCTAGTCGCCGGCACCACATTATGTGCGTCTAAGACGAGCTGCTTAAATCTGTTTGGCCATGGATGGCCAGATCTAGAGATTTGGAGAGTGCCGGCGAAGGTGACAACGGCCATTGATGAGGGCCGTGATGCCAAATCTGGAGGTTGGAGAAAAATATAAAAAGACAGAGTGGGAGGGGTGGCTCAAGTCTATGAAACACCGACACTCTCTAAGAGCTTTCATGTCGTGTTGGACAATTCGACACGTGTTCGATACTCTTGGACACTTTCAGACAATCTCAAATACTTGGCCAACACGTGTCGAAAAATTCAACACCTAGTCAACTTTCCTGACACTCTCCAACACTCAAGTAGAAATTCTAACATACGAGTTTCCGATACGTGATTTTACTATTGAGGTCCATTTTAAAAATTTCCAATAAATGAGAGATCAAAATGTATTTATGTGAAAAAATAAAACACAATAATGAAAATAATAAATGAAGAAAAAGGAAAAACATAGTCTTTTATTCTCTTTTGATTCTCACTTTCTGTGATACATAATTCATCCCTTAATTTTTTCTCTTCTCTCCCAACATATCTAACATGTGAGTTTAGAATGTGGATTGTTTGTTTTTTCTTCAAGTTTTATGAATTATTAGAATATAGTTGAATTTGTCAAATTGAAACAATGAATGATATTAATAAATTATGAATTGATGTTTTTAGTATAAATTCATTCTAGGCTGATTTATTTATTTATTTATTTATTTATTTATTTATTTATGAATTTGAATCAAATTAATTTGATTGACATAAACATAAAAATGATAATTTATTATGTATATATGAACATATATATTTAATATCCAACATGTCCCAATGTATCAGAGTTCTCTGTTTTTTTAGAAACGACGTGTCGCGTGTTAATATCGGTGCTACTTAGGCTCAAGTTGGTCGTGAGCAACATGAAAGGGGTCTTCCATCATCCATGGGCATAAGCTTTGTCTGTTTATGCCTTGCAAGGCACGTCATCCCCGGACCTGACGACCACGGATTGCCCATAGCCACCAGCCTTGACGATGAGCTTCAAATCTCGTCCATGGACAAAAGATGTCTACGACAGAAGCTTGCTTGCTTCGTTGAAGTTGCGGATCTCCCCTCACTGTTGCCACCAGCGGAGTCATTGGTGCTGCCTCCTAAGCGTCCAAGGCGAGCCACCTCGCAATCCATGGACAAGCAAATCTTGCAGCCATGGACGATAGAGGAGAAAGGAGTAGAGAAAACTCGAACGGGGTGGGTGAGAATGAAAGGGACAGGAAAAAAATAAGTCAAACTTTTATTTGAAACCATGTGACCTAGTGAAGTGGCAACGTGGACAGGTGTCAATTTGTGAATGAATGCGAGTAAAATACATACATGCCACGTTGGCCGTTGACGTGATAGTTTGAAATTACTGAATATTTTCAAAAAATGACACAAATTATCTCTGAACTTTTGTCGAATATGCAATGTGGTCAACAGATTTTAAATTTGCTCAATGTGGTCCTTGAATTGTAGCTCAATGTTTAATGTAGTCCATGAACCTTTTGTACATATTTAATTTAGTCCATGAATTATATAAAATTATTCAATATTATCCCTAAACTTGAAATAATGTAAGAATAATATTAAACTATTTCATATAATTCACGAACTAACTTGAAAATGTATTGAAAGTTCAAGAACTATAAATAAATTAAAATTCAAATATCATATCACATATTGAGTTACAGTTCAAGAATTATATTGAATAAATTAAAAATTTAGAGATTAATTATATATTTGGCTAAAATTGAGAAATCATTTACGAATATTTTCTCATGGATGGGTGGCTGAGAAATCATTTACCATTGGGGATTGTTCCGTACTCCACCGAACGATCACATGACATCCCCATCAGCACATGGAGACAACCTTTGAGTTGCCTTGGAAAGCGCGTCGCATGTCGCTTTTTTCTCTCAATTTCGGTTGACGTTTCTTTCCGGCACGAGAATTGAAATAGTGAAAGAGGATGGGGAGCCAATCTTCAACTTGACTATGAAAAATCGAGACAGAAAGTTACCGACCAGATGCAATTTATTAGAACGAGAACTATGATCCGTTTGTTTCGCAAAAATTACACATTTTGAGGAATAATTTTTTAAAAATGATTAGTTCAATCGTTTAAAATAATTAACCAATAAAATATATTTTCATAACCAACATTAATTTATACCTATACATTTTCATGGATTTGATAAAAGTATTTTCCATTTTTATTTTTGTAAGCAAAACAAGCGACTATTTTTAGAAAAAAAAATTAAAATTATTCATTTTTGGCAAAACAAATGGACCCTAACTTAAGTCAAAGGCTAGAAGTACTAACCTCAGATTTTGGTTAATTTAGTGAATTGATCAAGCAATAAACGCTATTTTATTTATATTTAGTCTAAGAAGATTCAAGTTACAAATTCACCTTGAGTTGTACATCATCAAGATTCACATAAACACTGCTACAACCAATCTTAGAAGTATTAAATATACGCCAAATGTAAATTCCCTACCGACAATAGTGAGTTTAATACCAAGCACCACAATAGAAAGCTCTACTTATCTTGTGTATAGTCTAGGAATATGCACTTTCTTACTATCCTATCGAACTTACCATCACCCCATTCGAACATATCATGAGTAACAAAATATTTTAAGAACATAAGTATCAGTAATGTTACCTGAACACACCAAGTAACTCATTGTACTAAGCACATCTGTCAAGAATTTCTTAGGCATACCAACACTAGAAAACATTTTATAAGCCATCTCTAATAATGAGTTGCTCATTAACTCTACAACCTATTGTAATTCACTAGCAATAGTGAATGTCTTGGTTTGCATTAAAGTGGTATCCATTCAATAGCTTCAAGAAAAAATCAATGCCACTAGCAATCCACGTATGCTTGATTGTCTCATAAATCTCCTTTTTTTTTTTTTTATCAAAGCTCTCATCTGTTTGATTCTGACAACAGCTTCAATCTTGTGCGTTAGCACAAACACGTAGGTCCTCCTTGCTATTGACAACCATTGCCATAAATTCGATATTCTTCTTCAAAGGAAATCGTGACAGCCTACAAACACTCAAGTGAATCAACTCCACAATCTCTGCAGTTTCTCTGATACTTGTACAACAATATACTTTTTGCAATTTGCCTAAGTCACAACACTTGCATATATTCAATTTTTTAGCTACATAACTTCATAGTTGATTCATTTCACTTAGAACCTCGATGCTTCTTTCACCAATGTATCCCAAACATATATGTTGCAATTTAGACTCTCGAACATATGCACCCGACATTCCGGGTGAAATCCGTCACCCTCCCCTTGAAGCCCATACAGACTATTGAGCTTAATTCCTTTCATCATTACCGTGGCACCTCATACGGCCAATAGAATTTTGAAATATACCAACACCCAACTGAATTTAAGAGTACTCAAGAAAATCAGATTTTTCTTCCATTCCGGAACACATCTCACTCTGGTCAATGTCCCATGGTCAATGTCCCACGATGACGTTATGCAATCTAATTCCGACAATTGCTCAACCAAGAAATTGCTCCTATCAGTTTCCCATCCCCACAGGAATAGAATCTTCAAGTTTCCCTGAATAGCACGTCGCGTGTCCACATTTCACTTTTCCATCTTCTCAATTCCGTCTGTTCTCAGGCATCAAGTATTGAAACGGTGAAAGAGAATTTGGAAACAATCTCAGACTTGACCATGAAAAGCGAAAACGGAGATTAAAGACCAGGTGTACTTTTTTAGAACAAGAATTAAATAAATCAAACGTCCGTCTTCGGATGTCACAAGTTTCTCTATTTCTTCACAGACCATAACTTTCACATGCGATACGCACAAACCTGACAAAGAACTTAAAAGTGATTTAATAGGTAAACTTTGGCTAATGTCTGTGTCATATGTCAAAAGAATAGTAATATTTTTCTCAATAAATTATGTGTAGCACGGCTAGCATAATGACACCACTTAAAATGACAGCCGCGTTTCAACCTATGGGAACCGGCATCTTGTAAAATGACAACTTTTCTTCAGGGCCAACGTACATTGCACCTTGAGCACGTTGAAGTTAGATTATGATAGACAAGATTCATAGTTTATTGTTGGTACAATGGGGTCCACTTACAAAAATAAACACACCAATTTCTCATCTGCACAGGAATCATCAATTGTCAAGTCCAACAAATCAGAATTAGGCTGTTAACGTGTAAGCATGGATATTTGTTATTTCACCTATAATCTCCTCCTCCGCCCATCATCTTAAGCTCTGGGGATAGATCCATTGATGTCACATTAGAAGCCAACCACTTGTCTGTTGTTCTTGCCGCGGGGGATACGGAATCGTGCCTTCGTTGAGCACTTGTCGTCTGTCTGAGGCACACGTGATAAAGTTTTCAAGTGTGACTCTGAGCTTGAAAACGTCGCTTGAATGCTGCTTTACCAACAGCGAACTCAGTTATAATTTCATCGATTGTTGCTTTTGCACATCATTTAATAATCATTTTATGTGGTCATGGTCCAACATCGGGGCTACTTCCTGTTTTATAGAGCAACACACACAGAGAAGAGATTAATCAGCCAAACTGCCTCTCCTCTTTAATTTCCTCCTGAATCAGAAGTCAGTTTAGTACTGTATCAGCTGAACAACATCTATGGAATCCTGCCTTCCAATTCTTCTACACAGCTTGTGCTTCCTGTCCCACGTGTTGCAGATAAGCTATGCGCTGGACTCCATTTCAGCTGGCGAGAACATCACAGATGGCCAAACAATAGTCTCTGCCCGTGGAAAGTTTGAGCTAGGATTCTTCAGCCCCGGCAACTCCAAGAACCGGTACGTGGGCATATGGTACAAGAAGATACCGGACAGGAGGGTGGTTTGGGTTGCAAACCGAGAGAATCCCTTGAATGACTCTTCAGGAGTGCTGAAGCTCACTCCTCAGGGTGTACTGACTCTCCTGAACCGGACTGATGGGGTCATTTGGTCCTGCAATGTGTCGAGATTTGCCCAGAATCCGATTGCACAGCTTTTGGATTCTGCCAATTTCGTTGTAAAAGAAGGAAATGACGATGAGTTGGATGATGCAATCTGGCAGAGTTTTGATCACCCTTGTGATTCGTTTCTGGCTGGCATGAAGTTTGGTATAGACCGAGCAAAAGGTCTGGACCGGTACTTGACCTCGTGGAAAAGCACAGACGACCCTTCACCAGGTGATTTCACATATAGGCTTGATTCTTCGGGTTATCCGCAGCTGATCCTTAGGAACAGATCAGTAGTGCAGTTCCAGTCGGGACCTTGGAATGGCATTCGGTTTAGCGGGGTCCCTCAGTTAAGGCCTAATCCAGTTTACATGTTCAGCTTCATCTTCAACAAAAATGAAATCTACTATTACTTCAACATTCTGAACAGCTCCATCACGTCGATATTGGTTTTAAAGGAGAATGGGATCGCTGAGCCCTTCACTGCAATAGACCAGACACGCGGTTGGAAACTGTATACACCCACACAAACTGATGACTATGACACTTACGCATTCTGTGGAGCGAATGGGAATTGTAACATTGCTAGCTATCCAAAATGTGTGTGCTTGAAAGGGTTCGTGCCCAAATACCCGATCGACTGGGGATTTGGGGATTGGTCAAATGGGTGTGTCCGGAGGACAAAACTAGATTGCCGGGGAGGAGATAAGTTCCTGAAGAACACCGAAGTGAAATTGCCTGACACAAGGCTTTCGTGGTTCAACGAGAGCATGAACCTTCAAGAATGTGAACAGACGTGCTTGGGGAACTGCTCGTGCATGGCTTATTCAAATTTGGATATTAGAGGGCAAGGAAGTGGTTGCTTGCTTTGGTTCGGTGACCTGATCGATATTAGACAATTCAATGAGAATGGCCAGGATATTTATGTAAGGATGGCTGCGTCTGAAGTCGGTACGTGCTCAAACATGAGTTACTTTAAACGTGATGACACGAGGAAGAGATTAGCTCGGAAATAGTTTTGATAATTTTTGTAACTTTTATTGTTGGATTCATTGTGATATATATCAAGGTGGCAGTTCGAGTGGGAATACTGGCGCAAGGAAAAGAACGGGCATCATTGTCAGCATCGTGCTCTCGGTGGTGTTTCTTCTCGTTATCACGGTTATTAACATGAAGTATAAGAAAGCTGGTAAAGTCATTTTTATCAAGCAAAATGTTTATCGTGATCCGCAAGAGTCATTTTTTACTCTTGTTAGCATATGTTTTAAATGTTGCTGCACCGCATCAATTCCAAAGTTTCATCAGATCGTCTTCCTTTAGAAATTTGAATGAACCAAGTGGCGTGGAAAAATATGAATGAACCAAATGTTTGTTGCTGTGAATCTGTTTTGCGATTTTTATAGCTCAGTTAAGAGTTCTTTGCATTTAATGAAATTTACTCAATTTAATTTCGACTTGCAGGAAAAATCCTTGCATTCTCCCGTCAAAGCCATAGTGAAGATCTAGAGTTACCTCTGTTCGACCTCACAACCATTGTAAATGCAACGAATAACTTCTCTGATGATAACAAACTTGGAGAGGGAGGCTTCGGAGCTGTCTATAAGGTTACTATTGTCAATTTTTTTGGAATTCTAAATTTGCCTATATAGCAAAATTCTATAAACGCAATGAAGGAATAAAGAAAAACCTCTATTTATTAGGGTGTTCTGAAGAATGGCCAAGAAATTGCTGTGAAGAGGCTGTCAGAAAACTCTAGGCATGGACAGGTCGAGTTCAAGAACGAAGTCGTCTACATCGCCAAACTTCAACACCGAAAGCTAGTCAAGATTCTAGGATGCTGCATTGAACAAGATGAGAAGATGTTGATCTATGAGTTCTTGCCCAACCGGAGTTTGGATTGTTTCATTTTCGGTTTGCTTCGCTCAAGTCCCTACATTTTCATTGATTTTGTCGTAGAAAAGGAGTGAAGAAGCTTCCGTTTAATAACTCGTGAGGCCTAAAATTTGGCAGATCAAGAGAAGGGTGTTTCACTGGATTGGCCTATGCGCTTCGCTATCATCAACGGCATATCCTCGGGGCTCCTATACCTTCACCGAGACTCAAGATTAAGAATAATTCATAGAGATTTGAAAGCTGAAAACATCCTGCTTGACAACGAGATGAATGCAAAGATATCAGACTTTGGATTGGCAAGGAGTTTCAGAGGTAATGAGAGTGAAGCAAGTACGAAGAGAGTGGTGGGAACATTGTGAGTTCTCTTAACAAATGATCTCAACTGATTTTGGTCCATTTGTTTCAAGAACTAATCATTCCTTTCAATGGATTTTTTGCATAGCGGTTACATGTCCCCAGAGTATGCCATCAATGGTTTTTATTCAGTAAAATCAGATGTCTTCAGTTTTGGTGTTTTAGTACTGGAAATCGTGAGCGGGAAAAGAAATCGAGGTTTCAATCATTCTGACAACTGTTTAAGCCTTCTCGGATATGTAAGCATAAAGATTTATCAGATCTCTTTGTTTATATATCTTCAGTTGGTTTCTAGTCTTACTCTAGATGACTAGCACGATAATGCAGGCATGGACGCTGTTAAGAGATCAAAAGTTTATGGAGCTCATAGATCCGTCCATTGCATCCACATTCAACCCCATGGAAGTTTTACGGTCCATCCATGTGGCTTTGTTGTGTGTTCAAAATAATCCGCACGATAGACCAGAGATGTCGTCTGTGGTTACGATGTTGAGTAGTGAGAGCACATTGCCTCAGCCTAAACAGCCTGGTTTTTTCGACGAGACGTCTGTGTCCGAAGCAAGTTCTTCAAGCAACAGCAAGCATAACAACTATTCAGCTAACGAAGTAACTATTTCACAGTTACTGCCTCGATGATATATCTGTAATTTCGATTATGTTTATGTTGATCCCATATGAATACGAGAAGATCGTGGCATAAGTACTGAGAGTCATCTCTTAATCTGGAATTGCAAGACATTGCAGGGACATGTGAAGCATTGCACCTTTTGTTCTCTAAATTTTGCTGGATTTCGGTCAGAAAGCGAAGAGTGTGTACATGTACCACAATAGAGTGAAAATTTCAGGGTCTTTTTTTGTTTTGATTTTCTAGCCAAAAAAACCGTAGAATACCTTAGTGTGAATATCCGCGAACTTAATGAAGTAAATTCTTTTTTTTTTTTTGTCAAAAGAATTCTTGATGTTTCAATGTCTGCTTCATTTTGAATCGACAAAACTATACTTTAGGGATAGCCAAACTACAACCTAGATCAGTAATCAGTACTAAAACCTTTGCTCTGTCAAAGTCTGTAAAGTGATGTTTCTTCTATTCTACAATGCGAAAATAATCATGTCTTTCCAATGACAGCCTGCATTATGGCGACATCAACAAGTTCAGATGCAACTTGTTGGGAAGTACCGATTCCCAGAAACCGGATTCGACACTTAAACCGAACCCCTAAAACGAATGCGGAAGACAAGCCCGGGAATAATCACGTATCACCGATCGTAAAGCACACCACGGATTCGAGCGTACCTTGTTAGCCACAGATTAGACACCGACGCCAAAAAAGAAGGAAGAGAATTCAGCCATGTTCGATCCGATGACGACAATTCGCCGTGAAGAGAAGATGAAGTTGCCTTTTGCCTTTGTTCTTCCTTTTGGGAGGAGAGGGAGAGAATTAACGTACGTTGAATTGTGAAAAGGTATGTTCTCCCTCTCTCTCATCCCTTTTATATGTTCCTCCATCCACGGGCCTTATTCCTATGGGCTGGGCCTTTAGGCCCAACATGGGCGGACGGGCCTTAAGCCCATCATTTATAAAACCATCATCTCCCACTCGCACATGGTGGGCCGAACAGGATTCTCTTTACCTCTCTTCAACATTCATACCGGTGAATAATCCGTGCAACCAGCATACTTTGAGAACTCGTTGCTATACATCTGTTAGGAATATATAGCAGCTCATATTGGGCGTCACACTCTGAGTAATTTTAGTATGCAGTACCCTAGATCGATCGATCACATTTATATCTCTCTTGATCTCATTTCCACAATGATATATATATTGTATTCACAATTATGATTATCCCAAAGACAGTCATAATTGGTCGACCAGTGAATACAAAACTACAATGTGATTCTCAAAATCCGATCTTCCTCTTTCCTTCAAACTCTCAATTTCAGTTCAACTTGCTTTTCTAGAAATGTCCCATTAGATCGAATCAACTCATGACCATTGGCAACATTCTAAGATAGCAAACACTAAATAGAAATCTTGAGAATAAGTAAAAATCATGAGGGCACTAAAAAAAAATTGAGGAACTCTATTCCTCAAGAGTCTCACATGTCATAAAAGTTGAGATCAAACTTTTGCCATTCTCATTGGTCGTCTCATGCATACGTAGTATGAAATACGTATTACGGTATTAACTCATTTCCATGGAGCGTATGTCTACACCATCAATACCGTACAGATGATAGTTCAGACATACCCAATGTCTAACTTAAGTTCACGTATTTACTCATTCACAAAATTCATCAGAACTCACATATGGCATCTTAGACAGATAAAGTAAAATATGTGGGTTATTTTAACACTCAGTTAAGGCGACATACGTATTTTAAGCTTGAGCTCTCGATTATCACCTAGATAATAAGCTTAAAAACAGTCTCATCTCTATTTATCACACATTAAATAGAGGCAATTACCCGTGTGAGTGGGCTAATCTCATACTTTCTCAACATAAAGTAATGCACTGAGCATTAAGATGCATAAAGATCAAACAAAGATTCATAGGCATTAATGATGAAAAACACAAATTCATTAAATGTGAACAACTCAGGGAAAATACAATATCCAGTACATCAAACTCTACGCAATCCTAGAGATTTTACATGATCACAAAATACATCTCTAGGTATTGGCTTTGTCATAGGATCTGCTACCATTCTATGCGTAGATATGTACTGTAAGTTCACATCCTTTCGTGCAACCATATCTTTGACAAAATTATATTTGGTATTTATATGTTTGGTCTTGCCATGATATTTTGGATCTTTGGTGTATGCTATAGCTGCTTGGCTATCACAATTAACTAATAATGGATTTGCAGCTTTCTCAATAACACCTAAATGATTCAAAAATCTCTTAACCCAAACTCCTTCTTATATTACTGCTGATAATGCCACGAACTCAGCTTCAATCGTGGATAAGGCTATTCACGTTTGTTTCTTACTACTCCAACATATGGTGCCATTATTCAATAAGAAAAAACAAACCTAGAGGTAGATTTCCTTTCATCTAAATCTCCTCCCCAATCAATATCAGAATAGCCTTCGAGTCGCAGATCCTTTCCTTGATAACTCAGCGTATAATCAGCAATTCCCTTTAGATACCTCAGTATTCTCTTAATGGCCTTCCAATGTACTTGACCTGGATTGGATTGGTATCTATTCACCATTCCAACTGCAAAACATACATCAGGTCTTGTACACCTCATAGCATACATCAAGCTCCCAACAGCACTAGTATAAGGAACATGTTTCATTTGTTCCTTCTCTTGTGGAGTCCTCGGACACAATCTATGGCTTAATCCTTCACCTTTCGCAATAGGAGTGTCTATGGGTTTACAATCTTGCATACGAAATCGTTCAAGAATTTTATTTATATATGTTCCTTGCGAAAGAGACAACGATCTCTTCGAACGATCTCTTGAAATCTTAACTCCAAGAATATATGCAGCCTCACCCATATCCTTCATCTCAAAGTTGGAAGACAATCAACTCTTGACAGTATTAACAAACTCTATATTGCTTCCGGCAATCAGTATATCATCAACATATAATGATATGATCACAAATTGATCCTTGGATCTTTTGATATATACACAATGATCCTCATCAATCATTATAAAATCATATGCCATTATGGCATTATGAAAACGTATATACCATTGTCTCGATGACAGCTTAAGGCCGTATATCGATCTCAAAAGTCGACATACCTTTTCTTCTTAGCCTTTCACTATGAAACCAGTAGATTGTTCCATGTATATTTCTTCCTCTAACTCTCCATTGAGAAAAGCAGTCTTTACATCCATTTGATGTAACTCAAGATCCATACTAGCTACTATTGCTAGAATAATGCGAATCGAGGTAAATCTCACTACAGGAGAAAACGTATCTTCATAATCAATTCCTTCCTGTTGATTATACCCCTTCGCCACAAGGCGAGCCTTATGCCTTTCTATTGAGCCATCAGCCTTTCGCTTTATTTTGAGAACCCACTTGTTCCCAATAGCTCTGCGTTCTTTTGGAAGATCAACTAGTTCCCAGACTTGGTTTGATTTCATTGACTCCATTTCCTCTTCCATTGCATGAATCCATTCTTCCTCACTAGGGCAATTCAGAGCCTCATTAATATTTCTTGGCTCATCCTCATCTTGTGGAGCAACCATAAAAGTTTCCCTTTCAATGTCAAAACGTCGACGGGGAATACTTTGGTGACTTGTTCGCCATATGGGAGTTTGTACACTTTGCACATCATTCCCCATTATGCTCCCACTTGGATTAGATAATGATGATGTCGTCTCATTATGTAGTTGCAATTGAGAATGAGTTGAATTCAATTCATCACTTCTCATATTACTCCCACTTGGAGGAACTCCACCAAGATCATTATCTTGATCCAAGGTTTCAAATAGGAAGTTATCTTTCCCTATTTCGCCCTTATTAGGAAATTCATCCTCTAAGAATGTGACATCCCGTGATTCAAATTCAGTTATACTCCCACTTTCCTGCTCACCTATGAACACATACCCTTTTTGAGTGTTCCGAGTATCTTATGAAAATACTCTTCTTTCCTCTAGGACCCAATTTCCCAAACTTGTGAGAGGACTCATGTGTATAGGCAGCACAACCCCATGGCTTAAGATAACTTAAGTCCGATTTTCTACCTGTCCATAACTCATATGGAGTAGAAGTAACTGATTTGGAAGGCATTCGGTTAAGTATATAGGCAGCAATTAACAACGCATTACTCCAAAAGGTGATAGGTAAGTCAGCATGCGCCATCATGGACCTAACCATTTCCAGTAGGGTTCTGTTTCTTCTTTCCGCAACACCATTTTGTTGAGGAGTATATGGAATAGACAACTGTCTTTCTATTCATTTTTCATCACATAATTTTCTGAACTCATCAAATAAATATTCTCGACCTCGATTGGATCTCAATGCTTTTATTTTCTTGTCTAATTGATTCTCTACCAGATTCATAAACCTTTTGAAACAACTTATTGCTTCAGATTTGTGAGAAATCAAATAGACATATCCGAATCGAATATAATCATCTATAAAAGTGATGAAATAAACAGCCCCATGCCTTCCTCTCACATTCATTGGACCACAGACATCATAATGGATTAAATGCAGAGGAAATTAAGCTCTTTTACATTTTCCAAATGGTTTCCTTGTCGTTTTCCCTTCTAGGCAATGCTTACATATGGGCAAATCGACTTTTTCAATATTACCCAACAAGCCCTCTTTGGCTAGTCTATTCATATGCTGTTGGCCAATGTGACCAAGTCTAGCATGCCATACATTCACATCATTATCATATGAATTAAGAGATGTGAGAAGGGAATAACAAACATTTGCATTAACATAGTCAATATCTAATACAATGAAACCATCCAGAAAATAACCACGACCATAGTAGTTTGTATCCAAATACAAATCTACACCTTTATTATGGAAGTTCACATTAAAACCTAATTTAACCAACACTAAAACAGACACTAAATTCCGACAAATCTCCGAAGCATACAACACATCATGTAGGAACAAAGTGCGTCCACCACGCATATTCAATTGGCATGTGCCAATTCCTTTCACTTCAGCTGTGGAGTTGTTTCCCATATAGATCCACTTAGTTCCAGTTGGTACTCGTCGGAATTCCACGAAGGATCCTCTATCCTTCGCTACATGGTCTGTCGCTCCTGAATCCACAGTCCACAGAGAATTAGATTCAGTCAAGAATACAGAACTTGACACATATGCAAAGTTCCCAATTGTACAAAGGGTGTGTACCTTCTTTGGCTCGCGACAATCGCGGGCATAGTGACCCTTCTGGTCACAGTTGTAACATTTCACCCTTGAGATATTCTTCACATGAGAACGTTTTCCTCTCTTTTGTTGGTTAATTCTTGGTTTCTTGCAAGAAGGACTTGATCTCTTGCTTTCCCACATATTGAACGAATCAATGCGCTTGCACTTAGAGCTTGAAGCACCTTCTGAGCTTAAAGCAACATAGCAAATATCTGTACCCTGCTCAAATGCCTTGAGGTGTAGATCAGCTAGCTCAAGGTGGCGCACAGCATCCTCAAGATCTTCCATAACATGGTCAAGAGCTTTCAGTGCTTCTTGCTTTTCTAGCACATATTGAATTCTCATATTCAATATTTCACAATTCTCGCCGTTCAATTTGTCATCTTTATTCAAATCAGCAATTATGTTCTTATTTGCTGAATCCATCGATCTGAACATATCAGACACATATGCACGAAATATTAATGCCTATCACTTATGCATCTATTTTGCACAAAGCCATCATATTAATTAATAATTTTAAGTAAGGTTTCAGAATCAAAAGGTCACTACGTTTCCAATCATCCTCCAAAAATCCTAACTTAAAACTACCATTAATATGATTGTCATATGCAAAATCAATTCTATGAAGTTACAAAAACTTCTATAACTACCCATGTCACGCCCGAATCTAAAACTTCCCCCCGACCCTTTTCAATTTGTTGCACATGCGGAAGCGAAAACAAATCCCCTGACAGTAACTATCTCGGGACAGAAAAGCAGGACAACAATTTTACAAACAAACATACCTTTATAAACATATGTTGCATCAAGTACAAGAGTCTAAGGTCAAAAGACTACAAAAGACGGTTCTCCAAAAAGAAGCGGTCCTATTTGACCTATGCTTCAAATCACCTCCTCTCTGCTCTAGGTCCTCCACTAGATGACCCTGAAAGTGGTTATACAATAACCAGTGAGACAATGTCTCAGCAAGTCTAAGCTCTAAACTGCAGCTAGGAGGGAAAGACGCTAAGAAGCGTTCTAAGCACGCAATCACACAATCAATGAGACTTACCTCGTCTCAGTTCCACCCTGCAGGTCAGCATATTTCATATCACAAATAAGAGCATCACTCAAGCTCAATTAATTGGAACACAATACTCAAATAAACATGCGTTCCTAGTTTTGATCTCGGCATATAGCACGGCCTACTCTCTGTTCGGCGGTCTTTCGGCATTGCCGAGCATCGTCTCACCCCATTGAGCACGGCACGTCACTTTGTCGACGTCTTTCCGAAGGAGCATAGGGTCCAGAATCTCATTTGACCGGCTTCCCTTTATCAAGGGGTATCCAAATAGGGATAACGTCCAAATTTCAACAAAAGGACGATTTCTCTTTGTCATCACATGATCACTCAAATATGGCCTAGGGCACCGTGCATTGCACTCAAATGCTTCAATTAAAATGATGAACCTAGCCTTTTTTTTTCGTATTAGAAATACGCATGAAAATAATCGTGTGTGGGTACACGGTCAACTCGACCCAGAAAAATTGACATTCTTTCTTTTTTAAAATCCCACTATTTTATATAGTACATAAAACCATTTTCGGTGTTAAAATCCGACACCCGGAATTTTCTGAGTAAATATTGAAAATTCATAATTTTTCGAATTAAATACTAAAATTCAATAATCACTCAATTTGCATAATTTAATGCTCAATTGCAGAAATTAACCACACAATTGCAATCAGCACGAAATTCCGGTCACCGGCCATCCCGGCCTAATTTCCGGAAAAATAATTAATAATTAATTAATTTCGAAAATTAATTAATTAATTCAATTTAATTTCTAAAAATACTAACCTAGGCCACACTTATTAAATTAAATACCAATACGGACCCGGAAAATTCCCGAACCCTTCTAGATAAATAGCACAATTTAAATAGGCCTTAGCTAAACCATTCTAACCACCTAACATGCTCAATTAAATAGTTAAAACACTAATTTAATCTAACTAACCACCTAATTCCTAATTAAATAAATCTAAACAACCCTTAGCCTCAAAACCTACTAAGAAGAGTTTGGAGAATAAACTCACCGGTGTATCGCGAAAACTGGTTCACCGCGACGACGACGCGACGGCGGCCGAAATCTGATTTTCGGCGACACCGGCGGGCTTGGGCCGGGCCTTAGACTCGGGCCCAACAAACTTCAGCAAGGCTGGGCTTTACTGTTGGAATCTTGGGCTGAACTTGATTTGGACTTAATTATGTTTGGGCTGAAAACGTGGACCAAATTTCGTTGGGCTTTGAATGGGCGCGAGGTTCGTGGACTGCTGCAGTGGAATTGGGTCGAAGATCTAAAAACGCTGGGCTGCTTCAACGAAACGCCGTTGCTGGACTGTTGACCTCAATCGGCTTGGTCGACTGAACGCGCGGCAGAGAGAAGACTACGTGGACTTCGTTGCAAGGTCTTCGGTCAGTAAGGCTTCACGGAGTGTGGCTAAACTGCTTCAAGCTGCGTTGGTCTTCGAGCCGCGGAAATTCGATAGTCCTCAGCTGCGTCGTTGACTGGAGAGGATGGACGTGGCAAGAGCTGAAGTTGGACCGAAGCAGCTCAATTCGTGGACGTGTGGCGCGGGCGTGCGGGGATGGAGCAGTTTCGGCAGAAAATGATGGCACGTGGAGCTGAGTGAATTCGGTGGGATTGTGGTCAACATTCAAGGAGGATTTCACCAACTTGTTGACTCCACTTGAGGGGGCTTCGCTGGTGGCAGGTTTGAGAGAAGCAGGGATTCGAAAGAAAGAAAATGAAAGCCACACAAAAAAAAAAAACAAAAGCGAAGCAGGTCCTTCATCCAAAGAAAGTGAAGATGGACGCATGAAGGAGAGCTGAGGCGTGCGGTCTTTAAATCCAAGAGGAAATGATCGCAGATATAGGTAGAGAGAGACAGATGGACGCTCGGTGGGCTGGACTTCTTGCCGATTCTGCTTTTCCTTGTTGGTCACGCACAATTTGAGAGAAGAAAATATCAAGGCCCAAAATATCTTCAAAATTTAATCTTCCCACTTTGGCCTTTCAACCTTATCCTTGGCGCCTAATACTTTCTATCAATTTAAATTCCACAAACTAAATCAAAATGAAGTCAAAAAAATGCTGTCCAAGCATAATTCCGAATTTCATTTAATTTAGCTCCAATTCTTCACTCAATTTCCCAAATTGAGGCCCGATTTCTTTGAAGGAAAATCTCGTACCAATCTCTCGCAGGTCCCAACACTCAAAGTTGTTCGGAAGTCGAAATTTCTTTAATTTGGCTATCCGAATTTCCGTTGATTTTCCGCGCATATGAATCGGATTTTCGAATAATCTCGAATCTCTCAAAATTTCGGAGGATGAGTCAACGTCCCTGTATGGCTCGTGACACACGAGTAACTTTCATTTAAATCGGGTTCAAATAAGCGGTTGATTTCAATGCGGCGCACTTTTAGCGTGACCTAGTCTACCGAGTCACTTTTAGGAATTTTTGGTGCAATCGACCCGTGATCGATTTATCTCGAGTCACACAAGACATCTTCGACACATTGGCGACTCTCGGTTGTCGTGAAAATCTCGAGATTTCAAATACGGACACAAAAGTGGTACCCAAAACGTCGAAAATCAATTTAGTGTCGATTGGTGAGAATTTTGCAATCGGGTGGAATCACCCACATTCGATCACATATCTCAGCCGGATCGACCTATCTCGATTTCCGATCGGTTTCGACGGTCTTGCCGCAATGACCCTTGCAGGACCGACACGGTCGAGCGGTCCACCTGTTCGAATTCTCAAGTCCATTGCATTTAGATTCCTTAATTGATTCCCCAAATAGACTAGTTATCTCGTGAGTGGCCAACTCAGAGAATAACACGATAGATGCATCGACGAAAAGCTCGATTTATTTAATTGAAAACTAATTTAAAAATTCAGAAAGCAATAGATAATTGACATACAATATAATAATAATGCTTTCACATGATACAACTAACATATAAGTTGCTACATCAACAACAATCAAGTAGTAAACATTACACATTACATAAGATTTTCACCAAGCACACTTAATAAAGATCAGCCATAACATCTAAAACAAAGGCATCATACAACGGATAGGAAAAGTTTCTACTTGGATCAATTTCTTTTTCTTTTCCTCTGTAAAATTTTCGGGCATTCTTGACAGCCACGGAAAAACAGACGGATATCCCTTAGGATTTCTCCTACGCACATTCATTCCTCGCTTAATCGAAGTCATTCCCCGGGTCGCAGTCTTTGTGGCTCCAACCCGATGATACTCATCTACAAATTCCATTACTAGCTCCTTATAACTAGTAAATCCTTTGACCTCCCATAGGCGATTCAACACTCCTTGACATTCTAATGGAAGAGTGTTCATAAAGAATCGCACCATATAAGTATCTAGCATGGGACAACCGTTCCAAATGACCTCTTGAATTTTATTGTTGACCTCTATGACATGATCAATTATGTCGTCACTCTCCCATCGATAACCATTCAAATCGGCTATTAATCTTGAAAGCCTTTCCTTTTGTTTATCGGTAATTACGCGAATAGGCGTACGTAACTGAAGGGGAGGCATTGTTCCTTTTGTTTTTCTTTTTTTCTTTTTTCTTTTTTTGGTCAACGGTCAACGGAAGTCAACGGTCAACGATCAACGGTCAACGGTCCGTTAGGTCATTGGACCGGTCGGACTGGTCGGGCCGGTCAGACCGATTGGCCCGATCGGACCGGTCGACCCGGTCGAAGCGAACCGACCGCACGTGCCGCGCGCGTGCGTGGGCTGACGTCACGTAGACGTCAGCCTGCACATGCCACGCGCGTGCCAAGCCTCCGCGGGTCGGATCGGGTCGGGTCGCCGGCCGATGATCACCCGGCCAACCGACATTGGTGCTGACATCAGCGATGACGTCACCCCAACGGTTATCGACCATTGGGTGACATCATGCTGACGTCAGCACACGTCGGTCCGTGGACCGGCGTGTGCTGGCTCGCCAGCCAGCGGCGCGCAAGTGCTGGTTCGCCGACCAGCGCGTGTGCTGCACACGTTGGACGAACCAACGTGTCTGGGCGCGTCTTGCCCACGCGCAGCAGCTTCTGGCCGCGCGTGTGGGCGCATGCGGCGTCTCCCGGCGGTGTGCGACATGTCGCCAAACTCGTCTCGACGTCCCCTTCCTCCTTATGCCATCAGAATTCGATTTCGACTTACGAAAACTCGGAAATAAGGGCGAACAACACTCGAGTGTCGAGATTTCTAGCCCCGATCCGTACGGCCAAAACACTTTTTGCGGACAAAACAATCAAAAACATCAAACAGGTCGGGAAAAACGTGAACTAAGGCTCTGATACCAATGTTGGGAAGTACCGATTCCCAAAAACCGGATTCGACACTTAAACCGAACCCCTAAAACGAATGCGGAAGACAAGCCCGGGAATAATCACGTATCACCAATCGTAAAGCACACCACGGATTCGAGCGTACCTTGTTAGCCACAAATTAGACACCGACGCCAAAAAAGAAGGAAGAGAATTCAGCCCTGTTCGATCCGATGACGACAATTCGCCGTGAAGAGAAGATGAAGTTGCCTTTTGCCTTTGTTCTTCCTTTTGGGAGGAGAGGGAGAGAATTAATGTACGTTGAATTGTGAAGAGGTATGTTCTCCCTCTCTCTCATCCCTTTTATATGTTCCTCCATCCACGGGCCTTATTCCTGTGGGCCGGGCCTTTAGGCCCAACATGGGTGGACGGGCCTTAAGCCCATCATTTATAAAACCATCACAACTAAAATAGGGGAAAAGGAAAAGGATTTGATTTTTCAAAAGTGTTGGCTATAAATGAAAGATTATCGTATCATCTTAAAAGCCATTTTTCAGATCGTAGAGGAACAGGATAACTGAAAACTAACGCAGGATAGAGTGAGGAATTCGTTGATATGTTCAGCTACCAACGTACCTCCGCCCATCTTTAAATGAGACAAACTAGCACCAAGTGATCTCTTGTTTTCCACAATAATTGGTATAAGAACCAAGCTTGGCGGAGTTGAAACGAATCAATGGCAATGGAAGAAGGAACAATTAAAATTGACACATTTGCACTAAGGATTTTGATTTCTATTGATTTCTATAGGGTGCAAATTGAGGATTATCCTTATCAAAGGAATTTGCACATACCCCTACTGGAAAGAAGTGAGCTAGAGTAAAGTTGATTGGAATTGCTAGATAGACAAGAGTTGGGTGTCAGCTGTTCACGTTCCCAATACTCATGCTAAAACAAAAGCCACGTGTTCACCAAATTCTCTTCTATGAATGTTGCCACTCATAGTTAAATTGTGAACCTTATCAAATGTCAAACTTATTGACCTAGAGGAATTACTAATAGTAATAACAATAGTATTTCAACTATCAAATAATGAGGATGATACAATTGAAGCACATACCTCCCAAATCAATGACCTAAGAACAACATTGAATTCATTGAAATGTTTACCAAGTGACTCACCTCTGTCAATTTTTAAGTAAAAAAAAATGTCAAATCAAGTAGATCTTATGGATCTTAGAGATCTTCTCATACATGTTCGATGGGATAATCATTAATCTAGTAGTGGTACTCTCATTCATAATATTAACTGCGATGTTACAAGTTAGCTTGCATATCCACCATTTGAGTCTCCAACAATTATTCCAATGATTACATATCCGATTTGACCTATGGATGAATATGCAAGCATACATTTCATACTTGTTTGAGTAATAGCAATGAGATTCCCCAAATCATGCTAAGAATAGCTAGGATTTCCAGAAGAAAATGCCATTCGTTTGATGAGAAATAAAAAGAAATATTGAAAATTCGAGTGGTTGAAGTTGAAGCAACTACTTTCAAAGTAACAAAAAGAAAAGCAACGACCGGAGTGGGAGAGTTAGAGTTGAAAAGAGGATTCCTTACTTCTTTTTCTCATTCAAAACCGTGCATGAGACTTTTATCTCGCACAGCTCCTAAGTGATAAAAGAAAGAAGAACTCATCTTTCTTTTTTGATTACCTTCATGGCAACTAGTATAGATGAATAAAGGCAGGCTGCTTGAACTGAGTCGGACCTATTCTCAACATAGGCAGCAAGGCTGAATAGTAAAGGGGACGAGCTGACTGATGAGAGCCTTTTTCTTTTTCTAAAGACTAAAAAAAATGCTCTCATGTTTTTTCTAACATGGCTGGCTACATACAAGTATAGCCAAATCAAGATGAGACGGGGCAGACAATTAAAGGCCGTAGCGAGACTACCATCAGAAAGCTTGCCCCCGATAGCTAACATAGAAAGAGATTCCTGGATAGCAGTAATCTCCATGTGAATCTATTCCCGACTGGACTAGGCCAAATCGGGCCACCACTTGGGATGGGAATGGCTCAACCCACATGCATCATTTGATGAAAGCACTCTGATCCAGTCGCCTCCTCAAAGCGGCTCGTCAACCATGCTTTCCCTCCCTCAAAAGAATGCTCCTCACCAAATGCCCTTCCTTAGGTTGGAGGAAGACATCAAGTAGTTCACTTTAGGACTCCACCCCCTAGCGAGCAGGAAGACAGCTGAGATAGAGCTAGGAGCCAACCTATACTTTCCTAGGGCTTGCCTTGCACCAACATCAAAATAAAAGGCGAGCGTCGAAAAGGAACCAACCCAGCCTCTTCGAGAAATCTTTACTTGGTAGGCGCTGCCTACTCACCTGGACAATGCCCTAAACACAAAAGTATGCAGTTCTACCCCCTTCTACCATGTTGAGTCACAGGAAATGCCTCGAAAAGCATGGATGAGCCACATGCAGGGAAACTTGCATGTGAGGTTCTACTGGAATCTTGCATGTGCTTTCAAAGACCCCACTCATGCAATCACATTGCAGCCATTCCCTGAAATGGGAGAGACAAGGAAATCGTCTGCTCCCGTTCATGTGATGGACCGAATATCCTTAGGTCCAGCTGAATAACCTCGAGCTCTTGTTTATCTAACAAAGTCCAACCAGTTTTACTTTGGCTTCTTCCCAAGCTAGGGTAAGTGTAGATCCCTTTGACAAAGATATTCATCCACTTGCATATTTTAGAAATTAAAATCTTTCCCATAAAATTTGTTGATTTTCATTTTTCCTTTCTTCCATCGCCATTAATTTGCTTCAGCTCAGCCAAGCCTAGCTCTAATACAAATTGTTGTAGAAGACAAGCGATCAAACAATAGAATAAACTGAATAAAAATAAATAAATCAATTACTAGATTTACATGATCCAGTCAGTGTGACCTACATCCACATAGAGAGCAACATAAAATTTCACTATAAATCAAGCAATACAATAGTATGAGTGTATTCACTCAAAATAGAACCACATGGCATTTTATTGGGCCTCAAATTGTCAATTTCTTTGAGTAGTACCAAACTTATTGTTAATATAGACCGACAAGCAGCCATTTCTCTACTTTAGAAATTAACTTCATCACTTCATTTTGAAGACAAACTCATTTCTCCAATTAAAAGTATGCTCAGTATTTTCAATAGACCAAGATTCTCCATAATTTTAGGGAGGGAAATGCATGTAAAGATTAGCTAGCAAAGTGGGTTATCCAACCCAACAATGATTATGATTATGTATTAGATAGGCTGCCAATAGATATGCCTCCTTTTTTCTTTTTCTTTTTTTGTTAAGGGATCAAATTGGATCATGTTTTATTAAGAGAGTAACCATGCAATTTATAGGCTCTGCCCCTTTATTTATATGAAAAAAAAAATGATTGTCTTAACAAATTCATTAAAATGCAAACGCCACATACATTCATGAATTTTCTGTAAGAAAATTAGCAATCCAATACCCATATATATAATTTAGAATATATAAGATTGAATCGAAAATGCATACTTTGTTTAGCTAATCACCGTGGTTGAATCAATTAATACAAATGAAATCGTTCGAGTCTCAGACTAGGTCTTTCTCTCCTTCTCCTCTCTCTGACAGTCTCAAAGGAAAAGGTTTTGAATGAGGAGAGCAGAGAGGAGGGAAATTTAGCAAATAAGTTTTAAGTCTATCGAACAAATGCTAATTTAATTATAAATTTTTAATTTTATCAATGTAGTCCTAAACTTTTATGTAAAATTTCAACATAATTATTTTGGCCAATTATTGTTGAAAATTGCTAAAATGGTGTCCAATCATCATCGGTTTTTCTAAATAACATGCTAACATAGACAATTTTACTTGAAACGACACCCTTTGTAGATCACCACCTCAGTGATTTCCTGCAATAATTAACTAAAAGAATTACATTGAAACTTTGCACAAAGGTTTAGAATTTAATTGGCAAAATTAAGAAGTTTAGGATTAAATTAGCAATAAATTTATGACTGATTTGCTAATGATCCTAAAGAAGGGATTATAACTTAATTATTGTGTATTCTAATAGACCCATCCATCCCAGGTCACATTATAAAATCACTGGCCTACACTAACCATACAACCATATTATTACCATATCTAGTATTGTCATGTATTTTATTTGCTTTGTAATCTCTTTTTCATGAACCGAAATATCATGCAATTGGTATTTACCTATTTTTATAAAAATCATTAACACATTGGCCATAATAAGATATTAGCACCTTAATCAACTAGCTGAAATTTTCAAATCTGTTCCGTAGATGCTGGAATTTGGGGTTTTAGTTGCTGTTTGACAGTATAACAACTCAACTTATAATATATCGTAATTATTTTCAAGGTTTTTTTTTTTTTTTTTTGTCATAAATTATATTTGAAGGCTCGTGAGCATATCTTTTGGGTATCTTCTAGATTTGTCAACGAGTGAAATCCCACAACTAGTCTTATCGAGCTCTCCTCTCCTTCGACGCCACTATAGTCAATCAGAGTCGGTTCAATTATTTATTAGCTTATAAGACCATTTGATAATAGATATAGCAACTCGAACTAAACCCGTTTTATACTAGATGATCCATTTTCCGGTGAGAACTGTACTTAGTAATACCTTGGAGGTTTAATTAAATTATTCTTAGGCACATAACAATAAATTATGTCATACTTGTCCATTTTGGGTTTTGGAAAGATATATTAATTGGACAATGATATAAATAGTAAAATATATTAATTGGACAATGATATAACTAGTTCCAACACTATTAGAGCGACTATTGACTTACTATTTTCTATCTTCTTCTTCTTGCAACGTGAAGCAAGGGGCCTGAACTGAAATTAACGCAGATTAAGTCATAAGAGACTACGTGCTCATGGTGGAAACTGGAACACAAAAAAATATTAGGCTGTTATAATCCAGTGAATAATTTTGTTAATGGTGCGTATAATCTACGATGAGTCCACATTATTCTTTCTCTTAGCTCTTGATCAAGTTGACTTTATATTACGTTCAACCCCAAACCATTTCGCAAAAAATAATCTTAAGGCTCCCTCGTCGCCGCCCCACGGATAGAATGTCACAAGCTCGTGTGGACTAGACTGTTTGCTCTTATGTACTTATGAAATAATTAAACGAATCAAAACGTTCGAATATTTTATATTACAAAAAAGTTATTTTCTGCCCATTGATTGAATTCATTTGATTTCAAAGTGTCAAATCATTCACACTTCTTTGATGTTTTGTCAAAAGAAGTGGACACAATTATCATTTGGAAAAGGAAATACTGTTTATTGGCGGAAGAAGCGCTCCTATTCTCGGCATTGATAAGAAGTACGATTGAAAACAATTTACTTTTAAACCTGGTTTTCAGATTGAAAAAATTGAAAAGGCACGTTACATGAATCATGATCATTAAACTTTATGGTCACTTTGGAAAGATCGTTCAATGTTCAAATTCTTTTTTCAATTCGATCAATCAATTTGCTTTTACTTTCAATTAGATCACCCGACAGCCCTGCTCAAAAGTACAGTCTAAAACTCTCTTCCTCGATCTGTTAACATTTAATCTGAGCTTCATCATGTCGCTAAATCGTTGTCGAATCTTCCTTGAGTCCTCCCTACTCAATCAATATTTTTTCCAATAAGTGAGGGGAGTGACATGAGCGGAAGTGAAAACAAGATCCAGTAACTCAATTAGAAAAGAGTAATGCTAGATTGTCAAAACCAATCTAGTCAATCGATACAATAATTAGCTAACTACGAAGTGGGTATTCAAATAAGCGAGTCGTTTCAACAACCCTCGTATGAGTTCGTCACATATAGTCACCATATCGGTTTCTCAAATTAGACTGATATACACGACATCATCCTTGATGTACGAAACATCAAAACTATGTGGCTTGTTTAAAGTTGCGAGGGCAATAATTACAAACGCGATTATCACACTGATCTGATCCCTTAATCAAGTTCACGATTTTTGCACGTTTAGTCAACGATGCTGTGAATTATTTGATTTTATTTTTCAACCTTATTGCTGAAATCATTGTGATGGACCCTTAGTCTAATTCGTAATCCTTGCATCCTTTGATGGACATTTTCTAATGAAACCCGTCATCTGAGCAGTATTAACCAAAATGTTACAAAAACATGATAATAAGAAAACCATTAAAAAAAAAAAAAACCACCCTTGATGCGGGAGCATTGGCCTTTGTCTATCAAAGAAAGTTGAAGATGTCGATTATGCAAGAGAGTTGTTGATCAGTGGACAAGTTGTTGATTTCATGGTTGACGATTGGCTACCAAGACATTGATATACAAGTTTACTGTCGATCCAAGACTACTAATAGACTATATAACAACCGAAGGCTATTTTAGACAATTTTCTTTGTTGTTTGGCAATTTTCGAAGATGGCTATTGGATTGCCCGAGGAGATGAACGAATTTTTTTTTTTTTATCAGTCCTACGCTAATCCTACTCTAACACTCACTCTCAGACTTTTGCCATGCCTCCTTGCAGGGCGTGGGAGTCGAAACCCACGCCTGAAATGAAATCGTCCCTACCCCAATCCCCCCTGAGAATGTCGGGATTTGAATCCCCAACCTCCCCCTTCCAAGATGGAAGGATGGCCACTGGGGTGAACCCCCAGTGGTTGAGATGAACAAATTTAGAGTCTATTTTAATTACTTCGAGTCTAGTAAAGTGTCATTAGTAAGTCTTAAGTGTCAAAGTTTAAGTCTCTAGATATTTTAAAGCATTTTCTAGTTTCTATGTCTTTAATTAGTTAGGTAGTTTCTTGTCTTCAATGTTTAATCTATTTCATATGTAATAATCCCTCTATATTATGAGGCAAATTCTCAAATATAAGAATGGTGAATTTTGAGCATATGAATATTTGAGATTTTCCTTTTTGTGAGCGAATATTTTTGGAGAGTAGATTACTCCTGATTTTTATATCCTTAGAAGGTGGATTCTTCCTTGGTGATGAGCCATAGAAGCATTGTGTCCTCAATTGACGGTTTTTTTTTTTATGTAGGACTTGGTGGTGAGCTTCTTCAATCTTGAAATCCTATATCCTAGGCTGATGATTTCTATAGGCCTTGGTGGTGAGCTTCATCTATTCCAATCTTGATCCTCAGTTGATAACACATCCTATGCACCTTGGTTCCAATCGTATTCTATCCCTCATTTGGCAATTACCCATCGACATTCATCCCCCATACACTCACTCGTCTTCAATAATCACTCAAAACTACTATTGTCCATCCCGCAAGTGCATCAACCCTCCCGTCTATCAATCAAAACAAACCCCTCGCTTCCTTTTCTCTTTTAGTGGACTCTTGGTCTAACTCATAATCCTTACATTCCTTCTAATTAGAACTATAGTTATACTCTTCACCGATATTCCTTTCCCCATTATCTTCTTTTTCGCAGCAGTCATTGTTTTTTCAGAAGATCAACGAGAGTGGTGGTTATTTGACGGGAAAACTGTGTTATCGATTTTGGCTCCGTGGCAGTGCGTCCGGATTATATAATGATGTTTCGAAGGATCATTTGATCGAAATAGACCTGCTCTCGGGGACTTTGTCGGTACCTGTTTTGGTGCTACCCCTTGTATCCTCTGTTCGTCTCTTTACACTCATTTGTCTGTTGCCCTCTGTTTCTGATTTGTAACTTTACACCTCATATGTCTGGGGTCCCATTTATGTTTTCTTTATAAATCTGTATTGCATTCTATAACTGAATTTGTTAACCGTGCGTCATTCTAAAACGAGTCTACATTGTTTATTTTGCTGCTCTTGATGAAGTTGACTTTATATTAAGACAGCCCTTTTTATATTCAATCCCAAACGATTTCACATTAAATTTTTCCTTGAGATACAAGTGGATAAAACAGTTTGTTTGCATGTACTTGTGAAATTAATTAAATCAAAAGTCTGGATATCTTATATCATTGGTCGAGTCATTCACACTTCTGTCCATTGATCAAATTGAACTGATTCCAAAGTGTCGAGTCATTCACACTTCTTTGATATTTTGTAAAAAAAAATGCACAAAATTATTATTTAGAAAAGGAACTACTGTTTATTAGCAGAAGAAAGATGAGCTCCTATCCTTAGCATTGACATGAAGTACGATTGAAAGCAATTTACTTTTGAATGAGATGTGCATCAATTGAGATTCGTAGAATAAACTTGGCTTGAGACCTCGGATCTCACCTAACCTCTAAACTTAATTGTACAATAAATATATATATGGCATGTTAATTGAATGATGATAAATTAACTTTTATGGTCACTTTTAAAAGATCGTTCGACCTTCAGGTTTTTTCTTCAATCCGATCAATGAATTTTATTTCTAACTTTCAATTAGGTCGCTCAACAACCCCATTAACACATTGTCTAAAACTCCCCACCTTGGACTCTTAACTTTAGCTTAAGTTTCATCAAGTCACTAAGTCGTAGTCCTATCTTCATCCATTATTCCCTAACTTAGCTCAATCACAAATTTTACAATAAGTGAAGGGAGGGACTTGATTAAAAGCGAAAACAAGATTGAGTAACTTGATCTGAAAAGAGTAATATTAGACTATTTATTAAAAAGTTCAACTCAAAAGCTTGGGTTAATAGGCAAAGGGAGACCATGTATATATAAAGAGCATATAAATCACGTGACAAACGATGTGGGATACAATTTGACATCTACTCTCATGTGCATAGCTAATTAGAAACCACGTGCAATTTGACACACAGGAGGGCACAACGCGAAATAAATCATAGCAGAACTGACTTTGATACCATATTAAAAAGTCAAATCTGAAAATTTAAACGAATAAATAAAGAGAGACTACATGGATATAAAGAGCATACCAATCACGTACACAAGCGACGTGAGATAAACCAGTCTAGTAGGGGTGTGCAACCGGACCGGGTTTACCCAATTCCCGGTCCGACCCACCCGAAAAACAGGGTCGGGAACCGGTTCCAGTTGAAACCGGTCCGGGAACTGGTTCCCAAAATTCAGACCCTGTTTGAACCGGTCCGGGAACCGGTTCCGAGGGATTATCCACCCGGGAACCGGATCGACCGGACCGGTTTGGGAACCGGTTTGAGAACCGGTTTTTAAGGCAGCCCCAGATCAAAAACCCTAATTCGTTTCTATCTTCTTTACCTCTCACACGGTCACGACTCACACCCGCAGACTTTGCTTTTCCTTCGTCGCACCATCGCCAGATCCGTCAGTGGGAGAACGCCACCGCCGGAGCCGTCGCTAGGTTCGCCACCGTCACCGCCGCGCACCCCCTCGACATCGTCCGCACCCGATTCCAAGGTCTCTCTCTCGGGTGCTTCCGGCTTGTGTCGAGCTTTTGGAGTTTGCTTGGGCTGATACGGATTCGTTCGTGCGCTCACGCAGCGAACGGCGGTAGAGTCGTGTGCCTCCGTACAGGAACACTGCCCAGGTGCTCTTCACCATTGCTCGCTCCGAGGTTCTCTCTCTATGAGCTGAAAGTGCTTGCGTTGAAATGGGATTCTGGGTCGTGTCGTGATTTGCGGAACAGATAAGAAATGGGGGAAGGGGAAGGACAATATAGACGACGAGGACATCACGTTCCAGCGCATGGTTGCCAAGGTTAGCCCCATCCATCTCCCACCCCACCCTGTCTCCTGTCTCTTCTGAACCTGATTGAGCTTAGTTTCGTTTGGTGTGCGTGTTGTATGCCAGCTCCTGGCCTCCATAGTGCTTAGAACAGGTAGATGGTATCAATGGTTCAATTTGGGTTAGCTTTCCTGGTGGGATGATGTTCTAAGGATGTTACTTAAAATATAGATGATGATGGATTAAGTGAAAGAAAAGCGCCAGTGGACTTAGGTGTGATGTGCCCGAGGAACTACGCATTGAGGTTCTGTCCTAGGCTAGGAACTTGGGTTCTCTGTTCATGTGTTCTGGATTAAGACGGGTCTGCAGAAATTTTAGGCGTTTGTCGTTTTACGGTGATCATGCCTGTGGTATTGATGTAAGAATATGTGAATCAACTCTTGGTTTAACTTTGTTATAAAATGTAGAAATATACTGGTTAGCACAATTTACGGTTTGTCCACTGACTTGATAGATTGTAAAGACTGTTTTTTTGTTAGCGGGTCGAGGCCAGGAGTCTGTTTCACCATATAATTTTACTTCAGTCCCGATCTCCATTAAGCATTTGCATTAGGATGGTTTTCTGATAACATGCCCGGGCAGGGATCTTGGCCTTACCGGGTGGCTGATGCAAGCAGATGCAAGAGGTTGCTGGAGAACGTGGAGGTTACCTTCATGGACGAGGAGGTAGGCATAGTCGTAGACAAACTTTCGCTGCGGTGCACCCAGCGAAGTGATGGAAAAGCTCTTTCCTGGGTTTTTTTACTTATATCTTTCCTTTTTTTTTTCGTGCCTTTAGTTTCTAGAACCTTGTTTGGGCTTCATTGTGCAGCCCTGGACAGTGATGATCTGCTATATCTCAAGGAACAAATGGAAGCTGAGGAGGATGCAGAACGCCTTCTACGCCGCACTGAAAAACGAGCATTTGCTGCTTTTAAAATATCCTTCAATGTTTGGGTTATCTTTTGTTTTTGGGTGAAAGTTTGATGCATTTATGTTGGAGCATTGAGATTGGTGAGGTCAATAATGTGAAGATGATGTTTTTTTAAAGGTTTTCATTGCATTTGAAGGAGTGTACTTCACTGTTGATTTTGGCTAACAGGATTAGTCTAGGTTTTATGCAAATATGGTAATAGTGCAATGAAAATTTCCATACTTGTGCTCTTTGGGATTGGACTTTGTATGAGGCTTTCATGGGATATTGTGCATGATTCTGCCTAGGTGTTCTGGGGTTTCTATGTTTTTGGGTCTTCTTTGCTGGCCGGTCATTGTAGTTTCATATCAAGGCAATGTAGTGGTGCGATCTCAGTTTCTTGTTATAGTTACAAAGACGTTTCTGCTGGAACAAAGTATACATATTGGGTTAATTGTTTCTTCCGGCATGCGCATTGAAAATTTTGTTTAGGATCTCTTTATTGTATTATTATGATTAAGTTGCCACCTAAGTGATCTTGATTGGGAGAACAGAGAACTGATGGTCAACTCTGTTGATGTTTGAAGCCTTGATTGGGATAGTTTTTTGACATTGATGCACGAATTCTTGGCTTTAAAATGTGTCAAAATGTTTCTCTGTCATTGTTCTGATAACTTATAGATGTAGAGGTCATTAAAAGAGGTAGAATGGAAGCCCTGTCACAGTGCTTTTATCGAGTTTTTTACTTAATTGAAGGACACAGAGCTGCAAGTTTAGAAGATTCATCTCCTGCATCCGTGCCTTTGCCTCTTCGTGTCGAACCAAAACCAAAGAGTGGGATCAGGTATTGTCTCTTTTCAGTGCACGTGCAAGGTTGGAATTTTTAGGTTTTTTCCTCCTCTTAACAGTTCTAACTGTCCATCTAACGCAGGCAGCAAGTTCTCCTCAAGAAAGTTGTGGAAATCAAGCCTAAGTGGCAAAAGGTTTCTAGCCCACCAAATGCGAATCAAGCAACCACCATATACAATAATCATGTGACTTCCAAATCGAAGGCTGACCAGGTGAAGAAGCATCCCACGCCAACAGAAGCAAAGGATAAAACTGAATCGGAAAATCCTGTAAAAAGCTTGCTGGGCATAGCATATGAAAGTTCAATGATCGAAGAATGAAGAGTGGATGCATATGTGCGGTTCTGCATGCTCAGTTTTGATGTTTACTCGAAGTAGGAAATGACAGAGAAACAGGTTCCAATATAAACAGGGTTAACCCTGTTCCCGGACCGGAAAAACAGGGTGGGTCGGGAACAGGGTCCAATGCAAACGGGGGTAGGGACAGGCCCAAAAAAAAGGTTATAACGGGGTCGGGTACAGGGTCCAGGTCTAGACCCTACCCACCCTGGACCCGATCACCCCTACAGTCTAGTAAATTAGTATAATAACCTGTCAATAACAAAGTAGAAATTCAAATAAGATGGTCGTTTCGAACAACCCTTGTAAGAATTTATCACCTATGCCTAGCATGTTGATTTCCCAAATTAGAATAATGTACTTGACATAATCCATCACGTTATAAAACATAGAAAATAGGCGACTTTGATTGGATAAGTTCACGGTGAGCGCACGTTTCCTTCAATGATGATGCTAATTGTTTTTCTCAACCTAATTGCTGACGTCACTCTCTTGTTTGATTGAGGCTGGACAAGAGGAGAGACGAGATGTAAACATATTCACGAACCGCTTCAACTTAGCTAACCTCAATGATACGTTAGGTGGGTTTGGGTCCTCCAAGACCCCACGTAGGCGGCTCTCCAATCATGTTTCGCCAAGTGTGCATAAAAAATACAATTAGTCAGATCACGTGCCGTCCCCATCGGCACGTGGAGACAATCTTCACGTTGCAGGTCCGCATGTCACTCGTCATTTCTCTCAATTCTTTGTCCGGTGTTTTCTTTCAGGCAGGGGAATTGAGACTTGACTATGAAAATTGAGACCAGATACAATTGATTAGAACAAGAATTAACTTCAGTCAAAGGCGAGATGTGCCAAACCTCAGATTTTGGTTAATCTAGTGAATTGCTCGAGCCATAAAAGATTTTTCGTTTCATAATTATTCATATTCTTGATGCAAGAAGTTGTTACAGTCGGAATTATCATAGAAAAAGAAGTAATTAACCATGATTTCATATGAGATTTACATGGTTCAATCAATTCGATCGATCTAACTAACTTTATGGAAAGAGTATAATGTGATTTCGCCATAAATCAAACGATATGATAGATGTTACAATCATACTCAAATCACTTAAATATTCTTAGTGTTTACTTCCCATAGCAATCTCTTTGTACAAACTATCATTCATAAGTGACCGATTTTACTACTTTGACAATCATGTTTTCACTACTTTACTAATTGTGTCGTCTCCACTACTTTGATTGTGATATCTTTTTCATGTCTCCACATCAGTTGCTTACGAATTTCTTAATTACACAACTTCACATTTTTATGAATTTCCAGTTTTGCGAAGATCTCTCGAACGGTTGCGTCTGGAATCGTGGGCTTCCGCTATTCGGATGGTTGCTTTATCTTGTCGACGGTTATGTCAACCGTCATCTTTTAGTCACTTGAATCGACCTTTATTTGTCAGATATTTACTCTTGACTTGTCTATTTTCATTTATATTTTCTATCGGCTAAATCACTTTTCTAATCTGCTGGCTAAATTTGTCGGCTGTGACGTCAATTTTTCCTTCGCCACGTCTTGCTTGGCCTTGTCTAATGCGAGCCGACAGTTAATGACTTAATCATTTTTTTTTTCGAAAAAAATCACCAAAAACTCCAAATTAATATTTACCCTAAACTTATAATATATAACATATCTACTCTCCGTCAAGATTTTGTAAGATGGTTTCTCACTATAAGTATCGTTTTTATTTCACTTAAACCATATCAATACCATTTGCTTTTCAACATTTATATAAGCCTTTTTTGATAGTGCTCACTTGCGAAAGCTAAGGGCGCACATGACAACCATTTTTTACAGAAATAATTTCCGAAACAGAAATAGATTTTTCTATTTCTATTTCTAAAAGAGTTTTTAAACAAAAATAACCGTTTAATAACGACACAAAAATTCTACTTTAAAAATAGAAATTGTTTGATAACGACATAAAAAAAAAAAAAAAGAATTCAGACGGCGGCGGCAAAGACCGGCGATCTTTAATATAAAAAATAAAAATAAAAATGATTTATTAACAAAAAAATAAAGAAAAAAATAAAAATATTATTTTATTTTAAAATCAAAATATCCTTAAAAATAAATTTATTTTATTTATTCTCTTTTATTTTATTTTAGGAATAAATTTATTCTAAAATGAATAAAAATTAAAAATAAAAATGAATTTATTTGGCAAAACACTCAAGACAAATAAAAATAAATTTATTTAATTTATTGTTAATAAACTAAAAATAAAATGATAAATAAAAATAATTATTTATTTTTAATAAATTTATTTTTATTTTTAAATGAATAAAATGAATTTATTTATTTTTATTTTTAATAAAATGAAATTTAATTAAATTTATTTTTAATAAATAAATTTATTTCGATTAAATTTATTTAATTTATTTATTTATTAAAAATAAAAATAATTTTTTAATAAAAATAATTTTTATAAAAATTTAAATTTAAAAATAAAAATGAATGAATGATATTTTTATAATAATTTTTTTAAAATGATATTTATTTATTTTTAAAATAAAATGATATTTATTTATTTTTAAAAATATTTTATTTTTAAGGATTTTTTAATTTATTCATAAAATAAATATTTATACGTAAAAATAAAAATAAATATCATTTTATTTATTCAAATAAATTTCATTTTAAAATGATATTTATAAAATAATTTATTTGGCGACCGGCGACGGCGGCGGCGGCGGCGGTGGCTGCGGCTAGCGGGTGGTCGGTGACTGACGAACGATGGTCGACGACAATGAATGAAAGACCGGTTGAAGAACGATGAGAAAAAAATTTTATTTCTCATTTTTGTTCTAGAAATAGAGAAGTGGAAAATTTCTACTTCTAATTTATATTCCAAACCTATTTTTAGAATAGAAATTTATTCGAAAAATAGAAAAACAGAATAAGTTTATCAAACGAATTTTTATTCCAGAAACAGGTCTGTAATAGAAAATTTGTTTCTGGAACAGGAATTATGGGTTGTCATGCACCCCCTAAATGAGTCTTATAGGTACTAATTAGAGATTTTTGGTTTCACATTAAGCATAATTTGAAATTTTTGTGTTTTTTTTTTCTCTTTTTGGTGTCATACAGTTTCTATACGAAACGCATGGACGTTCCCAACTCTTAGCCAATTCCAACGGATGGAAACCGGCATTTATGAGAATGACTACTTTTTTTAGTAGTTTTTTTTTTTTTTTTTGTTCTACTCTATTTCTACTTTAACTTTCACCATCAGACTTTTGTCATGCTTCTTTATAGAGCGTAAAAGTCGAAATCCACACTTAAAATTAAATCATTCACATCCCAAACCCTCTTAAAAGATGGGGATTCAAATCCCCTATCTCCCCTCTCCATATTTGAAGGGTGGCCACCGGGACAAACCCCAATGACTTTTTAGAAGGCTTTTGATGGTCTAAGTTTTCACAATTTAAAGGAGATTCTGATAATCTTTTGTCATGTTACATTATATTATATTCACCTTGAGTATGTTTAGAGTCAAATTATCATAATCAAAATTAATAAATTAATCACTAATTGTATCTAGTGATGTCACATTAGAAGCCAATCACTTATCTGTTGTTCTCGCTATGACATGTAATCGTGTCTTTGTCGCGCACTTCTCATCCGTTCAGGCTAGAGCTGTGTATGGGACCTGGTCCAATTCTTAGTTCCAAGTTTTTGGAATTGGGAATAATCGGTCCAGTTCCCAATTCCAAATGCAAAACCAAAAGGCCCAAACTGGACCGATATGCTTTTTTTTTTGTTCTTTTCTTTTAGAGAGTAAAGAAAATGAGGTGGTCAAAACCCTAAACCAGACCGGGCCCAACCCGTAGACTGATCTCCCCCCAAGCCACACGTTATATAGTTTCCAAGCATGATTGAGCTGGGAAACGTCGTTCGTACGCTGCTTTACCGACGGTAAACTGAAAAGGGCTGATTTCACCGACTGTTGCTTTTGCCCATCACTTAATAATCATTATATGTCGTCAAGGACCGACATGTGGCTAATTCCTGTTTCATAAAGCAACAAAAACAGAGGAGAGATTAATCAGCTAATTGCCTCTCTTTAATTTCCTCATGAATCAGAAGTCAGTATAGCACTAGCTGAACAGCATCTATGGAGTCATGCTTTCCAATTCTTCTACGCAGCTTTTGCTTCATGTCCCTGGTGTTGCAGACAAGCTATGCATTGGACTCCATTTCAGCTGGCCAGAACATCACAGATGGCCAAACGATAGTCTCTCCCAGCGGGAACTTCGAGCTAGGATTCTTCAGCCGCGGCAGCTCCAAGAACCGTTACGTGGGCATATGGTACAAGAAGCTATCGGCCGGGAGGGTGCTTTGGGTAGCAAACCGAGAGAATCCCCTAAATGACTCTTCAGGAGTCCTAAAGCTCACTCCTCAGGGTGTACTGACTCTCCTGAACCACAACAATGGGATCGTTTGGTCCTCCAACGTGTCAAGACCAGCGCAGTATCCGATTGCGCAGCTTTTGGATTCCCCCAATTTCGTCATAAAAGAAGGAAACGACAATGACTTGGGTGATGCAATTTGGCAGAGTTTTGATCACCCTTGTGATTCGTTTCTGGCTGGCATGAAGTTTGGTATAGACCGAGCAAAAGGTCTGGACCGGTACCTGACCTCGTGGAAAAGCGTGGACGACCCTTCACTTGGTGATTTCACATATAGGCTCGATTCTTCGGGATATCCGCAGCTGATCGTGAGAAACAGATCGGTAGTGCAGTTCAGGTCAGGACCTTGGAACGGCCTTCGATTTAGCGGGTTCCCTCAGTTGAGGCCAAATCCAGTTTATAGCTTTGGCTTCGTCTTCGACCAAAACGAAATTTACTATTACTTCAATATTCTGAACAGTTCCGTCCCATCGATGCTCGTTTTAAACGAGAATGGGATTGCTCAGCGCTTCAGTTGGGTAGATCGGACACACGATTGGATACTGTATTCGTCTGCTCAAACGGACGACTGTGACACTTATGCATTATGCGGAGGGAATGGGAACTGTAACATTGCTAGCTCTCCAAAATGCGTGTGCTTAACAGGGTTCTTGCCCAAATACCCGAGCGCCTGGGAATTCGGGGATTGGTCAAACGGTTGTGTCCGGAGGATGGAACTGGATTGCCTGGGAGGAGACAAGTTTCTGAAGTACACGGAAGTGAAGTTGCCCGACACCAGGCAATCGTGGTTCAACGAGAGTATGAACCTTCAAGAATGCGAGCAGACATGCTTGAGGAACTGCTCATGCACGGCTTATTCAAACTTGGATATTAGAGGGCAAGGAAGCGGATGCTTGCTTTGGTTCGGTGACCTGATGGATATTAGACAGTTCAATGAGAACGGCCAGGATATTTACGTAAGGATGGCCGCATCAGAAGTCGGTATGTGTTCAAACCCTGAGTTATTTTCGACCAGAGGACATGAGGAAGAGAATGAGTTCGAAATAACTATCGGATTCTCTGTAACTTCTATTTTCAATTCGTTGTAATGTGTATCAAGGTGGGAGTTCGAGTAGAAATACTGGCACAAGGAAAAGCACAGGCATCATTGTCGGCACTGTGCTGTCTGCGGTGCTTCTTCTTGGCATCATGGCTGTTTTCATAAAGTATAGGAGAGATGGTAAAGTCATTTTATCTTCCAAGCAAGATGTCTTTCTTGATACACAAGTCATTTTTCACTCTTGTTAGCATAGGTTTTAAATGTTGCTGCTCTGCATCAAATGCAAAGTTTCATCAGATCATCTCTCTCTGGAAATATCAATGAACCAAGTGGCCTGAAAATGAATGAACCAAATGTGTGTTGCTTTGGATTCTGTTTTGGGATTTTTAAAACTCAATTGTGAGTTCTCTTTAGATGATGAATTCACTCACTCTAATTTCCACTTGCAGGACAAATCTTTAGATTCTGCCATCAAAGCCATGGTGAAGATCTAGACTTACCTATGTTCGACCTGACAACCATAGTGAACGCTACAAATAACTTCTCCGAAGACAACAAACTCGGAGAGGGAGGTTTTGGAGCTGTCTATAAGGTTACTGTTGTTGGGTTTTTGGAATTCTAAATCTGCTCGTTCATATCCAAATTCACAACGAAATGAAGGAATTAAAAAAAAGGCTCTATCTTTTAGGGTGTTCTGAGGAATGGTCAAGAAATTGCTGTGAAGAGGCTGTCGGAAAACTCTAGGCAGGGACAGGACGAGTTCAAGAATGAAGTCGTCTACATCGCCAAACTTCAACACCGAAACCTCGTCAAGATTCTAGGATGCTGCATTCAAGTAGATGAAATGATGTTGATCTATGAGTTCTTGCCCAACCGGAGCTTGGATTGCTTCATTTTCGGTTCGCTTTGCTCAAGTCCCTACATTTTCATTGCATTTGTAATAGCAAAGGAGTGAAGAAGCTTCCATTTAATTACTCATGAGGCCTAAAATTTGGCAGATCGAGAGAAGGGTGTTTTACTGGATTGGCCTAGGCGCTTCACTATCATCAACAGCATAGCCTCGGGGCTCCTATATCTTCACCGAGACTCAAGATTAAGAATAATTCATAGAGATCTGAAAGCTGAAAACATCCTGCTCGACAATGAAATGAATCCAAAGATATCGGACTTTGGTTTGGCGGTGAGTTTTGGAGGTAATGAGAGCGAAGCGAATACAAAGAGAGTGGTGGGAACATAGTGAGTACTCTTAACAGGTGATCTTCACTGGATCTGATCCATTTGCTTCAAAAACTAATCACTCTTTTCAATGGCTTTTTTGCATAGCGGTTACATGTCGCCAGAGTATGCTATCCACGGGTTATATTCGATAAAATTGGATGTATTCAGTTTTGGTGTCGTAGTGCTGGAAATCTTGAGCGGGCAAAGAAATCGAGGCTTTAATCATCCTGACAACCATTCAAGCCTTCTCGGATTTGTAAGTCATCAGATCTTTTTGTTTTATTATCTTCAGGTTAGTTTCTAGTCTTATTCTAGATGACTGAAATAATCTTGCAGGCCTGGACACTGTTCAGAGATCGAAAGCCTATGAAGCTGGTTGATCCATCGATCGCATCCACATTCAATCCCGCAGAAGTTTTACGATCGATCCATGTGGCTCTGTTGTGCGTCCAACAAAATCCGAGAGATAGACCAGAGATGTCGTCCGTGGTTATGATGTTGGGCAGTGAGAGCGCATTGCCTCATCCTAAACAGCCCGGTTTTTTCAGCGAGGAGTCTGTATCGGAAGCCAGTTCTTCAAGCGGTGGCAAGCACCAACAATATTCAGCCAACGAAATGACTATTTCAGATGTACAGCCTCGGTAATATATCTGTAGTTACAATATTGTATGTATTAATCTTACAAGAATATGAGAGGATCGCGGCGTTTGTATTGAGGGTCATCTCTTCATCTAGAATAGCAAGACGTTACGGGGGCATACAGAAGATTGCACCTTCTGTTCTTCCAAAATTTGGGGGACGCTAGTCAGAAAGCGTAGACTTTTCCGGTATTTTTTCGTTATAATTTTCTAGCAAAGAACCCCTTCAATACCTTACTCGAATATCCACAACCTTAATGAAGTAAATTTACATTAATAAAAGAATATTGATGAATCAATGTCTGCTTCAGTTTGAATTGATGAACATATAATTAGGGAAGCTCGTCTTAGTTTAGAAAGCAGCTATAGGAGTGAAAATTTAGCCATAACTGCAAGCGAATTCAGCATCCAGTACTAACCCCATGACATCCTGATTTTCATCCCTGTTTTCGACTAAATGAAATGGGCTTTTCATCGGCGCGCCTATAGTCTTTTTCTCTGAGCTGATCACTCATGAAATAACTAATCTATCAGGTGAAACCATTAAGGAATCTAAACACAACCGACTTGAGAATTCGATTAGAAATCGACAGCTCAACCGTGCTAATCTGCAAGGGTCGATACGGCACCATTAAAATCGATTAGAGACCGGAGATAGGTCGGTTTGATAGAGGCATGTGATTAAAATGTGAGTGATTCCACCTAATTGCAAAATTCGCGTCGAACGGCACTAAACCGATTTTTCTGTCAATTTTGTACCATGTGCTCGTAATTGAAATCTCGAGATTTTCACAACAATCGAGAGTCGCCTATGAGTCGAATATGCTCAATGTGAATCGAAAATAATCGACCTCGGGCCAATTGCGCTAAAAATTCCTAAAAGCTACTCGGTAGGTTAGGTCATGCTAAAATCGCATCCGGTTGAATTTAACCACGAAATTGAACCCTATTTCAGGAATCGAAAGTTCTAACGTGTCACGACTTATTTTTATGACGTCAACTCATCCTTCAAAGAATTTTCGGCGAGTCCGGATTTTTGGCGAAAAATCAAAATTCGGCAAAATTGGTGCAAGAATCCGAATTGGCTAAATTGAGTGCACTTTTGGCCTTCTAGTTGGATCAAATGATGAGGAAAATTATGGAATTGATGTGGGTACCTTAGTTGGTATTTTTGGACACCAAATGGGATGGAATTTTGAGAAATTTGGTGTGAAATTGAAGGAGAAATTGGTGAAATTCGTAGGTCATGGGGGCTGCAACATTTTGGACCTCATCCTTGGCTTGTTGGAGAAGATTTGGAGGGGAAATGGCTGCTGGGTTGTGGTTGAAAGCTGGTAGGGCTTTGCACTTGAGTATTTGTGATATTTTGGCTTGACTTAGTGGCCTCTTGTCCCCCTCCAGCTAGCAGCAGCCTATCTTCTTCATTCTTAGCTTCTTCTTCCATTTCTCTAGTTGCAAACCTCCATTTCCAGAGCAAGAAAACCAGCCAAGCTAGCTACTTGCCTGCCAGCCCGCCGGTGTCGTCATCCCCCTGCCCGCAAGCCCAGGCCAGCCCGTGTGACTCTAGCCTACTTGACCGTCTCCCGCGCGTGTCCCCACTGTCTCCGAGTCGTCCTTGTCCGCGCCCCTGGCCACTTACCGTCATTCCAGCAGTCCAAGCCACCGCCGTCTGCCCTTGCTAGCGCCGCCATCCAGCCTTGCCCGTCCCCACGCGAATCTGCCTCCAGTAGCCTTCAGTCTGGCCCAACTCAGAACCGAACTCTCAGCTTTGGGCTGAGAGCTTCGTGGGCCTTTTCCGGCCCTTTCCCGACCTCCCTTGGCGTCACCCTAGGCTCGAGTCTCGCTCACCTCCGCGTTGCCATCACCGTAAACTCATCGGCTCGTTAAACCGGTGAGTTTACTTTATAAACCTTAATTAGGAGGTTAATGATGCTTAGGGAATGGTTAGATTAAGTTAAGTTATATTAGTGTAATTAGTAGCTTGTTTAGTTAAATTAGATTAGTTAGATACGTCAATTAGGTAGTTAGTTAATGTAATTAGTTAGTTTAGTAGGTTATTATGTAGCTAGGTTGGTTAGAGTAATTTGATTAGTTCAATTAGATGGTTAGATTAGTGTATATAGTTTAATTAGTGATTTATTTGATCATTTTGCATTTATTTAATTATTTTTGTAATGTGACATCCTGATTTTCGAGTCCAATTTCGATGAGATGAAACGGGCTTTTCACGATGTGCCTATAGCTTTTTTTCTCTGAGTTAGCCACTCACGAATTAACTAACCTATTAGGTGAAGCCGTTAAGAAATCTAAACGCAATAGACATGAGAATTCGATCAGGAATCGGCTGCTTAACCGTGCTAATTTGCAAGGGTCATTACGGCACCGTCAAAATCAATCAAAGACTAAAGATAGGTCGATTTGATAGAGGTATGTGATTAGTGCGTGGGTAATTCCACCTAATTGCAAAATTTCTGTCGAACCGCACTAGATCGATTTTTCTATCATTTTCGTACCCTGTGTCCGTATTTGAAATCTCGAGATTTTCACGACAACCGAGAGTCGTCAATGTGTTGAAAATGTACGTCGTGGCTCGAAAATAAATGACCACGGGTCAATTACATTAATAATTCCTAAAAGTTACACGGTAGATTAGAATGTGCTAAAATCACGTCAGATTGAAATTAATCGTGAAATTTAACTTGATTTCAAAAATTTCTATCGTGTCACGATTCATTTTAGGAACGTCGACTCATCTTCTAAACAATTTTCGGAGATTTCGGGATTTTTATGGAAAATCTATTCGGACAATTTGGAAAATAAACGGAAATTCGGATTGGCTCATTTGAAGGAAATTTGGACTTCCAAGCCGAGCTTTTCGGTGATGGGAACTTATAGAAATTTTTTGGGCTTTTTTCTTCATCAAGATTGGACTTCGAATTAGAGAAATTGAGGATGAAATTGAAGTCTAAATTAAGTGAAGGAGGAGGACTGGAATTTTGGTATCAATTTGAGCAAATATGGAAATTCAAAGCAAGAAAGAATTAGGGGACATTGTGATAAGTTTGAAGACCAGATGGGGGACCAAGTTTTAATTAATCAAGATAATTTTCTTGAATTTTGCTTCTCTCTCTCCACCCATCTTCTTGAGCACGCCCCCTATCGATCTTCATCTTCTTTGCACGTCTAAATCCCCCGACCCCCTTATGTTTTTGCTTCTCTCAGTTTCCTTCTTCGCTAACCCTTCGAAGCCGCTACCATTTGTCCAAAGCTTGCCCACCTTCAATCAACAAGTAGCATTCGGTTGACCCCCCAAAACCCCACCAACTGGACGCCAGCTGCCTCTTCACGATCGAAACCAGTGCCTGCAACTCATCTTCTTGCCTTTGTTTGCCACTGAAGCAGCTCTAGTCAACCCTGCCAACCCCTCAGTCGGTTTGTTGACCATAAAGCTCCACTCACGCCACACCTCAGCCAACAAAAGCCCATGCGTCTTCAGCTTCTTCGGTCAAAGCCCAGCAGAAGGCCATCTTCGTGGACTCCAAAGCCCCTACAACCCACCGAAGACCGAAGACCGAAGCTACTTCACCGCGAGTCGTCCACGCGTTTCAGCCTCCACCGAAACTTTCCTCAGTTGTTACCACGGCCCACTTGTCCAGCCTTCGCAATTCAAGACCGAATCAGTCCAATGCCTTCATGTCCGAAAGTTTTCAGCCCAGCAAATTTTTGCTGTGGGCTTGCTAGATCGTTTCCAGCCGGTTCAAGCTTCCCTCAGCCTAGCCATGAGTTCAAGTCTCAGCCACCGTTGCGCCACCGTCACTGTGAGCCGATTTTTGCGCTAACTAGTGAGGTGCGTTCTAATCCCTAATTAGTATGCTAATGACACTTAGAGGTGGATTAGTTAGCTAATTGGTGGATTAGTTAGGTTAATTAAGCTTAGTGTAATTTATTTAGATTATGTATATAGTTAGTATTTAGTTAGTTTAATTAGAATAGTTAGGTGGATTTAGTTAGGAATTGGTTAGTTTATTTAATTAATATAAGTAGATTGAATTAGGTAGAATGGTTAGTTTAATTGTTAGTTAGATTAATTAACCTAGTTAGTTTAGGTTAATTTAATTAAGTGCTTTAATTTATTTATTTTGAAATTTATTTAATTTTCGGTAATTTATTTAATTACTATTTATTTTCCGAAAATTAGACCGGGATAGTCGGTGACCGGAATTTCGTGCGATTGCAATGGTGTGGTTAATTTCTACAATGGAGGGTTGAATTGTGCAAATTGAGTGGAAACTATAATTTTGGGTATTTATCCTAAAATTAAGTAATTTCAATAATTAATTAGAAAATTACCGGGCATCGGTTTACAACGCCAAAAATGTTTTTATAGACTATATTAAATGGTGGGATTTTCTAAAAGAAAGATATTATATTTTTGGCTCAGGCCTACTATGTGCCTGCACACGATTATTTTTATCGGGTATTTATAACAAGAAGAAAATAGGTCGGGACATTATTTTAATTGAGGCATTTGAGTGCAAAGCACAATGTCCTTGGCCAGGATTAGATAATTGTGTGCTGGTTAAGAGAATTCGGCATCCGCTATGTGTCGGGTGAACGATGCTTTCTTGTGGAAAGTCGTCTTGAGGTAGACATTGTCGTGCCTGATGGGGCGAGGCGACGCCTAGCTATGTGACGGATAGATCCGCTATGGGATAGATAGATCCACTGTATGTCAGTTAAATCCGCTATGTGACGAATAGATCCACTGTATGTCAGTTAAATCCACTATGTGATGGATAGATCCTCTGTATGTCAGTTAGATCCACTGTGTGACGGATAGATCCGCTATGTAACGGATAATTCCATTGTATGTCAGTTAGATCCACCGTATGACAATTAGGTCGTGCTCGTGGGACTGTAATCACTTGAAATGCATAGTTGACTAAGATGTGGTGATTGGTGGAGATGTAATTTGAGACGTTCCAATTTATGTGTGAATTTGCTATATACACATGATTGTGAAATGAATTGTGCCGATATGCAGGAAGGAACTGAGGCGAGGTAAGTTCTCTGCTCTAATTAGGTGGTTGTATGGTTAGGACGCTTCTAGGCGTATTACCCTCCTAATCAGGGCTTAGAGTGTGAACTCGCTAAGATTTATATCTCACCCCGTTGTGGGCTTAACTTTTTCAAGACCGTAGAGCAAAGAACCTGGAGCTGAGCTGAGGTGACCTGAAGCGTAAGTCAGATAGGACAACCTCTTTTGAGAGTCAGTCTTTTGAAACCTTTTAAGTATATGTTTTTTGTACAAGACTCAGTATGTGTATAAAAGCATGTTTGTATGTGAATATGTTATCCTGTTTTTCTATCCTAAGATGGTTACTGTCAAGGGATTTGTTATTCGCTTCCGCATGTGTAATAAAATATAAGGGTCAGTGACTCGTCTTGGAAAGTCGCAAAATTTTATCGACCATAGAGGAATGAGCACGCGCTCGAGGATCAGGGCATAACATGTAATTTATTTAATTAATTATTAATTAGTGAAAATTATACCAGGATACTCGGTTGCTAGAATTTCATGCTGATTGTCGTGATGTAATTAGTTTGTGCAATTGATTGTTAAATTGTGCAATTTTGTGTTGATTGGTGATTTTTGAGCTATTATTCCAAAATTATGGATTTTTGGTATTTAATTAGAGAAATACCGGATGTCGGTTTTTTATGCCAAAAATGTTTTTAAGTACTATATTAAATAGTGGGATTTTTAAAAGAAATGATATCACTTTTTATGGTTCCATCTGATCATGTACCCAGGCACAATTATTTTACTGGATGTTTTTAATATGAAGAAAATATGCCAAGTACATTATTTAAATTGAGACATTTGAGTGCAAAGTATAATGTCCTTGGCCGGGACTGGATGTGCATGTGAACGTTATGAAAACCCATCACAAGCTTTTACACCGGACGATGCTCCTTCGGGAATGCCCGTTGTCAATGGATGTCAGTCGCAGTGGAGGCTGGGCCGATGCTCCTTCGGGAATGTTATCTAGATGTAGACATTGTCGTATTCGATGGTGCGAGACAATGCCCGGTTATACCGGATGATCGCTAACTGTTGAGTCGACCGTGGCCGTTGGGTCGTACTTAATTGGAACGCTTGTTGAGTGAGATATAACCGCGCCGGATTATGGGGCGAAATTGTGTGGCACGAAATGGGACATGTCATAACGATTTAGCCTTATAATCAGGACCCCTATGAATGATTGAGATATGATTAGAAGCATTCCAGTTATTGATTGCATTTACTGCATATATAAATGTTATATGAGTTGTATTGAAGTGTAAGAAATGTGATGAGGCGAGATAAGTCTTCTGTGATATGTGATTAGACTGCCTCTAGGCGTATTATCTTCCTAATCGGGGTTTAGGGTAAAGACTCGCTGAGACATTGTCTCACCCCATTATGGCTTACTATTTTCGGGTCCCTAGATGGAGGTATGACGGGTGAGATATGGGGTCTCGCAGACGATGGATTTTGAGCATACCTCCTTCTCTATTCCCGGGACCACCCTGACCCGAGAGCTAGTTGAGTCAGTGGTATGGGTCGATGTACCTCACCGATTCATAGCATGGTTCATTAACTTTCGTCAAGGAGGTCAGGAGGGTCCCTTGCTGGGTTTCGACGAGCCTCCCGTTGGGATCAGGCAGTGGGAAGCAACTCACCTGATGGATCTCAACACTCTTGATGGTGTTGTGGAGGATTCGGAGCCCCTAGAGCCCATGGATGCGGAGTCTAGTGCCTAGATGGCTTAGTAGCTCTCTCTTTTTGGTTTAGACTCTTTTGTATATAAACCTGTTTCTTTATAAAAGTGTGTTTTGTTGAAATTGATTGTCCTACTTTCTATCCCATGTTGATTGTTGTCTGGAGATTGTCATTTCGCTTCCGCATGCGCATGAATCAATTTGGGTCAGCAACGTGTCCTGGGAACGTCACAATTTGATTGACCACCAAGAGATGTGCACGAACTCAAGGTTCGGGACGTGACAAACCCTTTGCTCTGTCAAAGTTTGTACAGCTGTTTCTTCTTTCTACTATGTCAAAATTACCATGTCCCCCCAATTATGGCGACATCATTTAGCTGAGATGCACCTAAAACGGCAAAAAGGAAAATGACTTCATTTCCCAATATGATCTGAAGATATTGGACATCGGTTCACCAAGATGTTTTCCGACGTAATGAGAGGGAAGGGAACCAAACACAGAGACTAAAAAGGTTGACCGAACATAGTGAATTCTTGAGTTAAACATCTGAATTATGCTTCATTTGCTTCGAGAACGAATCACTCTGTTTAATCGTTCCGGTGCTTTAGTCCAAACCGTGAAAACCAAAAGAAACCAAGGCTTCAGAATTGTCCTAAACATACGCCAAAGAAGCCTCTGTAGTTTTGATGCTTGGGGTCAAGAGCGCATTGTCTCAGCTTAAACAGGTCAGTTTTGTCTTTGAGGAGATCATACTAGAAACAAGTTCTTTGAGTTGCAGCGAGTAGTCGATATTTTTAGCCAATGAAGTGGCCATTTCAGGTGAAAATCTAGACAGACAAATTTGCGAGCTCATACTGACCAACCATCATGATTTATAGTACTACAAACTTATGGTGTTTAGTCAGACATTATGAAGTTAATTACTTCCATTTATCATGTCAAGAAGATACATCACAGAAAGGACCAGCTTACATACATCAGTGCTAGACAGTTCTTGCACCTTGAATCACATAATATTAAAATGTTCCAAAGGTTGCAAACCAAAGAGTCCAAACAGTCTAGAAGCAGAACACAATCACACATCCATTAGTATAACAGTTCAGGCTGCGCAAAATCATATCTTTACCCGTTCCAGGCCTGATTTCCCATCGAGAACGCTGCTCTGTTGAAGTTCCAGGAAGTCCTTGTATTTCATCCCGATGTACATAGCTCGGTTGCTCTCCCCATCCACCAGCTGCTCCGCTGGCGTGACGACAGTGTCAGGCGATGGTCCATTAGATAGAACAATCGATATCCTTGTATCCTTGTTGTTTACAACAGCTCGATGCAGAACACTCTTGTATTTCCCATTGCTCATAATCTTGCTCAGTTGATTAGTGTCAAGAAAAAAAAAAATAGTTCCAATAAGCTTTATCGGTTCAATGGGAAAGTGGTAGTAAATCACAAAGATCCGTATTGACTTTTTAACTGATTATTTTCCAGTGAAAGAAACAGAGAAAAGAGTGTGTTTCATCGAATTTATAGGACAAATATATGAACTATGGTCTTAATTATATAACAGTATCCCCTCCTCGTACACTGTATGTGCATGAATAAACAAAGGCACACAGTACACACCAAGATTTAAAACAATTCCGACCTCTCTTGCAAGACAATGAGGGAGATTAGAAAGATGGAACATGAATTTCTATGTATGTACCTCTAAGTGATCGCCAGTGTTGACCAAAAATGCGTTCGGAATGGGATCAATTTTGACCCACTTCCCGCCGTGGTGCACTTGGAGGCCGCCAATTCCATTCTGCATGAGGATGGTCAACAGGCCATGGTCTGAGTGTGGTGGCATACCCATAGCGAGTTCTGGCTGCGGGCATGGTGGATACAAATTCGCCGTTAATATGTTCAGGCTTGAATCCATGTTCATTGCCTCATCGATATAGCCCGGTTCAAGTCCTAGGCTTTCCGATATACCCTTCAGCAGCCCCCTAGCTAATTTCCGGACCGCCTTAGCGTATTCTGCTAAAACTTCACTGCAACGAACATCGCTTTCATTCATCAGAGGAAATGCTTGTGGTGTTCTCTTCATCTTTAGGGATGTCATGAGTTTGTGTCACACAATTTTTTATTTGGCGTGTTACTAATTGTCCTGCTCTATCAAATTGAATCCTCAATTTGTTAATTTTCTCTAGGTGTACAAATTTTTTCTTCTTTTCCATCAAGATTGTTGCGGCAACAAGCAATCGAATAGCAAAATAGACGGAATAAAAAAATAAATTGAATGCCCAATATACGTGATTCAATCATTGGACTTATGTTGATGGGGAGAGCAGCGGCAAAGAATTCCACTATTGTTCAAAAGATAAAACAAAGATTACAATCACACTCACTTATTCAAACATTATCAATGTTTCCTACCCCAGTTACACCCACTAATCTCGCATGGTGTTTATCTACACAATTTCTCACGAGATAATCTGTCAATATCACAAAGGAATTTACAAAATTTTAACACAAGATTTTCATGGCTTCAGACACTCAGAATGTTATTCACAAGCAAAAACTCCTCTTTGATATTATTCACAAAGAAGTTATTTCTTTTTATATAGAAGAGATTTGGATTCAAAATAGAAAATTTATTCAAACTAAGAATCCAACTCCAACTAGAAAACTACTCAAATTAGGAAAGTTTCCTTTCCAAGATTCAAATTCAATAAATATGTTAACAAAGACGAGCCAAAATAATGCTACTTTAGTACAATACCCTGTAGTTTGTATTTGCTGTGTTTTAAGATTGGCAGATTTGTGGATAAACACGGATTTACTATACAAAATTAACAAACTGGAACCAAAGATCCTAAAGAGCTTGCGCATAGGACGGATTGAAGTTCTTTAAGTTAAGATCCCAAGATTAATTGAATAGTCAAGTGCTCCATGTAAATATGGAAAATCTGAAATGAAAATCACAACATCTCGCATTTAGGTAACTCTAGAGATCGAGTCCGACACCCAAGTGGGCAGAGTCTTACACATGGACAGATTATGAAATTAGTTAAGTGGAAGATTTGGATTCCGTATTATCAGGGAAAAAGAATTAGTACGAATTCCTTGTCATGCTTTCTTTTTCTAATATATCTAATAATTTTCTGCTGCGCACTAAGGTGTCGATGCATTGATAACTCTAAAGTATCATGTCAATGGATTGTCATATCCCTGCATCTACCAGGATGGACCCACCACTAATCAATAATGGCCCAAAATCTCTAATTTGTACAAAATAACAAGAGCATACTCCTCCATGGAGTCTTTGTCATGAGCCTACTTTTATGGCCCCTATTCATTGACGAGTTCTAATTGTTCACGATTCATGAGGCAAAAGAGGGAGAAAATGGGCGTTACTATCATGACCTTGAGATTCCGAAGCATAATGAGCTACTTCTCATCCATAAGGCCACATCTGGCTCCTTCTTAGAGGGAGATGCAGCTACCCACCCCGGGCCGGGGGAGGAGGTTGTGAGGTTTGTTTGGATTTGTTTGGCCAGATGGATTGGGTAAATCTTAATGCGTTTGAGAGGTGAGTGGCTTTTAGATGATTTCGCATGGTAGGTAATGCCTCTGCGGGTCGATTGCAGCAAAACCTTGCCTTTATAACGAGCAAGGAAGTTCAACTTTAAATAGATCCCGCACATAAATACCAACTAAGTGCCATGGATCAAATAATATGTAAGCTAATATCTGGGTAGGCTTCTGAAGCATGAGATCGTGTCTATTTGTGTTGGAGTAAACTCAAAATTTTTGTATTCTAAGGGAATTAAGAAAACAGAATATCACACGGCACTCAATTCAATATTACAACTTCTTTTTTTAACACAGTTGAATGCCATAATTTTCGTACGACACTCACTTTGAGTGTCATAATTTTTTTGTTCCAATTTCTTGAGTGACATATAACTTTTTAATTGATCACTTGAGTATAAAAAAAAATATTAAAATGTTCACCACAAGTGCTATGCCACGTTAGATTATCGGTAGTTAGGTGAACGTTTTTAAAAAATTTTAACACTCAAGTAATCAATTGAAAGTTATAGTACTCTAGTAAATGTATTTTTGAAGTTATGGCACTCAAGCGATCGAGGAAAAAAAAGAAATTATCTCATTTAAGTGAACATCCATACAAAAAGTTATGGCATTTGTGTAGAAGAAGAAGAAGAAGAATGGATACCTGAAGCCTTCTGGTTTGGAAGGGCAGTGAAACTTTGGATGCACCCTCACCTTCAGATAATCTCTCCAGAAAAATACCTTATCGACTGAAGCATTGAAGCTCGTCCCCCATCTTATGCCGTCCAACACGTGCTTCCCTTCGAACTCACTCTTCTCCTCCTCTGTCAGATCGAAGAATCCCGTCAGCATGTCGACCATCGCCTTCATTTGGCCCTCGGGGACTCCGTGATTGATCACCTACTCACACAACCCAGGGGTCATGATCAATACATAGTATACATGACGCTGCCAGAATATGTATAGAGAGTTTGTTTCATACAGATCAAGATTGACTTTGATACCAATTCCTGCAAGATATATTCATTAAAAAAAAAGAACAACCAGATTTGGGGTTTGATTTACGTGCAGCACCAATCTCTCGGAGTCCAAGGCATGAGAAATAATTTATCATGAATTTTCTTTAGCTCCGGCATGAATGAACAACCATCAGCAGAACCAGGCAATTCAATATGAACTGTCAGTCTTTTCAGTACTCATGACAAGTTTGGTAAGTGAAAGCTTATCAAAGATCACCAACCGTTTGTTTTGGATCTCCACGACCAGATAGAATAAAGAAAAGTACTATGAAGCAGCTAATGAGCTGATGAACTGGGTAGGAACATATGTACCATGAAGAAGCCCCAGTCTTGACAAGCCTTTGCAAGATCCGAGACGACTTTACGCCGTTCATTGGGATTACTTGAGGAGAGGAGAGAGAAGTCGATGACGGGGATAGAGTCATCGCGGTCAGAGTGGACAGCTTGATCGCCGGAATCGGAGGCGGTGAAGGCGTAGTGGGAGGGGACGGAAGTGAGGTTGGAAGATTCAGCTAGAGTCTTAACACTCCCTATTTTGAGCCGAGAAGGATTAGCTTCTTGATGGAGTGAAGCAACTGGACAAACAGTAGCCATTTGAGATGAAACTCTCTCTCTCTCTCTCTCTCTCTCTCTCTCTCTCTCTCTCAAGAAATCCCGCGGTGCATGTGTACATCAATTATGAAAGAGAAGATCTACTTCAAAAAAAGATGAAGGAAGAGTTCTTCGGCAAACTCTCCAAGACTGCCACGTGGCAGCTTCTTTTTTAAACAGTAAATGCGCTTCCATTTTCGACGCCAGGTGCCTGAACGTCAGGGCCTTGTGGAGCATCATACTAACTCCTCCGAGCCACCAAAATAGTCCACTTCCCCCAACTGTAACCAAGTAATTATCATCAGGGCAGAAGGCTTCTGAAGTAGAGGTAACCATGGCAGCCCACTTGGCTTGCTTAGCCCTGGTCAGGCTCGACCGGGCTCCAGGGGAAGAAAATGGGCAAGCCTCGGCAAGTAATTATGTTTTTGAACCCATACTGTCTTCTTGGATCCACTCCGGCCAGGTCAATTTTGTATTGGAAAATTAGTAATCTTGGAAATGAGTGTGCTTGTCTAGTCAAGGATAGTTAAGTTCGGTACCAATCCAACCCACCTATTGATCATGTCTACTCTAGAGACATTTCCAGGGAAAGCTGCCTTGGTCAAGACTCAAAATAATGACCACTCTCCCTCAGGCACAATTTGATCTTATGTCTAAACTAACTCAGCTAATCCGAGATTACATAGCAATTACATTGTTTGTCTATTTTCACCAATAGTTCATAGAGAAGCGTCTAAGCACTTGTACTTAAACTCACATAATTTGCCATCTAAATTGGCTTAACAAATTTGTGGATTACGGTTTATCCCAAAAAGTGATGAAAAGAGAGATCACCACACCGATCTATGAGTGTCTTGCCAAATAGAAAGCTTCTTCATATTGTTTGGCTCTATGAAATGATGGTGAACCAATTCAAAGGGGTTTCCAAATTGTATCCTATAACACCCCAAAAACTATAGTAATGTCTTAATGAGGGTGATCTAACGGTCCATCCACCTGAAAGATGCAATCTCAAACCAAACCCAAAGTTCACTTCCAAAAGTTCCCATCAATAGCACTCTCGCTCTACTAGCTGCTAACCGAGAAACCTAAAAAGGTTGGAAAAGAGAGGGGTGAGCAACCACAAGCTCAGTAAGTAATACGTATCTCTTGTAAATAGATCGAGCAGCCACTATGCATATATATAAGATTAGAGCACTATCGGAAACCCATAGCCCAACTCTTTAATATACATGTCAAATTTTACACTAGTTGTGTCATTTTAACAAACTTTATACAATTTAGAAAATACTCATTTGAGCCATCCTCACAATTCAAGCATCAATGGTCAAGTCCATTGATTAATCTCTATCAAAAACTACATCAATGGTCCATCCATTGATCTATCTCATATCGAAGCACATGTCAATGGTCCATTCATTGACTACTCTTTTGCTCAATATCAAACCATGGTCACGATACAACGACTGATGAGTAGTGACAAGGTCATCTAGATTCTCCCCCTTGGCAAGCTCTCCACCTACAAAGCCAGTGACTCGGCCCAGAAGGGTATCCTAAACTCGGTATGCATACCCACCAGCCTTTCAATGGGCTCACAGCAATATTGAGCACCAATCCCACATTCTCCAAAAATTCAGTCCATAATCAATCTCATAATCCATAATGTATTTCATTAACCAAAATGCATAATCTTTCTCGTTTATCAAACTAATCACATTTCAAAGGCATTTCTCATGGCGTTTCAAAATCCATTCCACAAACCCTTGACTTTCAAAATGCCTTTTATAAAAGGTTTCTCAAATCATTATAGAACTCATTGCATAAATCAATTTGTAACACAATACATATAAATAAATATATGTATTCTTTCACAATAATTTTTTTAAAACAATTCTCAAACTATTTCAGAATTCCTTTCATAAGCCGTATTCAAGACGAAATGTCTTTCATAAAACCTTTCTCAAGTCATACCATATAATCTTTTGCAGTACAGCTCATCCGCCAAAAATGCCTATTACAAAAGCATTTCTCATACCATTAAAATCCTTCGATAAACTCATTCACCAAATGATACATATACATAATCTTCCACACTTCCTTGAGTAACACATTTTCTAAAACATTCGCAAATAACCAAAAAGCAATAATTGTCCGATCCAGACTTTTATGCTACAAATATGCATATCAACTATTTATTGCTTCCAAGAGATAAGTTTACAAATCCATAGAAGAGATAGCACCACTCATCTGGATATACTCCAAACCAAACAACAAAGCTTATTTAAATCAACGAACTCGCAATCCTATCATATAAGTGAGAGATAACATCAAAACCAAATAAAATGCCATCTCAGCTATGGCTCGACTAAATTAAGCTTAAGCACTAACAAAAAGATTTCTATGGGCTAACAAATCACCTACCTGAAACGATTACTTGACCTTAATTTCAATGCGAAACTCGCCATCAAACCCTAAAATTTCCCTTGGACCAAACTGTTACTTCAAATTAACCTCCATCAAACCCCACGGCTCTACAATGACATATTCCACCATTTCCATGAAATCCCAAAGCTCCTCAACTAGAAAATCAGACTATGCACCTTGATTTTCACATAACTTCGAATTTAAACCCTAATTCAAAAAACTACCTTGACTAGACAAACGAGGGAGGCGAATACTTATTGGGCATTGCGATACATAGCCGACTCGACTTGACGAAGTCCTTATGGCATGTGTGCACAAAACCCCCTTCTTTCTTTTTTCCTTTTCTCTTCTTTTCTTTCCTCTCCTTCCTTTTCTTTCTTGCGCGAGTTCTCGGGCTCTCTTTTATTCTGAGCCGAGCGTCCCCTTCTTCTTTTGTTGACTCGTCTTCTTTCTTTTCTTTTCTTTTTGTTTTAATCAACCTTTGACTTTTGAATTTTCAACGCCGATATTACATATCCCACAACTCTTCTCGTTTTGATGATTAAAAGGGTTTTGCACACGGAGACATGCAAACAAAGAGAGCCGTGTTTCCATCAGTGGGGGAAAAACAATTGCACCATCATTAAACTTTCCTAAGGCTATTCCAATTCAAGGAAATAGCAAGCCGTTGAAATTCATTGCCTAAAGGCGCAAAATGTTTAGAGATTCACACGGTACAGAGCCAGCCCTCACGCTAGAAACGGAAATTTTCGAGAGGAAAACCAAACATAAGCACGATAATACAGCTCATGGTTACAGCATTCAAAGCTTCAACAAACTAGAACACAAGTGGTCGATGCCTCGAGTGTTCAACAGGCCCTATATCTACATTACGGACATGGACATGATTTGGTAAGCGAGACCTGGATCTTGGTGCAGGAGTCCCTCATGTTGTTCTCCACATCAGCCGTTTGCTTCTCTAGATTCTGCTTCGAAGTCCGCAAAAAGACAACGGTTTAGGGGAACCGTGAAAACCAAAAGAAACCGAGGCTTAGATGCCTCAGTGGTTCTGATGCTTGGGGTCAAGTGCACAATGCCTCAGCCCAAATACTCCAGATTTTTTGTGGAGAAGATAATATTTGAAACATGTTCTTCGAGTTGCGGCGAGTACCCAAGATTTTCAGCCTGATGAAGTGGCCATTTTTGGTGAAATTCTAGACAGACAATTTGCTAGCTCATGCTGACCAACCACCATGATTTTCTATAGCACAACAAATTTATGGTGTTTAATCAGACAACATGAAACTCGCCCTTCCATTTGTCTTGTCAAGAAGATACATCACAAAAAGAGCAGCTTACATGCGTTAAGTGCTATATGGTTCTTGGACCTCGCATCACATAGTATCAAACGTTCCATAAGGCTGCACTCCAAAGAGTCCAAACAGTCTAGAAGCAGAAGCCAATCACACGACCCTTTTTTAAGGGATACAGCATTGTAGTTCAGGCTGCACAAAATCATATCTTGACCCATTCCAGGCGCGATTTCCCACCGAGTACATTGCTCTGATGAAGTTCCAGGTAGTCCTTGTATTTCATCGCGAGGTACATGGCACGGTTGTTCTCACCATCCAACAACTGCTCCACTGGTGCCACAACAATGTCGGGCGATGGTCCAATAGATTGAGGGATTGACATCCTTGTAGCCCTGCTGTTAACAACAGCTCGATGCAAAACGCTCTTGTATTTCCCGTTGCTCATAATCTTGTACAGTTGAAAGGTGTCAAGAACAAATTTTAATTGCAATAGGCTGAATCGGTTTAATGGGAAAAACAATAGCAAATCACAAAGATTTGTATAGACGTTTTAACTTTAAATATCCGGTCAAAGAATCAACGAAAAAATGAAAATCTTTCAGCAAATTTTGAAGACAACTATATGCACTATAGTTTTTTTGTATAATAAAAATGTCCCTTCTACAAAGATCTACATAGTGTCTGCATCTATAAACCAACCATACAGTGCACACCAAGATTTGAAACAAATTGGACGTCTCTTGAAAAGATATGAGGGAGATTAGAAAAATGAAACATGAACTTCTATATATGTACCTCGAGGTGATCACCAGTGTTGACCAAAAAGGCATTTGGCAAGGGATCGACGTTGACCCACTTTCCGCCGTGGTTAACTTGGAGGCCGCCAATTCCATTTTGCATGAGGATGGTCAACAGGCCGTGGTCCGAGTGTGGAGGTAGGCCCATAGCGAGTTCCGGCTGAGGGCACAGCGGATACAAGTTCGCCGTTAATATCTGTAGGCTCGATTCCATGTTCATTGCCTTGTCGATGTAGCCTGGTTCGAGTCCTAGGCTTTCTGATATACCCTCGAGCAGTCCCCTAGCTAATTTCCGGACCACGCTAGAGTACCCTGCAATAACTTCACTGCCAGAAACATTGCTTTCGTTCCTCAGAGGAAATGCCATGGTAGAGTTCCTTTCATCTTTAGGGATGTCACGAGTTTGTCCCTCAATCTTTTATCTAATGTGTTATTGATCGTTTTGTTCTATCAAATTGAATCCACACTTTGTTGATTTTCTCCAAGCATACAAAATTATTCTTTTCATACATCAAGATAATCCAAAATAATGCTATTCTAATATAATAATCGTGCAGTTTCTATTGTATGTTTCAAGATTTCCAAATTTCTGGATAAATATAGATCTACTGTTCAAAACCAACAAGTGTCTCTTATAGATTGTGAGATTTCATTGGATCATAGCCAACTGTTCTAGAAGATTAACTTGTTAGATGAAGGCGCAATTTAATCTTTAATTACTCTAACACTATCTCTCATCATTAATTTGGTCTTTTTATCTAGAACTAACCGTGAACATATTAAATGGAAAAGCAAATGAGGCTTGGAAAAATTTGAACTTAGGACCTCCATTCCTAATATAATGTGAGAATTCGTAGGCTCATAACCAACTGTTATAAATGTTTAAACTGTTAGATAAAAGTGCAGTTTAATATTTAATTATTCTAACATAGATATGATAAATTTGGTATTTAAATCATGTCATCTCCCCCTTTAGGTAACTTTAGAGATCGAGTGCGCCATCCAAGTGAACAGAGCCTTAAACATGAACATAGAATGGAATTAACCGAGTCGAAGATTCGGATTCTCATGTTACCAGGAAGAAGAATTTGTTCAAGTTCTTCATCATGTTTTCATTTTCTGATATATCTGATCATTTTCTGCTGTGGCTAAGGTGTGGATGCATTGATAACTCTAAAGTACCCTGTCAAAGATTTTTATGTCCCCGGACGACTAGGATGGACCCATCATCAATCAATGATGCTCCAGAATCTGTAACTTGTATAAAATGACAAACAAATTTTTCCGCGGTGTCTTTGTCATTGGCCTGATTTTTTTAATCCTCATTCGGTGACAAGTTCCAATCGGTCGTGATTCATGAGGCAAGTTCTCGACAATCATATGATTTAGATTATTTCTTTTTTCATTTCAAACTAAAACTTTTCATTGCATTATTGAGCACCTTCCATGGCAAAGCTAATTCAGTTCAGAAAATGATTGCTCTTAAAACTTAATTTCCACCATTATTACCCGCAAAATTTTAAGATCCACAGCATTTACAGCAAAAGATTCACCACCTGTGTTAAACTTATGGTCTCCTCTGTTACAAATAAAGCAAAACCAATATAGCATTCATACATGTTCACAGATCGAACATACACCTTGTCAAACTCAACAGTTATAGCAATCGTTGGCTCTATAGGATTTACCTCGCTACTTATATTGTAATGTGGCCATTCCCACGCCAGCACCTGCTACCTCAGGTGTATCCTCATTGAAACTCTAGCTTTGGGCCAAATGGTGCCGTCTACATCTGTGTAAACACTACCACAATCCTTTTTCCCTCTCGCCCCGCCCCGCCCCGCCCCGGCCTGGCCCTCTCCTAGAGTCTTCTCATTGACTTGTGGTCTCTCTTTCTCTCCCTGGTTGGCTCCGTCTCCAGCTAAGACTGAGCACGATCTGGTTCTGTCGATGAGGGTGACTCCACTTTTTTCTTTTTTTGTTTTTTGGGAGGGGGGGGTGTTGGGTTGGTGGTGGAGGAGGAGGGAGAGAGAAAGAGAGATTCATTTGGTTTTGTTTGGCCAGGATTAGATTAGATTAAGGTGTTTGAAAGGTAACCATTGGGGGTCCGCCCCAGTGGCCACCCTTCCATCTTGGAAGGGGGTTGAGGGTTCAAATCCCCACCTCCTCAGGGGGGATTGGGGTTGGGGAAGATTTCATTTCGGGAGGCGGGTTTCAACTCCCACGCCCGCAGCGGGGGCAAAAGTCTGAGAGTGAGTGTTAGAGTAGAATTAGCGTAGGACTGACCAAAAAAAAAAAAAGGTATTTGAAAGGTGACCTTTTTCAGTTGATATAGGTAACGTCACTGCTGGTCAATTGCAATAGAACCTTGCCCCTATAACGAGCAAGGAAGTTCATCTCAGGTAAACCCCGATCTCGTAAAAATCCCAACTAATTGTCATGGATGAGATAATATGCAAGCTAATATCTAAGTGGATTTCTTAAACATAAGATTCTTCGCAGTCGTGGGATAGAGAACTTGCACATACATGATAGAAATTATTTCCATGCGTATTAGACCTTTTCTTCAGACAAAAAACAAGGGGTACCTCAAGCCTTCTGGTTTGGTAGGGCAGTGAAACTCTGGATGCACCCTCACTTTCAGATAACCTCTCCAGAAGAGCACTTTGTCGACCGAAGGATTGACGCTCATCCCACATCTTATGGGGTTCAACACGTTCTTCCTTGGAAATCGCTCTTCTCCTCCTCTGTCAGATCAAAAGACCGCATGAATGAATCCACCGTCGCCTTCATTTGGCTCTCGGGCATGCCGTGGTTCTTTCCATTTCTATTCGCTGACAAGTTTTTAAACAAAACAATACATTTGATATGACCTTAAAATTTATATTCTCGGAATTGAATAAAAACTGAAAAGCTACAACCCTCAAATTTTTTTGTGACGTGTTTTTCAATAACTTTAAGAGATTTTTAATTTTTTTTTTCTTTTTTATGTTTTTCTTCTTCCTGCTCTAGCTAGTTGCCGGCCTCAATGATGACAAACGACCGACCAAAGACGAGAGCCGGCAAGGTTGACCTCACCCAGCCACCACGAGGTCAACCTCACCATGGCCGGGCGAGGCTCACTCAAGGCTGGGACCTTGCTGACCATCGCCAATGCTCGGTGATCGGCTAAAAGAGGAAGAAGAAGGAAGGAAAAAAGAGAAAATGACTTGTTTTGAAAATTATTTGTGGGAACAAAAAATTGAGTTTTTTTTTTTATTTCTTGTCTTTGTTTTAAATCTATTCATTGATCACTAATCTGTTTCAAGGAATAAAAAAATTAATTGACATTATCAAACGGATTTTTTTTTTCGAGAACAAAAGAAAAAAAAAGAACTCAGAAGAAGGAAAAAGAAAGCTCTTTTCCACTCACCCAATTCAATTGACCCACTCTTGCGGAGTTCTTTTGCATCCGGCTCCCTTCCACTCACTCTAATTTGTTGTCCTGTTGAGTGCAAGTTTTGTGGCGCTGGATCTTATATAAATATTGGTTAAAAGCTCTATTCATTATTAACTTACCAAAAAAAATAGAAAAACAGATGACTACCAAATGGGCTCAGAACATCCGACTAATAGCGTCAGTCCGCTAGTCTTTAGAGTACAAGTAATCATGGCAGCCTGCTCGGCTTTCAAGGATTTTTGAACTTGGTACCAAGCCCAACTTGCCTATTGAGCAGGTCTATCTAGAGGCATGTCCAAGGAAAGCTGCGTTGATCGAGACCAGAAATAATGACCTCAGCCTTTGAGGCCTCATTTGGTGGTGTCTAAACTCCACTCGGCTAATCCGAGATTACAGAGCGATTACGTTGTTCATAGCCAAAATTCATTACAAAAATCCATCTGCGCACATTTGCTTAAACTGAAACAATTTGCCAAGCAGAATAGCTTTACAAATTCGATTATTTTATCTTTTAGGAATGCAAATTCCAAAAGTGATGAATAGACAGATCATGACTTAGATTTACAAGTGTCCCAGATAGAAGGCTTCTTCATTTTGTTTAGCTCTGTGAAACCACGGCTAACCAATTCAAAGCGGTTTCCCAAAGTGTTCTCCACACTTTTTTTTTTTTTTTTTTTTTTTGCTCTGATGATTAAAAGGATTTTCGAACAGAGACATATGAACAAAGAACTTTTCTTTTCATCAACAGGTGAAGAACATCTGCACCATTAATTTAACTTTCCCAAGGCTATTCCACTTCAAGGAAATAGCAAGCCATTGAAGATTCGTTGCCTAAAGGCGCAAGATGTTCAGAAAATTAACACGGTACAGAGTGAGCACTCATGCTAGAAACAGAAACTTTGAAAAGGAAAATCAAACATAAGCTCAATAATGCAAGTTAAGGCTACAGCATTCAAAGCTACACCAAACCAGAACACAAGTGGTCGATGCATCCGAGTGATAACAAGGCCCTATATCTACATTACAGACATGGACATGATTTGTTGAGCAAGACTCGGATCTTGCTGCAGGAGCTCCCTCAAGTTGTTCTCCACATCAGCCATTTGCTTCTCTAGGTACTCCTTTGAAGTCTGCAAAAAGACGATGTGAATCAGCTTTTCTAATAAGAGACGATAATTCACTTAAAAAGGAACAGAAAGAAGAAATACCCACGTAGTAGATCTAAAAGAACAAAGCACAGGTTTTACAAATTACTAAGAGAAAGTACTATCCGACCAACGTCCACTAAACTTACTTTCTCATGAACAAAACAAACATTCTCAAAAAAATGGCTTTGCTACCTTTGTCTTTTATGCCAGATATAGCACGGCTGGTCAAGAAAGACAAACTATGCATACCAGTAATGATGATCAGATGATCAATAACAAGTTTTACTAGGAAAACCTTGCAGATTAGACTTCAGACGTTAATAAAATTTGGGTAGGTTACGTTTTTCTCAATGTTAAGACCTCATTATATATATAAGATTCCCCTGTATATTGATTGGTCGGATGGCAATGCACGTTTTTATACAGCCACATCTTTGAAGTAGACAAATGTCTACACAATACCAGAAGGCATTGGTAATTATCTTTAAAAAACGGTCAATATGACTCATACTTCAGGAGTCAACCTGGCTTGAAAATCAAGAAATATGTGCCTATTAAAAAACTCCGTTAAAAGTCTATTATAGAATAATAACATCATACACAAGCAAAGGAAGAGTACTAAAAAGTCTCAAAAACTTAAACTGGGACTATTTGATGAAAATTCATGGTTAAGCACCAAAATGAAGAAAGAGAGCCCTCCAAGCAGTTATCTTTCATAGTACAAAAGTAGCCACACTCGGTAGACTAGGCTAAAAGTCCCTAAGCACATTATAAAAGTAACAGAGAATCACTACAACGAAAATATAACTACTTCCAGAAACCACTAGTGTAAACAGTACCTGTAATGAAGATATTGCAGTCTCACTATCTTTAAGCTTTTGCTGTTGTTCATTCACTAAAACCAACTTAGGCTCTAAAAGAAACCTATAACAGATAAATTCAATGTGAGAAAGAGATTCATCAAGTATAGCAGAGATAAGGAAATAGAGGGAAGGCTTTACAACAACTGTGACCCTTGTTTCAATGTATAACATTAGACAACAACACACAAAAGCAATAACACCTTTTAACCTGAGACATACTTTAGCACTCCTAAAAGTTGAAGCTTCTATCAAAAGCTCCTAACCTCTTATACACATGACAAACTCCAGAAACCTCTAAAGGTTAGGCAAATAAGTCCGTAAACTGATAAGACCTCATAAAGATCACATTCTATGGTAGTTTCTTTTCAATTATGTGACACCTAAGCTCAATGTGGAGGGAAAACAAAGGGACTAAACATGAATTGAATGCCAGCTTGGTTATGACAGATGAGATTTACTTGATTTGAATGTCTAAAGCCAAACCCTTCTATGATGTGCTTCAACAAAGCAACTCATGAGAGGCAAGTGCCATGACTTAAGGATACCTTGATTCAACACCCAGCCTAGTAAAAGCAACTTGTTTTCATATGCCATAACACAAATTGACCTCCAACAAATGAAAAAGACCCACTGGTCGACAATCTATTTAATCAAGATCTAGCCTACTCTCGATTAGAATAAACCTCATCATCAAGATGGTCATGTAATTCATAAAGGAAATTCTTCCAAAACACCTTTAAAATATGTCAGTGCTTAGAGCTCCATCCAAATAAACAGGTATAGGCGCTGCTAATCCAACAGAAAAAAAAAAAAAAAAAAAAAAAAAACCAGTAGGATTTTATCTCACTCACACGCAAATCTACATAAAATTGAATGATTCCGTAAAATCTCCACAAATCAAAGTCAAGTTTAATTGATTCAACCATTTGTAGACGATGGGGGTGTCCATGCATTCTGTTCACTCCTCCTATATCCAAATGACAAACAAATGAAGAAATTCTCTCCATTTAGTGTCTTAGATAATCCGAGTTGAAAAATTTTAGGGCAGTAATATTTGAGAACTAAGATTGGGGTAGAATGGAGTATATTGTGGCTCCAATACAACGTAGAGAAAAAAAAAAAGGAGAGACTGGAGAGAAATCCAGAGGCTTGACACAATCACGGCCTCCTATTCACATAAATAATTAGATAAAAATTCATGAACAACAAAACTCATCAACCTAAAACATAGGTTAACAAGAACAAACCGACATTTCGCACAAGTTCATAATTATCATGTAGATATCAGTACAAAAGCAGATTAGATCCAGCACTCACGTTCTCCCTGCATAACAAAAAGATCAAAAACATATGATGTAAGAGGCACTTAATGTTATATTAATGAAAGCAAAACTCAGTCAGATGACCATGACAATTCTTGCCAAATCGTATAACAATTTCCTCGACTGTATTGTACTCTTTCCAGACCAATCAAAATACTGTACCTGCAGCCTTGTATGTGTTGGTACTGTCAGGTAGCTGTCCCAGCTCCTCCAAAGTTAAAAAAGCACGCTTCTTTTCTGTTTCCTTATTTCGAATCTGGTTCTGCACCTGAAGAGTGACCAGTTACAACTACAGTCAATGTTATGGGTGTTGTGAGACACTCAAGACAATTAGTATCCATGTCAGCTAGGATGCGACCACTAAATATCATTAAGAAGGTTAACAAACTATTTTATTGATCTCCACATAGATATGTTACTTCAAAAACGAGTAGCAATTGAATGTAAGAAATCTTCAACCCATAAAATAAATGGATTTTGTCAGGTAAAGATTCCTGCAGAATTAAAATTATAGCGAAGTGTGTTATATATGCATCTCGATGTGCCAATCTGAAGAGCTTCAAAATGGCACTCTCACATTCTCAGGCTGTTCGCAGTAGCATCATTTGCAGAAGACAGATGAATATGATCTTTTTTGGGAGAAACAAAGAAATGTTCTTCGGTTTTCCACCACCATAACAATTCCTTTGAAAAAATTTGATTGCATGAAAAGACTGCATTGAATATAAACAACAAATTTCTCTGAATGGTTCGTAATCGAGTATTATGCCATAAAATTGATATCCTATCTTTCTCATCGTCTAATGATATTCTATGAACGTCACTCTCCACACACTTCAATAGCTAAAGGCCCCTGGACATCAGTTCAAGTAACCAACGCGTTCAAAAGATGTATTGTAATCTAGTCAGTTATTTCTTTTCTGGCAAAATTTCTCAGAGATCCTTGAAAATGCAACTCATAAACAAGCGATTCTTGAAATTCTATCTATCCGACAATATAAGACCAAGTTAGTCAACAAGGAGAATAACTTACATATGAAAAGGCCAAAGCCATCTAAGTAATATGATGCTCACATAGCATGCTCACTACTTTCAAAGATGATCAAGAGCTCTTCAAAAAACGAAATACAAGAAACGAAATAATATTGGCCCAAAGATTCTGACCTGTTTTAATTTGCCAGTAGTCTCAATCATGCGCCCTTGAATCTCCATAAAGGCCTAATTTAGAAAAGTCCCATCAGTAACAAATTCAAAATAAAATAAAAACAGTTCGATTGCGACAGCACAAATGTTAGTCCGTCACAGTGAAAGTAACAAAATAATAGTAAAAAGTCAGCAAGAAGCCCAAAAGGTTAGTTTTAACTTTTTTGCCAAATTCCATTCAGGAAGAGTATTAGAGAAGCCATCAGTTTAAGTTCTAGATTCAGTTAGTCTGTCAATGTGACAGTAACAAAGGAACATAAAAAGTCAGCGAGAAGCCCATCAAGTCAGTTTGAATTTTTCGCTAAATCCAGTTCAGGAAGCCTTAGAGAAGCCAACAATTTAAGTTCTAGAGATGGATCGAAGTTAATCTTACCGCTCTGTTCGCTTCGTCAGACATTTTCCCTGATGAATTGTTTGCAGACTAGCCACCCAGACTCCCAACTGATGCAAGAGAAATCAAACCCATTGTTAAAACCCTATCTTCCGCAATACAACATCATCCACATTCTTGTATACACAATCAAGCCAACCCGCCACGGGGAAAATACTCAAACTCGACTAGACCCACTAGACCAAAATACTCTGAGCTAGAAACTCGACCCGAGCTTGACAATTATCATTTTCATACCCGCAAACCCAGATCACAAGCTACTGAGAAACCCAGTCAAGCACGAATTGGTTCACAATCCAGCCCCAGTAAGCTCAAAAAATCAAGGCACTATGCTTTTTTTCCCTCCTGGAATACAAGAACAAGAACACAGCACCATCAATTACAGGAACTTTCCACCATCTCCACATTTCCACAAGCAAATTAAAAACAACCCAATGAAGCAAGCTACAAGGCATTGACGTGGGGACGAACAGGCAGCGAATCGCAGTTAAAGAGGGATCAAACACGGAAAAGACAAGGGGAACAAGAAAGCAGTGCCCATGATGGGTAAGCCACAAAAACTGAGAGCGCTGAACAACATGGGTAGAGAGAGAGAGAGAGAGAGAGAGAGAGAGAGATCAAGAACGCAACACCGCAGGAGGGAGGAGGGAGATGGAAGAAACCTGCAAAAGACCGGAACTTTGGGAAGGAAGAGACGGAGAGACCGGCAGGGTTTGAAGATGGTGCGGGACGGACCGGGCTGGGGAAGAGAAGCAGTCTCCTCCTTGAGTGACGATTTCAGGGGGGGTATTATGGTAAAACCACAAACGTTTTTTTTTGGGCCAATTTTCATTTTAAATAAAAGCTGATAATATACTTAGCGACAATTCGATATGAGTTCAAGTGTAACGCACTTATGTCCTAAAACTTTCATGGCATTGATTTGAGTACTAATGCTTGCAGTGATAATGCAATTAGAGAGATTTCGTCTGTCTCGTAGTTTTCCTTACACAAGAAAGCTTATTAATTTGTATATGTTATGTGATTGATGCCATATTGGCACAGGATCCGAAGGAAAAAAAAAAAAAACTTAAAATTTCAAAATATAATTAAAAGTTAAAAAAATGGGGGAAAAAAGCAGAGGGAGGGATTGCCTCGAGGGTATAGGAGGCAGCACCAATGTTGCCCTTTGCCCGCTACCCCGGTAGGGCGATCGCAAGGGTTAGCCTTGCCACCACTAGACGAGACAAGCAAGCCCTGATCGGCCCTAGCCGAGAAGTGGTTTATAAGTACCATGCCCCCGAACCAAAAGATAATTAATTAAAAAAAGTTAGAAAATTTTCGGATAAATAAGAATCTCTCTAATGCATTTTTGCATCGAGTTATAGGACTTACTCTATTAGTGGCACCAATAGATAATCAAATCTAGTTGCTTCTAGTCATATAATACTTTGCATTTTCCCTCCTCCCTCCCTAAGTAAACCGATCGGTTAAGTCTGAGGAACTATTAACAATTCATGCTTTCTGTCTATTATTTGGTTTAATTCACTTCATAGGAAAAAGTGTTAAAAAAGTCATAAATCTTTTGTATTTGTGAATTTAATCTTAAACATTTTATTGATACCAATTTAGTTCTAAACTTTTTATTGTGCCGATTTAGTCCTATACCTTTTTATTTTGTGCCAATTCAGTCATTCCCCCCTCCTCCTTCCTCCAGCCGGTCGTCGAGGTCTAGCGACCAACCAGAGGCGATGACCAGTGAGGTCAAGGTCGACCTCGCCAACCACTAGCAAGGCTTGAGTCCTTGCTAGAGGCCACGAGGTTGCACCAATGAGGGCTCGAGCCCTCGCTAGTGGTCGAGCCTTGCCCATGGCCGATGAGGCTTGACCCTCGCCAGATTCAACAAGGGCAAGCCTCGTTGCCTCAAGCTAACCTCACCAAAGGCTGGGCGACGCTAGCAAGGTCAAGCCTTGCCCATAGGCGATAAGGCTTGACCCTCACCAAATCCAACGAAGGCGAGCCTTGCTACCCACCGCAAGCAACCTTTGCAACCTCTAGTGAGGGCTCAAGCCTCGTTGGGTGTCGCCTTTGGCCAGTCGTTGAGATCCAGCGAGGGAGAAGAAGAAAAAGAAAGAAAAAGAAAGAGAAAAAGAAAAGAACAATAAAAAATCAAAATCAAAATAAAAAAATATTTAAATGCTATTACATATTTGTTTGGGACATCTTAACATCAACAGCTTAGCTTAGTGAAGTTAAGTAAGAAGACTTGGTTAGGGATCTACCTCATTTATCACCACACTCCTCAACATGCGAAGGGCTTTAGCGACTAGGCAAGCACACCATAGCCCTCTAAATCCAAGTGACGAGCCCCTTTTTTTCTTATTTGGCAATTAATGAAATGTCATTTATACCAGGTACCGTTGAATCTTTTTTGCTTAGTTTGAGTATAATTACTCATTTCCTTTTCTCAAATCGATAATATTTATTAGAAGTTATTCACATCAATGCCCATCATGCCACATCAGCCAACCATAATCTAGTCAACAAAATCCGACCAAAATTAGCTAGAAAGGATTGAATTGATACCAAATGAAAAAATTTAAAACTAAATTGACACCAAACGAAAAAAGTTTATAATTAAATCGATACCAATAAAATATTTAAAACTAAATTGACACATATACAAAGATTTAACACTTTTTTAACACTTTTCCACATAACCTCCTTTTTAGAAAAATTTTCCCAGCCTGCTCAAGATTTTTCGAATTTACTTTTGAACGATTATTTTCCAGTCGTATGCATCGTTTGTCGCAAGAAGCGACTCGGAATTGTCGTATCTCGTTGCTGAACGCAATGCTTAACCTAATCATCAGCAAATATCCGATGCAAAATTGAGTTATTGAAAGAGAATCGCTATCTATTCGGAAGAGAGGTTAGTCTGTTGATAGAACTGCAATCCGCCCAAATATGAATCTTGATTTCGCGATTTATCTTCTACAATGTCAATCGGATCGTCTTCGCTTAAAAAGTGAATCAAACGCATCATCACTCGACATAAAAATGTGGTCAATGCTGCTTGTCGTTGAAGAACCAGAACGCTGCATATCAAACCGGAAAGCATACTTGCCTCCATTCGGCTCCAAGCACAGAAGTTCCTAATTCTTGCGTTACGATGGCCCATGGCCGGACTTTTCTGATCATGGTCCGACGGACACAAGTCCTCAACGGTAGTCCAAATGCCGGCAAAAGAACGGGGAAAAAACTGTTCCAAATGCATCTTTTTCGACTGTGTTTAACCTGACATGGTAAGTTATCAAGAGACGCACGACAATTGATTTTGCCAACGTCGGACTAACAAGATAAGTGAATGAACTCCATCCGCGTCTTCGGATTCAGTTATAGCCATGCAGGCATGGAAACTTGAAGCTATCATGCCCCAAAAGCCTATAGCCATCTAATATATAGTATGAGGTAGCCCGATTAATCTCATGTGTCAATTCTCATAGGCTAACCGCTGATCACATGAGAACATCTTGCGGTCCTCCCCATTTAAAAAGCATTGGAGAAAAATGAACTCCCCTAGCTATTGAGCATGTAGCCTGACATATTTCTAGATAAAACCACAGTGAAGGCAAGGGAACATAGTTAAGGACAGGTGGTATTGAAAGCAAAAGAAACCAGAATCAAACATACTGAAGAAAATTGTCAAAATGGCAAGTAGAGACCGGCACAATGTCGCTTCATGAGGCTCGCAGAACCCGGCGGCGATATTCACCAAGAGCCCATATTGGGAAAATGTTTCTGTAGGCCGCGTACGTTATCATACAGTTCTTGTTGAAGACCCCCATGATCTCCTGTGAAGATAAAAAAGCATGAATGACATCAAACATCCATTGTTTTAAGTACAGAAACTGGTACACTACAGCAGCAGATCCATTGAAACGAATAATGTCCAAAGGCAACCATATAGCACCGTGATTTTTCCTGTCATTTTTATCCTAGATCCTAACCCCATAGTCACATACCACAAGAAAAGCTGTCACATTGGAAAATGCAATATTTCCTTACTTGGTCACCTAAGAAGTGCCCTACCCTTTAACAAAAAAACTTATAAAAAAACCAGCATGCACATGAAGGGACGTCATTTAAAGGAAAATGAAAACACAGACTAAATGCAATATCAAAATAGTTTTACCTCTTGGGGGAAATCTCCATTCTCCATTTGGGAATTTATCAAACATCTAGCAGCACGCTGCAATGGAACCAGGTTTCTCTCGGCCTGATAGCGCAAGTCGTATTTTATAAGTAAATTAAACACCAAGAATTTACATGTCCATCTAAGGGCTGAAGGGTGCATGTGACTCGAAAACCTTTGCCTTGTGAAAGGAGATTAAACAATAACATATGATGTTCAACATAATTTGAATCAACATGTATTGACAATCACAAGGAAACAATGCAGCCTCCAATAAGTGATTATCAATTATAAGGTCACCAATAAAGAAAATAAAACATCGCAAATGAGCTTTTATACCTGCCCAGCACCAATGAGAGCCAACATCGCCCAACTAGTATTCACAACATGAGACCGGTCGCCCTCTACATTTGTATAGACCTGATTATTCATTTTGATCAAATTAGTGTGGTAAAACAGTTTCAGTGACCCAAAAGAATTAGAGCATCATTTAAACAAAAGGCTATGATTCTTATAAGCAGCCACTTTCAATATGTATTTCACACTAAAACAGTTTGATCAATCATAATGAGATAATATCTGTATAGAAAGGAAAGATTTCAATTGAAAGGAGAAACAATTAAACATCTCAATCTAATAACTTTTCTCCAAACAAAGTAGACCTTAAATAACAAATGGATGAATAACTTTAACAAGACTGCTCCATCCATAATATAAGGCAGAGCAATTATTAAGAGCCTTCCAAACTTATGCTCCAGGGCACCAAATAGGAAATAGATAAGTGATTTTCATGCATCAGTTTGACTCGATGAAAAACTGACAAACAGTACATACACTTCAAACCATTAATGATTAGACAGAAAGAAGGTTTCCTAGCAACATGAAAGGTGGGTGAATTCTATAAGCACCTCAAATTGGGAACTTCAATTAGAATTCAAAAATCCTAAAGTACAGACTATGTTCAACAAAAACTAAATCAACCACTAGCGTCACTGATAAAAGCAGCATTCAAGTCCGATTTCCAGATCACTCTAATGTGAAGTTATGAACAGATGGCAGCTTAAATACAAGAAGAGGTGTTCCTCATGAAAAGAATTGAAAGTATATAAAAAGAAGCTTGATGTGAAGGCATCTCAAGTTGATCCACTGCATGGTCTAGACTAGTGGATTTGTCAAGTGGGGAACACAATGTCCAAAAATTCAGCATCAACATATTCATACACATATTTCTCTCAAAGTGCCTTCATTCCCATGTCATATTGGGTGCTGCCAAATGGAAGCTAATGTTTAAATTAAGAGCCAATCTGTTAATTGAGAATGCCCCCTCGATGAGATGGCAAGCAATATGAAGGCTATTGAAAAACTTATTAAGAATTCTACTAGAAAGCAAAACTTGGTTGCGTGCAAATGGGAGCTGTGGAAGGATAGCTCCATAGTTGCATCTAGTTCTCAGAAAAAAGCAAGTTCAGTTTTGTCATGCACTTGATATCAGCAGTCTCAGAAAACAATAAAGATCCTAATTTAAAATTCTGTTGTTTTGGGCTACGCTTTCATTCCCAATGTAATTGTTCCATGTCACACAACATGACATAATTGACAGGTGCCCATCATAGCATAATTTTATTACTCCCAGTTTCTATGTACTCGGTTTCATTTGCCTTCTTAAGGCTGTATAGCTAACATCAGGAAAACACGAAAAACACTCCCTACATCGCAAAGATGAAACATTAAGCAGGAATGCATGTCAAGCAAACAATTGAGAACTTGATGAATGTTTCAGATAAAATCAGAGAGCGGACCTTGTTTTGGCATGAGAGGTAACTCTCTCCCCATCCACCAGAAGCAAGCTGCTTAGATAGCAAAAATTCACAGGCCTTACGGAGGCTACCACTACTACTATAGCTCCTTCCAGCAGCAACCAGCCCCAGTACTCCAAACCATGTACCATAGGTGAAGCAAACACCCCAAGACCCATACCTATTAAGCATTTGCATCGATAAAGCAATAAATATTCCGATAAAACTATAACTGAGCATAAGATACTTCATGAAAAGAAATCAGTCAAGTTCATCAACAGTCAAAAGATTTAAGCAGTGAGAATCTCAAGACATGCTGCTGACAAAAATTCCTGGTGAAGACCACTGAAACAGAAAACATAAATCACGAGGATTTTAATTTCATTATCTTATACATTTAAGTCAATTCAGTTTCCAAATTCCTTTTCCCTCTTGATTTCATTCAGGCCATAGTGTCAAAAGGATGAAGACAAACCATGAGCCATCTGGTGCTTGTATCTTTTCAATAAACTTAGCAGCTCTCTCAATGCAATGCTCTATCTCTTCACGTCGATGCCCAGGATATAGTTTCTCAAATGATGTCAAAGCCTGAATAGCAGCCGAAGTGCATTCCACATACCTAGAAACCCAATACAGTCATAGTAAATAATTTTTCATAAGCAAGAACATAGCAATAGTTTCCTGATAGAGAGTTTATGGTCTTACGGGTAATCAATAACAATGTCTCCAAAAGTTTCAGCTGGGTTAATCAACTGGTACAGACAAACAGAAGGCTCAAGTCAAATTCAACCTTCATTAAATTTAAAAAAAAAAAAAGAGGAGGAAAAGAGGAGGGGGGGGGGCGGCAATTTATCTGTCATTTGAATGGTGAGACATAAGAAAGAATGTATGATATTCTCCCCTTAAGTGGCCCGTGCAACAATTTGGTATTAGCTGGCAATTAAGCATGTCAGGTCATTAGAATTCGGTCATTCCATGCAATGATTGTTTCAGTAGTCCAGTCATCCGTGTTCCTACTTTTCTACATTCAGGTCAATTCCAGATGCAAATCACAAGTTCAGGTTTTGTTGTACTAGGTTCTTTTATTGTGCCGTGTTTGCTATGATTGAAATAAGTTCTAGCTCTACTTTAAAGGTTTTGTGTTCCGTCATTCCCTACCAGTACTGACTTTTGATCTGTAGTAAGTTCTAGCATCTAGGATTCGGTCATTCCATGTAACGATTGTATCGGTATTCTAGTCATCCCTGTTCCTACTTTTCTAGATTCAGGTCGATTCTGGATGCAAATTATAAGTTCAGGTTTTGTTGTACTAGGTTCTTTTATTGTGCCGTGTTTGGTACAACTGATATGAGATCCAGCTATACTTTCAAGGGTTCGTGCTCCACCATTCCATACAATGACTGACTTTTGATCTGTAATAAGTTCTAGCATCTAGGTGAAACAGTGGATCCTCCCGTTTCCCAGTTGAATAGCGGATAATTTGGGCTCACTCAGCAGATCAACTTCTTTGCTCTCTAAAATTTATAATTGACATTGACTAGGAACACAATTTCTATGACATGATATATTTTCCCAATTGCAAGTTCAGGCATATATCTTAAATTTGGAAATATTGCATTTGATCATTTGATATTGATGGTAATATATGGTGTACTGACAAAATTACAGGGACAAGCATTCAAATTGTGGGTATAGCTTGGTCAGTTTCCATAGTCATGTTGGGCTTTAACCCACTCTATCATAATTCAATAAAATGACTATCACTGAGCTTATTTTTTTCATGTCTAACAGGTACTCACATGCAAAGCAACTGGACACTCATACACTTGGAAAAAACAACACGAACGTATTTTATGCCGATATCAATTTTCTTCACCATGGAACAAAAATGGAGAAGATGAAACCTGCACACTAGCTGGTATAGAAAGCATGGATATCGAGCTCATATACTGCATAAAATATTTTCCTTTTGTTCTTTTCTCCCATTTTCAATTTTTTTCCTTCAGAAAAGAGAAATGATTATATGAAGAATACCTCCAACCAAGCATATGACCTTGTCAGTTCATATGTAGCAAATCCCCCGTCTTCATTCTGTCACATCACACAATGGCAAAAGAAAGCCACAATTAAATGGAATAAAGTAAACAATTCCATTAATGCCCAAAATAGTCAATCAGTAAAAATGAACTGAAAAGGGTTTCAGAATATGCTTATATTAGAATCGTCAAGCAAATGACAGTGGTTTTCTGGCATTATTTCAGACTTTGTGCACATGCTTACAAATTTGAACAAAAAGCAATAGTAAATAATGCATCACAATTTTCCAAAAACTATTTTCGGTGGAGCCCTCTTGTACACTTTTCAGGAGATTGTTTGGACCAGTGGAATGACGATCTTCAACAGTTCGTTAGATGTGATTATGGGACAGAGACATAGGCTAAAGGGAGCAAAGAAAGACCAAGAAAGAGTGAAGGAAATAATAAGAAAATATAAGGAAAACTTAAATCTTATGGAAGAGTTGATACATACTCAAACATAATGGTGTAAAATGATTCATAAAAGTGACCCTCCCTTACTATGGTAAGGCTTATTAACTATGGTTCTCCATAAAGACAACCCCCACCCCACCCGTTCCAGGGTCCTTGTCTCTCCCTAGCAATACCCACCCATGCACAAGCGCAGACGCTCAAACACATAAGACCACACAATGTACATAAGGCTTGAGTGAAAAGATCCTAAAACCCTCAAAGTTGGGAAAAAATGATAGATGCTCGCTCCAGTCTCCCTGCCACACCGACTTTTCCCTACAGATAGTATAATTATCATACAAGTCATACATATTATATCTAAAATAGTATTTCTTAGTGCTGAGAAACATTACCTACTTGAGCAAAAGAGAACATGGAATTAAACCATGTGAGTTGCCTACTTTAAAGTAGGGTCCAATTCACTTTAATAGAAAGGCGAGATGCTTTATCCTCTTTTATTCGTTCCATCTCATTTTGGGTTCTGAATGCATTCTTAGGGTTGCTCTAAAAATATATACTCAAGATTACACATAAAGACTGTGAGACCAAAGGTAACTCCTTCAAGTACTGACATAGATAAAGTAGTAATTCATGAGAGATAAAGTAGAGCAATTTACTTCTCAGTCAGAGACTTGCTGTAACATATGTACCTGTAATGAAAGAATAACATTTACAGCATCATAGAATCTCTTAGCTTCTAATGGTTGCCCAACAATCTCCGATGGAATTTTTGATAGTAACAGGGCAGCCTGAAGAGAAGGACCGAGCAGATTAAGAAAACAATGTATCAAATTAAAAATAAATAAATAAAGGACTCAGCCTTTAGAAAATTACTTTTAATCCTTCTCCTGTGCAGTCTGAGATGGGCCATCCGTGATCTGCCGTCGAAAAAGGCCAAGCCCCTTTTGAGATGTGGCGATACCAGAAATCTAGGTCTCCCGGGCAATCTTCTAAAACCTTCGAATAAAAGAGAAGATGTCGAAAGGAAAGTACCATGAGACTTGCCTCAATCAGTTAACCAGAAAGTCATCTGTGTGGTAAAAACAACCAACATTAGCAGAGAATCACCTGCGAATTTTTTATGAACGTATGTGCCTTTTGCAAGGTTGAACCGAACTCTTCTATAAGATTGGTTGAGATAATTGCTTGAGCTGCAAATGCAGTATCCCATAATTGACTTCCATTGTAACCCTGCAGACAACGTATTACTTTATACACCTGATATAGAAACCTGCCAAAACCCTCGACAGATCACAACAGACAAAATTGTACATGGTATCGACACTAAATCATAGTGGCATCCGTGTAACTTCATTCAACAGAATCAGCCTATGATTGTACACCAGCACTCATTCTGCATAACAGAATCAGGTTCACCCATGCCAACAAATTGACAAGAAAACAAGGACAAGCGTATTTCCATTAAACTGACATCACTTGTGCATGCTAGTGAATGTGTCAGAAAGTTGTATTGCACCTGCATTTTCATGCCATCTTCCGCAAGCCACAAAAAGTCATATATCCTTGGAATATGCAATTTAAAGGCCTCTGAATTTGGATCTTCTGCCCAACAGCAGAGCATATTCAGCACCTGCATATTGCAAGAAACCAAGTCCATTAGCACAATACTAGTTTTCCCTCATTGATTAATTCTCAGATCATGTATGAAATCTGACAGATGAAAAATAAAGATGCTGGTGGAGGGAGGTGGGAACATACTAAAGCTACTATGTTGGCTAGCTTAAGTGTGAATATGTCATATGGATAGAGAAGCATTCATAGTAAAGTGAAATTAGAGCATCTGTGTTGAGTATTAAGTCTCAACTCACTCAATTCCAACAAATTGAAAATTCATAGTTTTTTGTAACATCAACAACTTAAAGTTTCAGCACTTGCAACAGCTATAAACCAGACAATTCAAACAGAGAAAGAACCGGAGTTAAGATACAGTAGATGCATACCTTGTTAACTGGACCAATGCAGATATAACGTGTATTCTCATCTTCATAATGAATATGCTCAATTGCTGTGCGAAGAGCCTTTTCTCTCAACTTTTTCCCAGGCCAATTCAATAAGATGGGTTCGACAGCCTTATGCAGAGTGGCCCACAACATATCTTGCACCAGTGGATGAGGATAGTAAAGGTCCTCCTAAATGTTTAAATAGAGTAACGTCAAGCATTGCAGAGGCATACTATCTCCACTTTTTCCAAAGGTCAAATTAGCAAAACCACACGATCCATATGTCCATACAGTCAACAACATCTATTATAGAGTCTCTGTATGCCAAAAAAGAACCACCCAACTTCTTTCATAACATGATCCCTTTCCTTTAACATAATTCAAGCAAGGACCCCTTTCGACAACTGGCAAACTCACAATCCATGACCTTACATGGATAAAACAGCTATAGAAGTTAAGCAAGAATGTTTGTAAGTCAGAACCATGCCGATTGTTCAGTGATTTTAATTGGTCAATAACACAGTTTACAGTATGGATCACGAACTTCCTTCTATCTCTTTCTCCAACTAATGAGATGGCAAACGCTAAATTTGAATCACTGAATGGATGTCAATATCAAGTAGAACCAAGAAACTGTATAAGTAACATCAGCTTCAAATATCAAGATCATCCAACGTAACAGATTCTGAGAGGTCTTATAAGCCGTTCACTGCATACAAGCAAAGGTGTATATTCTCGTTCATCCATGTGTGGCAATGCAACATTTGCGTAATAAGTATGACCACGTAATTGAAGTTTGACCAACCTTCGCACATAAATTTCGTGCCTGGTTCCAATCTATCTCATGATAAGGAACTGCATAAAGCTCCTTTCTCAAGGACAAAACGGTTGGTGTTATGGGACCTACAAATCTCTTCCCATACAAGTATGACATGGGCAAATAAACCATCCGGCAGTGGCACCACATTCTTCCTGATCAAATTTATTCAAAAAATAACAAAATCTATCATATGAACTTACAAGCTGAATAGTAGGCTGTAGCACAGACAAAGAAAATGAATTTGTACCATATAATTATTATTTTCACTAATTAGCTAACTTTCTATAGCAATGCCAACTTCCAGAAAAAATAAACAAATTGACCACCAAAACAGGTGGGATTTACTGCAAAGATGTTTGACTCCACATGTTGTGTCCTATCTTTTAAAGCAAAACATCCAAAAGTGGAAACTCTATCAAAAAAGGACAAATATACATTATAAATGTGAATGAATCCCAGGAGATTGTCAACTCTATCTTCAAGTGAATTCTCATTGTGCACTATAGATGAATTGCAGTTCCTTGGTGATTTCCAGTGAAACTTCAGCTTTATATTTATCCTCCCAAATAGAGCATTGAGCTTATTAAATTAGCTATATCAACCACAAACACGATTTAATATTCATAGTGGATCACAATGCCCTGGCATATATTTTAAGCACTATCTTAGCCAAGACTTAAGTCACAGGGCTTTCAAGTTTCAATATGAATGATCTAGTCTGAATGTTAGATGGTTTGAGGCCAACTACTTTTATGTGATTATCAAGGCTTGATAAATTGCTCAATAAGTATTCTAGATTTCCATTACCACCCATTTACTTATACAGAACAAATGGAATAAAGTAAGCTCAGGATGGGCAAGAACCTGGATGAATCGGAAGCATGTAAGGAAGAAGCCATATCTCAGGGGGCAATGGGTTATTGCCTGACCACTCAAATGCTCCGAGTACCTGCCACAGTATACAGTAAGTACTATTGTAAGAGAACTATGGCATGCAAGATAACCATGGTTAAAGTGAACATTTTGTCTACAAAAGAGCTAAAAAATATGTCCGTAACTGAAAGCCACATTTTTCCCCATGATGTTATTGCAGTAGCACTGCCATGGTCCAGAATCCATTTCCGTGCCTTCTCCATAGCCCCTTGTCCATCATTTGCAGCTTCTCCAAGCAACCTTAATGTAACATAGTTCAAAACAGAACCAAACATGGTGCTTGGACCTTCAATGTGCAAACCCCAACCACCATCTTTGTTCTACATAATAGGTGAAAAATAATAGAACTTCAGAGACAGCTAAAAAGCAATTCAGAGAAATGAGAATAGACATAATCTTCTAGAACAGATGCACCTAGATGAAGAAGAAAAAGCCATTATGATACAATACAATATAATACAATACAATACAATACTTACTTGATGATTGTACAGATATCGGCACATCTCTTGTTTATGTTGCTCAGACAAGATGGCATTTAGTGCTCCAGTAATAGAAAGGGCAATTACCTGATCCATAGAATGGAAGTGATCATTAAATTTTAACATGACTCAAAATTTATAAATACTTTTATTTGTAAGGTTACTTCTTTAACAAACCAAAACTAACACACAGTATGAAAGGCACGGTACTATTTTATGACAATTGCTATCCACTTCATAAAATTATTTTGACAAAATCAATGACGTGATCAAATATACCCTCTCCAAAATAAACTCCAATGCAGGCAGAATGAGCACTTACCAAGCCAGGCATGAGAAACATAGGTCCGCCATAGTCCCCTGGCCAGTGTCCATCATGGGCCTGAAGAGTTGAATGGAAGCTTATGGCCCTTCTCAATATGTGCGTTACAGTCTCCTCTGTGATTTCATCCAAGTCTTTCACCTTTACTGGTGGTAAAACTACATTGCCTGTATTTTCCTTGGAAAACTGCAATCTCATGAAGGAACTGAATGATTAGAGGGCAAGGGAAAAAGAAGTATAGAACTGAACTAAAGCATAAGTAGCTGACTACGTTTACTTGTTTTAAAACTTTAGAGAGGTAAAAACAGTGAGAACCATCACTAATAAAGCATAAGCAAGCACTTCTGTAAAGGGCCAGATATCTCAAGATGTATTAACAGCCAAGTCAGCAAGAATCCGAAAGAGACCTACTGCAAATATACGTCCCTCTCATGGGAAAATTCTTTCATTAGTTAATAAATAAGAGGAGAGTTCTATCCTATGCTTCCTTAGAAGGGTAAAACTACAGCAACAGCCAAAATCATTAACTACATCTGGTTAGTTTAATCTAACAAGCAATTTTATCTTTGTTGATCATGATGTGCTGCGACTATTTTGTAAGAGTCCATGTGCTCAACAAAATATTCAGATCAACGTAACTCAAGTTATCCATAGCCAGGCCAGGACAAACTTCTCATTATAGCCGTCAATAAGGAATTTGTGACTGGAAATCTAAATCTTCACATGGCTGAAGCTGGGGAAAACAGTTCAAAAGAGGCCAGAAATTGAATATGGATGTGGAGACATCTTGGCATTAAAGAAACGGTGTAATTATTGAGAAACTGGCAACTGAATTATCAGAACAAAAACCAACTTCATACAGATGCGGATAGAAGTTTGCCATCATTCCAAATTTCCAATTTAGTATCTACACATCCGTCTGATGAAAATAACCATATCAAAATGATAACACCATTTTAGTTAACTTATGAGTAAACAGAATCTCATGGAGAGAGTATTGCAGTAGCTAAGCACTATTTGTGCAACAAAGCAAAATCCTATTTCTGTTGCAAAAGTCAAACTGCAGCAGCAGAAATTGTCATTGACTAAAAAGTTCTCATCTGCCAATGGTCCAAAAGTTTCAACTTCCAAAACATATGTAGCGTGCATACTCCTTTCTTCTACAGCGGAAAGCATCTTCTTACATCAAAATGGTACAACCAGCAAAAGGAGCATGACCAACAATACTTTTATCAAGGTCGCATGAAGTGGAGATTCACCTGAATTCGCATGATCAAATCTGAGCTGTGCTTCTTCTCAAACCGATGCTTTAAAAAGTTTGCGCGAGCATCTTCAATCTCCTGAATCTCTTCTGGGGATCCACAATTTGGATCGAACTCCCAAATTTGTCTACCAACATGATTGTTCACACTTCTTAGCCAAGGATTTGCTCCTTCCGCAACTTTCAGTTTCCACATCCTAAAGGAAGCATCACCAGTAAGTGAAGGACATGACAACAAACAGGTTTGTTTCAAATTCACAAACATTTGAGGACAGTTGAGTCACCTAATTATATCATTCCACTTCTACCAACACACAGAAAGAAAAACAAAAGAATACTTTGAGATGTTTCATCGCATCCATAAAATTAATATCAAGCATTTAGTATCTGCATAACTAGTCACTTGCCCCTCAAGTATTATATATGCTAGAGAAGGGTACCACACGCTGCTGCATGCTGGAAAGACAATTTTTTGACAATCAATTAGTTTCATGTGTGCAGGTTCAAATGCATACTTAGATGGACTTTATAACCCGATCAAATTATCCTAACTAGTCGCACAATTTCTTTGAAGAGTAATTATAAATATATAACAGATGAAAAGGATGAGGAAAGACAGATTTTAAAGGGATGTCCAGATGATAAACGTCAGAATTGTCCGAGGTGCACTCTTTCTTCCAAATAATAGAAACTTATAGTAAGAAAAGGACATAACCCACGTGAAAGGGGAGAAAGAAAGAGGGCAATTTACTAGAATTTAAAAGGAAAAGAAAAAATAAAACATGCATTCTTGAGAGAGTGACATCTGACCACACAACCCTAAAATAATTCTTTTCGTATAACTTCCCCCAAGAATACTCCTTTGTATATAGAAAGATACAGGAGACTTAATTAAATCAAACAGCTACAGCTAAAATACGCAGCATTGCATCATATTTTTTAATTAGTCGCAACGACATTGACAGGAGGCCTTACCATTTCTCCCAAATAGTTCGTTGAAGTGATGGGAACAGAAGAGCGTGGGAGGAGTACAATACTTATGGAACAAGCAAAAAGAAACATTTTCGAAGCTCATAGCACACTCAATTGAAAATAATAAAAACTGGTCAATTGAGTAAGAGGCGCATAATTCATTTGGTCAAGTGGCAATCATCAGCATGGAACAGTTCCTGTATAGCATTAAAGGGCTCAAGGAACCGCTGACCAACTCAGGGTGGTCCATTCCCAGTTGTCCAAAGCCTGGAATTAACTAGTAAACGTGGACGGAGAACGTGCAATCAATGCGCGGAAGCCAGCTCGGGTTGACACACAAGTATTTCGACCCGCATCACGGGGTAAAATCAGGAATGCGAGCGAACACAAGCCGAATATTCAAGCCCATTGCTCAGATTCACAGAGTCGGACGCCGAACCCGGACGATCTCGCATCTCACAAATCAAAAGAAACGCACTTTTTCCTCAAAACCCAGAACCGATCAGAAACAGAATAAGTTCTCTCTCGAGCCAACACGAAGCATTGACACATTGCAACCTTCCGGGTCACGGACGATCCTCTATCTCGACATTCCTAATCAGCAACGAAGCCATCGAAGCAAAACACCCATCCGGAGCAAAATGCAAACAGATCTAACCGTTCTCACCTGATCACAGGATCAAGAAACGACGCCCCAGAAACCCCAGAGAGGCTCTTGCCGCAAGCCCAGCGAAAACCGGGAGATGGGTGGCCGCGCTCAGCTCTCCTTGTTGCAGCAGCGGGGTGGCGGCACGGCTCTTCAAGAGAAGGACGAAAAGAGGGACGGAAAAACTCAAATGGGTTCTTTATACTCCTCCTCGGGAAGCAAGAAAAAGCCCGACAAAAGGCAGGAAAGCTCCATACAAAACCAACCACCCCCACCCACGCTGGCGAGAGCCCGTCTCGTTTAAATTACTGCGTCCCCACAAAGATGCAAACTTTGCCGAGAGAGAGAGAGAGAGAGAGAGGAACAAGACGACAACCGACGTGGGACGGAAACCTACGCGAACTGCGTAGGCATCGGACAGGGCGGATGGCGACGAGATCGCACGCTTCGCTCTCGTCAGAGAGAAGGAGAGGGGGAAGTACCGGCTACGGAGGAGTTTCTCTGCTGTGAACGGCACCAGCAGCTCAGAAGGGATCGCTCACGCGGGGGACCATTTATTGTGTTGAAATGCGCAATTAAAGATGAGTCTGGATGTTGGACCCCGGAAAAATCACACTTGGGCTTTCTTTCTAATTTCTCAAAAAAAAAAAAATCACTTGGGATTTTTCTATAAAAAAACCAATTGATGTGATCGAAATTTCCAGGGTGGTGTTGGGACAGCATCTCGTGACATATGTATCCCAAATTAATTTTTATTTGATCCGAAAGTCCAGATCTAGTGCCCATGACCCAAGATTTTTTTTTTTTTGTTAGCATTTCGTTGGATACCCTGTCGAAATGATGGCGTGTCAACACGTGTCTCAGACGATTGCAAGATGGATTTGGAGGAGTGAGGAAAATTGAGGAAAAATTTAGGCGTCTTTGACTTGTTTGCATTTTTAACGGAATGTTTGGATGGAATGTTAATATAATGATGAGACACATGGATTCTCCACGGAGGGATATGTGCGAGGAGACATGTATTTTAACAAAAATATTGAAACACAATTCTAAAATAGGGTAAATTCAAGTCTGGCGACCAATTTGAGATTAATGTATCATGTGCACCAATTTAAAAAAAAAAATTTCTGTTTGAGTGAATAGTCAACTTTCGAGTAAACGTGTATGCAGGTAGTACTAATTCGAATTTTTTAATGATACCGGCGCAAAAAAATAAGCACGTCGCCATTGCCGTCCACGAAAAAAACCGGATCTGACGCAACCCGTGAGATGGACCGCATGTGAAAACTTTCAAAGACTTATTATACACCAAAAAAAAAAAGTGCTGTAGGATTTAAACGTCTAGCCGACGCAAAGTTTTTAGGACTCTTGCTTTCACTACCCTCTTTTTTTTTTTTTCTTTTTGCTTGTTATTTATTCACAAGAAGGTCCTCTCACTAGGCCCATATAGCTAGAGTTGTATAATCCAGCTGGTTTTACTTGAGAAGCGAACCGAACCGCTTTGAAAACCGGCTCCCTTCTCGATTCCAAATTTTTGGAACCTGTTTGATTCTCGGTTCTAAGTAAAGAAACACCTAGGAACCGGATGGAATTTGGAACCGACCTCCACAATCCTTGCTCACCCCCTCCCCGGTTTTCATCTTTTTTACTTCGAACCACTTCGTTGCCCATTATACTGCAGTAAAAAAGGAAACAAAAGAAAAACAAGTTCTCCGGCAGAATCCGGAATCGGAGGCAAAAAATAGATAGCTTTCTGCCTTCCGGTGCCGGAACCGATCAGCCTTTTTATCAAAGCATCCAAAACTACACGTGCATGCGAAGCGCGTCCGCAGCGACGGTGGCAGTACTGGCTACCGCTTCCGTGCACATGGGGGAGCGGGAAAGTTTTGCTCCGTATTCTCGTGATTTTCGGAAGTTGAGATCTCATTATTCCACTTTAAAAATTATTTAATTTTGGATAATGGGCCCCTCATCCTAATCTAATATGCATCCCAATCCTAGGAGAAAATATTCAGTAGCTTGCTCTCGCAACGTCATCAGCTGACGTGGCGAGGATTTTTTTGCTTCCATCCAATAGCAGCTCGACACGTGTACGGTGATATGGAATTAAAAAAAAAAAATTCTCTCATTCCACCACTTTCTCTCTCTTCCTCCTCTGTTCCTCCTCCGTCCACTCCACCTCCACACCTCCCGCCGTCGCCGGCGTCAACGCCGTGTCCAAGCCAATTGCACATCCAAACCGAGTCATCCTTTCTGTCATCTTCCTCAATTCGTCTTCGGCTTCGTCTTCTTCCCAACGACTGCTCGTCTTCATCTTTGGGTCACTGGCCAGATCTGGTCGCTTCAACTTCCTGCTTTCACCATGGCTCTAGATCTGGTCGCTTTGGGTTGCTACTGTCGCTATGGCTCCAAATCTGGTCTTCAGCTTCGTCTTCCTCTGTTTGTCTTTGGCTTTGCCTTCCTTTGTTCATCTGTTCGTCTTCAACTTTGTCTTCCACTATTCGTCTTCCTCAACTTTGAGTGGATAATCAACTTTCGATTAAACGTGTGTCCAGGCAATACTAATTCGAATTTTTTAATGACATCGACGCAAAAAAAAATAAGCACGTCGCTATTGCCGTCCACAAAAGAAAAGACAAGCGGATCTGACGCAACTCGTGAGACGGACCGCATGTGAAAACTTTTAAGACTTATATAGACGAAAGGGAAAAAAAGGAAGGAGGAAGTGCTATAGGACTAAGGATGCATTTGATTCAGCATTTCTAAGGGACTTATTCCGCCAAATGCTTAAATTATTTTTTCCATTCAAAAACTACCTTTACTAATTTTTCATATTTTCGATTTTGCTCATGATTATTATTATTTTTAATTAAAAAAGGAGGCAGCCCTTTATCGGATCAGCAAAGGGCTGCGGTTGCAGCGAGCCAGATCTAGCGCCAACGATCGTCAGGCAACCTCCAACGAGGGTCGTGCGACCTAGCCGAGGGCCACCGAAGGTCGCTCGACCTCAGGTGACCCTCGGTGAGGGTCACTCGACCCGATCGCTTGTCACACTGGTCTCGCGGCGGTTGTAGGTGGCCCTCGCCTGGGTCTCACGAGGGTCACACAATGGCAGCCGGAGTCACACGACCCTCGCGAGAGAGGGCCGCTTGCGGCTACGAGACCTAGGCGGCGGTCACTTGGGTCACGCGGCCCCTAGGTCGAGCAACCCTCGTCGAGGGTCGCCCAACCTCAGGCAACCTTAGCTAACGGCCGTCGACGCCAAATCTGGCTCGCCGACAGTCGTAGCCCTTCGCCGGATCAATTTTCAACAATATATATATAGACACACACACACACATATATTGTACCCATCAAAGCCTATTGTGAAAGATTTTTTTTACCAAACGCACATTCAACTCAAAGCCCATTTGCAAAATTTTTTTACCAAACACAATTGCATTTCCTTAAGTAGCTTTGGGCTTTCAACATTTGCATTGGACTCAAAGCCTTGCAAATGCTAAACAAACACAGCCTGAAACGTACGCAAAGTTTTTAGGAATCCTGCTTTCACTATCCTCTTCTTCTTTTTTTTTTTTTTTTTCGCTTGTTATTTATTTACAATAAGGTCCTCTCATTAGGCCCATATAGCTAGAGTTGTATAATCAAACTGGTTTTGCTTGAGAAGTGAACCGAGTCGTTTTGAAAACCGGTCCATTCCCAATTCCAAATTATTTTCTCTAACCTCAATCAGACATTTCACGACTCAATCTCTCCCTTGCAACTCACCCTCCTTCTCTCTTTCTCGCAGCTCACCCTCACTTGTTTGACCTCCACAATCCTTGCTCACCCCCCCGGTTCATCTCTTTTACTTCGAACCACTTCATTGCCCATTATATTGCAGTAAAAAAAGAAACCCAGAAAAGGAAACAAAAGAAAAACAAGTTCTCTAGCAGAATTCGGAATAAGGAGCGAAAAAATAGATAGCTTTCTGATTTCCGGTCCCAGGACCGATCACCCCTCCGTGTAACCATGCGACCACCCACGGCCTTTTATCAATGCATCCAAAACTACACGTGCATGCGAAGCGCGTCCGCAGCGACGGTGGCAGGGGCTACAGCTTCCGTGCACATGGGGGAGCAGGAAAGTTATGCTCCGTATCTCGTGATTTTCGGAAGTTGAGATCTCGATATTCCACTTTAAAAATTGTTTAATTTTGGATAATGGGCCCCTCGTCCTAATTTAATATGCATCCCCAATTCTAGAACGTGACCATAAAAAGGCGGGGCGAGTATGGAAATTTCACTATTGCCCTCACCATCCTGGTGAGCTTTGATCCGATCACCGGCGGGCCTCGCCTATGTTTGCAACCTGAGGCGACAGCTGTCTAGGTCATGCGACATCGACATTAGAATCCTAGAATCACATGACCCTGGTGACTTGAGCCCTTCATTGGTGTCTAACAAAGAGTTCAAATTTTGTGACAAATTTATTCATCGTACTGTGACAAGAAGAGGGTAAAACTTAAAATCGGTACATCTGTCGATTGTTATAGTAAAATTTAACAGAAATTTACGGGGGTAAATCTATTACGATTGTATCGGTCTAGGATTTTTAGTGATATTAACTCTAGATTTACAGATACCATAAGCCTTAAGAATAGGTAATAATCATATCCTTAGGACTAATGTCCCATGCAAGTATGGATGATCAAGACTCGATCGCTGGAATTTTTTGAGATTTCACGTTTCTCATAGGAAGTATCGGCCACGAAGGCTTGCTCTAAATTAAGATATTCTAAAACTTGGAAAATCTCACTCTATTTCTTTCTAATTTTTGAAAAAGAAAATCATGCCACGAATTTTTGTCTCACAAAAACTCGAAAACCAATGTCGCATGACAGCAAAACATTTACCTCAAACTAATTTTCGTCTAAAAACATTTACCTCAAACTATGGAAGGGGAGGTGGGGGTTCAAATCCCTATTTAGCGGAGTGAGTGTAGAAAATAGAAAAATAAAAAAATAAAAAAAACTGTCTATTTAGAAATGGTACCGTGATCTTTTTAAAATGTTTAGCATTCATTCCAGTAAGTGTTAAGATGAATACGTGGCGACACGCATAGTAGACAATTGTCAAGCAAATTTGACGTGGAGAATGATAGGAATGACAGGATCTGACCTGAAAAAATTTCAGGTGCATTGACTCATTTTAACAGGACATCGGCCAAAATGGTAATGGAATGCTCACGCATTCTTGCGCGGGCTCGTCTATATGCATTTTAACGGTATAATGGACGGAATGCTAATGAAGGTTCAATTTGGGTCAAGTATCAATTTGAGATTTTTTTTTAGATGAAAAAAAAAAAACACGAGGGTATTTAACCATTAAAAATAAAATGACTTTTATGAAATTTCTGAGATGCACGACATGAGTAAATTCTAAAACTTAAATAGACAAAAAAAAAAAAAAAACAAATCTTTAAGGCTAAAATACCTAATCGAGACAAGTTTTTAGGACTCCTGATTTAATTATCTCGTTTTTTTCCATCTGTTACTGAATTTAACTTCGATCACATGTTAGTGAGAAATGTGTTTTCCTTTTTTTTTTTTTTTTTGCGATCTTAAGAATGTTTGTTCGTGGCACTCTAATAAGTCGCATTATTATCATTTAGAAGAAAGGTGCATTTGTCTCACTTTTATATTTTCTCAAAAAGTACCTTTACATTATACCCAAGACCACCCACTTCATGTAAAACACCCACAATCTTGACGTGTTTGTTTGAAGAAAAATGAATAATTTAAAGAATATTTTTCTAAAATAATTGCTTGTATTGCTTAAGAAAATAAATTAATAAAAATATCATCATTCATGTAAATGTTAAGCAACAAATTATCATCGATAATGAAAAAACTTCATTGATCCATTATTTCAAGAGATATGATTTATATATTTTTAAAAATACTTTCTAGATTTATTCATTTTTTCATGAAATAAATGGAGACAGCTTTGATCTAGTCACTGACGGTTGTAGAGCTATAACTATGTGCATATGGGGGTGGGGGGCAATAAAAGATTGCACTATAGCGCCTATTGTCTTCAAAAGTTAGAGTATTCAATATAGTACTTTGGAATTATATATTGGTTTGTGGGCCCTCATTCGAATTTAATATGAATTGCAATTCGAGCATATGACCAAGAAAAGTTATGGTACAGATACACAGACACCATGCTATAGTCTTAGCAATAGCTAATAATATCCTTAGGATTAAAGGAATATAAGGCTACGTTTGGCAATCGGGATAAAATTCGGGATATGATATGATTTATTCTATCCTATGTTTGGTGGTTGCTCGAGACATGATATAGTCAAATATAAGGGAGATATAAGCATGATAAAATTATCTCATGGAGGAGATGTGATAAAGGTGGATAGGATTTCTAATGTCCATAATAGGAAAATTATTTTTCTCGAATAACGAACTTATTAAATTAACAAAATTGAAATTATATTTCAATATAAATAATATTTAAATTCTAATTTGAAGAAATTGCAAATAAAAAATAAAAAATTATTTTTAATTTAATTTATTTTAATTTATATATTAAACTTTAATTCTATCTTATAATAAACATTCAATCTATAAATTAAAATATTTATATTTATTATATATTTTAGGTATTTTTGTAATTTAGGTATTTTTGTATTTTAGGTATGTTAGTATAGTTTACTATTTGATAAAATTTTATTAAAGAATGATGAAAGGGGAAAAAAGAAATAATAAAGAAAATAATATAAAAAGAGGAAAAATAAATTAAGGAATAGTGTTACGAGAGATTTTCACCATATCCGTTTATGAATATTTAGGTTCATTTATAATGATATGCCGTTTATATAAAAAAAATGCACATGATATGATATGAATATATCCGACTTTAATAGTGCGATTCACCAAACAATGGACAATATATAAAAAAATCTTAGGATTTCATATATTATTCTATTCAGTCCTATCCTGATTAGAAATCCAGACGACCAAACGTAGCCTAAGAGTTGAGAAATTGAAACCCGCAAAATTAAGACTCCATTTATTTTGCAATAAATAGATGACTTACAAAATATTTTCATAAAAATGGTTGTTTGCATGGCCTAAAATAATTAGTTAATAAAAAACAAAATGTGATCGATCAATTTATTTAGACAACCCTAAAAGTAGCCTTAAAGTAGCTTCGAAACATAGGCAATGGGAAAAGTATCAAAAAAGTCTTAAACCAATTGCATTAGTAGTAATTTACTCATAAACATTTCAATTTGATCAATTTGGTCCTTAACTATTTTCATATTTAGCCTATTGAGTCAATCTAGCCAATTTTGATCGAAAATTGCTAATGTAAATATTGGTCATCCTACGTTGCATGGTTGGCAATCCAGCGATGACATAAACAATTTATTATTATTTTTTAACAATTTTTCTTAAGTTTTTACTTTTTTATTAATTTGTTCTTTTCATTTTTCTTTTATTCTCTTTTCCTCTTTATTTCCATTGTGGCAGGTGAGGTCATTAGAGCTCACTAAGCACTGGGCAAGGGTCACAACCTTTGCCTAGATGTAGGCAAGGCTTAGGCAAGGCTAGCCTCGCCATGGCCTACCAACCGCAAGCGAAGGTGGCCTAGCTTGTGGCTAGTGAGGCTATGGTTTCGTCCGCAACCTAAGAAGCACGGACATCGTGTCAGAGCGTGTTGGACACGTTGACACACTTGGACACGGTCAGACACGCGGTCAACGCGTGTCGAAAATCCGACATGCAGTCAACGCAAACCCGACACGTTTCGACACGTGTGTCCGGAAGATGATAGAGGGTGGAAGCGATGGCGAGGGAGCAGAGACGAGGCTGTAAACGACAGCGAGCCCGCAACGGCAAGAGACGGCTGCCACTGTGATGCTGCGATGGATCCAACAAGGTTGCAGCTACGAGGGAGAAAGGGCCGAAGGCGAGAGGAAGAGGAGAGGAAGGCGGTTGTGCGAAGAGCAGTGAGGAAATGGGTTGTGCGGTGAGCGACAAGGAAGGAGAAGAGGAAGGGTCGTGCGGAGCTAGGGTTTTTGATGGGCCATTGCGTATTTTGTGGGGAGGGGAAGAGACAAGGACAGCCTGTCTGTCAGTGGTGGGAAGGGAAAGAAAATTAATTTTGGGGGTGGGGGGAATGGACGATAGTGGGGAGGAAAAGAAAATTAATTTTTTTTTTTTGGGTGGGGCAGGGGGAATGGACGAGGGAAAGAACTAGAAGAGGGTGGGGTGGACCCTAGTGGATTTTTTTTTTTAATGGAAAAATAAATGAGATTAAAATAAAATTTCGAAAAATAAAAATACTGAATTTGAATTAAATTAATTAAAAATAAAAATATTCATTTAATATACAACGTGTCCTAACGTGTCGAAATTCTCTATTTTTAAGAAATGACGTGTCGACGTGTCGTGTCGCGTGTCCGTGTTGCGTGTTAGTGCTACTTAGTCCGCAACTACCTGGCAATGGTTAGGGCAAGGCCACCTTCGCTTGCCACCAACTATGGCGTGGGTAGGCTACCTATGTATCGCCCATATCTCGACGAGGTTGAATGAGGGCTTCGCAACCCTCACCTAAAGGCCGGGGAGCTCTAGTGACATTTGCTGTCCACGATGGAAAAAAAGAAAAGAAAAGAAAAGAAATCAAAAATATTTTAAAAATTGTTGATGTTAGCACCAACACGACAACTAGCATCTGCATCAACAATTTCTTATTTGAATTGGTCAAATGGACTCAATTGACAAAATATGAAAATGTTTATAACTAAATTGATCCAATTGATAAATTTATGACTGAATTGATATTAATACGAAATATTTATGACATTTTTTGTACTTTTCTCCATAGGCAACAATGTGCAAGAATCGTGATGTAAATTTAATAAAAATGAGATTTAGAAAAGGGGCTAAATAAAATCCATAACCAAAATCCTCACATGCTTCGATGATCAACATCATCAACAAGCAAAAAGTTATGTTGGAGATCTCTCTCTCTCTCCCCCGTGAGAGTCTTCCCTTTTTCTCTATGAGAGTGACCTATATTTATGGTGATAATTTGTCCTGAAAGTTTTGCTAGGAAGTTGGTGGACTCATCATGAATTAGGTTGGGGTAGCTAGTAGTTTCGGGATCTCATAGCCCATCCACACACTCCATCCACCTATACAAACCTAATCGTCCTCTCTCCTTACCCACGGCACCCATTCTCATCACTAGATGCAATTTCTCTTAGTTGTTTCAATATTCACTCACAAAATCCATACTACATTTACCCCAAACCCATGGCCAGACACAATCTACACTTCCTTTCTCTCGCCTCTCACTGGGCACTTATCCATTCTCTTACACCCAATTTATGCCTTAAAATGCTAGATTTAACCCCCTTCATGTTAAAGCCTAAATCATTTAGGTTGATTTGTTGTAGAACTCCCTTCATTTATAATTTTTCCACTTCAACAACTACCCCCAATATGCTTTTAAGCTGGATCTTGGTTAATTCAAGTAGGCATTGGAGCTATACCTTATTCCATTGCACACTACCAATGTTCATTTTAGATTGGGCGGCCATTTCCCTCCGTTGCTCTACTATTTTGTCTTCTAAAGAAGTAATATCCTTATTACAACAAAATAGTAAGTAATATAGAGAGTAAGAGGTTTAAAGAACGCAAACTAGCTGCCATATGTAGACATATGGGAAGAATGTGGTCTAAGAATCCTATAGCCAATGTATGAGAGGAAATTCCTTAGGAGAAAATGAAGGAATGTAACTTGAATTCACTAGGTAAATTTTACTCTAGGCCCAATGTCAATTTTCAAGCAATCCTTTCTACAATGAGGAAGAACTAGAAAATGGAAATTGTAGTGAGTGATTAGCTCCAATCAAGACAATTTACTTTCACGTTTCGATTAGAAAGCGAAAGAGAGAGAGAGAGAGAGAGAGAGAGAGAGAGAGAGAGAGAGTATTGGCAAGCAACTCAAGGTCTTTCTTAAGTAATTTACTCATCCTCCAATAACTGAATCCTAAGTTATCCACCCATCATCATGTTTTCACTCATTGTGCATTTTCGATACAAGTGCATGATTTGTATTTAGAAAGGATTATCGAGAATGTGATGTAGGAGGTGGCCTCTAAGATTAGGAATGTGCTAGAAATAAAGATGGAAGCGAAAGAAGACAAATTATGTCAAGTGGAGAGAGCTCAAGTACTCTTAGATTTTATCAAAGTCACTCATGTTCAGGTTGGTGGTGAATTTCGAAGACGATTAAGTATGAATCGATTTCAAGTATGGACATCTTCCCCACTTTTGTTAATCTTGTAAGAGGATGGATCATTTTATTACTAGTTGCAAGGAAGTGCCCTATAAAGAAAATGAAATGAAAGAAATTAGCATCGGAAATTAAGGGTATTGGCTAGAAGTGAAAGAACATGAGACTAGTCCTTTATGGAACTATTCAATGGAAATGATTTCCTAGAGTAAAATGAGGATAAAATCATATTGGAGACCTCAGACCAAGATGGAGGATTTATTACCCACTGTTATAGAAAATCACGATAAACCCAGGCCTATGGAAGTACAATAAGAGGAGATTTGAAATAGAAGGATAAAGGTCGAAAGGTAGTGATTATGATGGCTTAGGAAAAGAGGCATTAAGGAACTCAATTTTTGCTCTCGAATACTCCATGGATGGAATCACCTTCCAAACACCCAATCCAAAGTTCAAAGATAGGCAAGAAAAATTCCAATAACAAAGAAGATGAGAAGGGATGTCCCTTATATTTCTTAAGGGGGAGGTCTTTATGTTGTAGATGGAACTTAGCTACATGGGACTCTAATCTTAGTCAAGGATGACTTAAAAGAAATGAGCTTTGATGGTTGGCCCTATTAGGCCATTGGAAGATATAGGGAGATTTTGAATTGAAATTGTTAGGATTTGGGTTCTACCCTGACTTTCTAGCATTTTAGAGCCCTTGTGGCTTTAAAAAGACCCAATATTATTTTCTTAATAGAAATAAAGAATAGAAGAGCAATAATGGATAAAGTTAAAAAGATGCTTCTTTTTTGGTTGTTAGTGATAGTTGACCCGGTGGAAATGATTGGGGTTTAATAGTTATGTCGAATGAAGAGGTGTCAGTGATAGTCAAGGAGAGTACAAAGGATTTCATTGACATGACATGTAATCTTCCTAGTGACGGTATGATAATTCTAATGTCCTTTTGTCATGCACCAACAAATTTTCAAAAGAGACTCATTCTTTAACATAGGCTGTTCTCCATCCACAATGTAAATAGGCTCTTATAGAGTAGGAAGTACCGATACTCTCCGGAAGCTTTCATGTTGTGTTGGAGTTTCAGATGACACTTCAACATGTAGTCAACAAATGTCCAAAAATCCGACACATGGTCAATTCTTTTGACACGCTCCAATATGCGAGTCCGAAATTCTAATACACAATTCTGACTCACGGGGTCAATTTTAAAATTTTCAATAAATGATGGGTCAAAATATAAATATGTAAAAAATAATAAAAATAATAAAGGGGGAAGAAGTTATTCATTGTCAAATTGAAACAATGAATGATATTAACAAATGGTGGATTAATGTTTTTTAATGTAAATTCATTCTAGACTCTCTTTTTTTATTATCATTTATTTATTTGTGAATTTGTATCAAATTAATTTGATTCAAATAATCATAAAAATGATAATGATAATTTATCATGTATATATAAAAATATACATTGAATATACATGTCCCAACGTGTCAAAATATTATATTTTTTTAGAAATGACGTATCGGTGTGTCAACATGTCATATTGTGTTGTGTTTTAGTGTCAGTGCTACTTAATTTTTGGATTTGCTTGTACGATTTCAACGAGATTTTTATCAATGAGAGAAGGTTGGTAAATGAGAGGCGGATGATTATAGATTAGTAGATTTTTAGGAGTTGTTGGATGACTCTGCATTCATTTACATCTAAAGTAAAAAGGTGTGCTTGTACATGGGCTAATAATAGAGATGGAGAATAGTTAGTTAGGAAAAGATAAAGACGGGATTGTATGTAATACGGAATAGAGAGTGCTATTTTTCTTGAGGTGGTAGCCTTTGCATTAGTGACTACAGGTTCTCACCATAATCCCATCTTATTATTTCTTTTTCCACCCTTGGTCAAAAGGAATAAGGAGTTTTGTTTTGAGATGTATTAATTAGATGATCTTGAATGCAAAGACATTGTAAAGAGGGCTTGGAGCACTTGGCTAGATGTAGTGAGTAAAGGAGTAGGTGGAAGCTCTCGGATGCTCATAAACAAATAGAGTACTTGATAAGGAGACTAATTGATCTTATAAATAAAACAGATGGAGGAAGGCGTAAGGAGAACCTCTAGCAAACTGAGGAGAGGTTGTGGAGGCAAAAGGACATATACTAGAGTATGAGATTCGAGATAATTGGTTAAAGTGTGGAGACAGATATACATAATATTTTCATGCCACTACAATTCAACAGAGACAAAGAAATAGAATCTCTATGTTGAAAATGAAGGATAATAGATGGAGTCAGGATCCTTTAGAGCTCAAGTTATGTAATGAGTCTTTTTATTGGTCTTCATATGTATTAATAGAGGATCTAGGAACTTCCAACTAATGCTCGACCAATGCTTGCATCTTGCTAAAGAATATATGAATGAGGCCTTAAAGAGAAAGAGTGACCATTGAAGATGTGAAAGAAGCGATATTTCAAATGGGAGTGAATGAAGGCTCTCGGTTAAGAATTACTTAATGACAATTATACAAGAATATATAGTATGATGTCTATTATATGGTGGATAACTTCTTTATTATAGGTAATTTCAACCGCACTCACAATTATACAGATATTATTATTATCTCGAAAGTGGCGAATCTAGAATGTATTTCTCGATACAAGCCTATTAACTTAAGTAATTTCAACTATAAGATCATATCTAAAGTTACGACCAATCGCCAAAAACTTTGGCTCTTGGAACTTAGATAGTGTCGTTTTCTCTCTCTTTGAAAGCTTCTCTCTATCCCACAACGATAATTATCCCCAAAATCCCTTGCTACCTTAAACCCTAACAACATACTCCATGTTCCACCCATCCCAATTCTCATTTAGTAGCCTCACGTGCCCTACACTCTTTGGTCCCTTACTTGAGGCTGTTCAATCTCTCTTTTAGCTCCCTTCTTTGCCCTAGCCAAGCCATCTATTTCATGAGGCTAAATTGCAACTTACTTGATGGAATAGGGAAGCTGTAGCCTTTACAGCTGTTTGCTCTTACCTCACATTAGCACTACAAGATCCTCCCTCATACACTTTCCATGACATTCGGAAATTTTGATAACATAATTACATGACATTTAGGATTTTTCATATATAATGATGATACTTAGATTATGAAGTTAAATATTATTTTCCTTAGTATTCGGATGAATACGCAGAAGTATTTAATCCAATCATAAATTTCGTGAGTTACGATGGATAAATCATAAGAGAAATCTCTTATGATGTTTTGAAGATGACAAAATAAATTAAAGGTTCCTAACGTGTTTAATGGTTAAGTAATAGACTATGCAGATGATAGAATATGTAAATGATATTATCAAGGTTTATATTTGGAAGAACCAGAAAACAAACTCTATGCTGAAACTGAACTTATTTAGACCGTGTCTAGACCTTAAGGCTAAATATGTTTAGAAATAGAATATGCTCAGACTTATGTCCATATTGTAAAGTCCATTTTAGATGGAAGACACTCAGATTCTACTTCAGATAAAAGACACTGAGACTTTACTTCTGACAAGACGATACACAAGTTTAGAACGAAGCATGTTCAGAATGAGACAACTTGACATAATGTAACACAAGTCCCAAACATATAATAGCTAGTGATCTGGTTTGGATTCTACATCAAGATAGATTTGATTGCTTGATCTAATTGATTGACAATTGGATATTGAAGACAATATCTTTCTAAATGAAGAAGCTTTACTTATGGAAACCAAGATTCTGTTTGTATGGGTGATCATAATCAATTTGGGATTCTACTTCTATCACTCAATGACTACTAAATCTTCTAAATACAGACTTGTTGAATGGGTAAATTAGAAGACGATCATTTAGATATTGTCCAATGGCTATATTGGAAGTGGAGGAGTATTTAAGGAGACCAAAGATCGATGAGCAAGTAAGAGACGGAGCGTAAAATTTATAATTCTAAAGTCCGAGCAAACTTTGATCATACACTTGTCTTTCGTAAGCTTAAACGTTTATGATCGTGAGAGAAATACCAAAAGAGTGGCTTAGTGAGATAGTGTGATCTACCATTGAGTGTTTGCACTCAAAGTTGTAATTTTTTGTTGATTGCATAGTGGAACCCAGCTAAAAGGCTGTTAGCATGGAAGAGTGAACGTAGACTTGATATAAGCCGACCGCTATAAATTTCGTGTGCAACATTCTCTTTCCTTAACTCTTCTTATGTAAGTTTGTTGCATACTTACAGGTTATTCAGAAGTCTATTCCATCACATAACAGATTCTGAATATCTACTAGAAGTATGGTAGCTCGTTTGTCAGACTCTGATCCTTATTCAGACTTTGCTCGAAATTTATTTTATTCCGCATTTATTTGTCAAGACTTCTTTTAAACACCTATTCACCCCCTTTAGGTGTTCGTACTAGAACTTTCAATATCAATTTCCAAGCATTTCTTAGCATAATGAAGAGAGCATGGAAGACTGACATAGTTGAGTGTGAGCTAATTGAGCTGAGGTTATTTGAGGATAAAAAGAGAGTTCTCAAAACTAGCCCTTGGTCCTTTAAACAACCTATTAGTCTTACAACATGGAGACTTGAATGCGTTGAGCATTGTTACAAATTCGCACACTAAGCATTTTAGGTTCACTTAATAGGCATTCCCCAAGGGAGAGTAGCAAAGGAGGTGATTCAGGATGTGGCGGGGAAAATATATAAAGTTACCGAAGTGAAATTAGATTCAAAAGGTAATAACCAAAACAGGATTGCTAAAGCTCAAATTTACCTAGACATTTCCATTTCTTTGAAATTGGGCACCATAGTGGATCTAAATTGCAACAAACTCGGGATTACTTGTGTTACTCCTACGGGTGGATAGGACATTATATGACCTATAACAAAGAAGTGGCATATGAGGAGTCGGGGCTGGAAGAAAATGTTGTTGAAAAATTCGGATACTAGTTGAGAGCAAAAGTTCATAAGTCGAGTCCCTACTAGAAAATCTTCTATGGTAAGCAAAGTCCTAAGCTTGAGGACATCGAAATGATCTTAGAAATGCCATGGGAACTAATTCAAGGGGTGTAAGAGGAGCCGAGAACCAAAGCTAAGGAGATGGATGGACTGACTGGCTGGCCTCAACTAAGAAACTAAAAATTCTAGGGACAATGTCATCTTGACTGAGGTGAGAGGGGACAATCTGCTAGTAGGAGAGTCAAGCTCAAGCAAAGGGAAAAATGATTAAGATACTCAAATTGTCCTAATTAAATCAATAAGAAAAGGCAAATCAACAAGAAACTCAAGGAAAGAAAAAATTGGACTTCTGTCCTTAAAAAAAGTGGCAACATCGAAGAAGTAGAAAAGAATCAATTCATCTGGCTTGCATGATCTTCTTAATTGATCTTGCAACAAGGAGATGCTACTTGATACTCCTATTTTTATGGTAGATGGAATGAAGGATTGGGCTTTTGTAATTAGCCATAATAAGCCATCAAAAGATATATGATACTTTTAAGTTGGAATGAATAGGTGTGGGGCATTCCCTTGACATCCAGCACCTTAGAGCCTTCATGGCTCAAGTAAAAGCCCAACTTAGTTTTCTTGATGGAAATTAGGAACATAAACCAGCAATAGACAAAGTCAGGAGGTGGCTTCGATTTTAACACTCAATGATAGTTGATCCTTTAAGGATAGCTAGTGGTTTGGCATTATAGTGGGATTATAGAGTGGACGTGAGGATAGAACACAATTCAAGAGAATTTATTGACATATTTTGCAGGGGCCAAGACAACGGGAATATAATGGTATAACATTATGACATACATCCACAAATTTTCAAAAAAGACTTTAGTTGTAATAGGAGATACGTGTTATATACTCAATCAATCACCTTCCATGGATTTGTATTGGAGATTTTAATGAAATCCTATATTATTGGAAAAAGGTGAATAGTAGGAAAGCGAACAATTACAGACTAGTCACTTTACGTGATTTCCTAAATTGCTGCTTACTTATGGATATTGAAAGTAAGAGATGTGCCTTGACTAGGGCTAACAATAGCGACGGGGATGCATTGGTAAAGAAGAGATTAGACGAGGCCTATGCAACGTAGATTGGAGACTAATGTTCCATAATACGGAGGTTTATGCCTTATTAGCAATAGGCTCCCATCATAGCCCAATTCTCCTTTCAACATCTCCAACTTTGACCAAATGAAAAAAAAAAAATTAAATTTGAGGCATTTTGGCTGAAAAGAGGTCGAATGTGAAGAGCTAATAAAGATGATTTGGAGTGGCTAGTAGGATAAGCTAAAATATCTCAAGAATAAATTGAAAAAGACTATCGAAGAATTGATTACGTGGAGTAAAAAGAAATTCACCAATGCCTAAAGCTAGCTTGAGACCTTAAAAAGTAAATGGTTGGCGAAGTTAGCAAAAGGGAGGCATAACAAATTAAGGAGCATATTGAGAGACTGTGAAGGCAAGAATTATATTGAGGTATGGGATCTTAGATCAACTAACTCAAATGGGGGATAGAAATATGAAATATTTTCATGCCACTACGATATAGAGAAGATAAGGAAACAAGATTGCAATGCTAAAAGCATATGATAACTAGTGTTGAGAGTCTAATGCATTGAAACAACACATTGCTAGTTTCTACATGTCCTTATATGAATTAGTAGGCATTAAGAGTTTCCAGTCGATCTAAGAGCAGTGTCCTTCTCTTGTCCAAGACGGGATGAATGAAAGATTAATGGAACTAGTATTCTTAAAAGAGATGAAAGATGTTTAAGTTTCAGTTAGGTGCAACAAAATGCCCAAGACCGGATAGGATGAATTACTAGTTCTATCACCATCATTAGGAGGAAAATCAGCAAGATTTGTATCAGCTAGTTGACAACTTTTTTGAATTAGGAACCTTGGACCGCAAACTTAATAAAACTTATATTATTTTCGTACCGTAAGTCACTAATCTAAGATGTATGACTCAATTCAGACCCATTATTTTGTATAACTTCAGATATAAAGTCATTTTCAAGGACATGGTGAACTGCCTTAAGCCACCTCTCCCGGATCTTATTGCCTTAGAACAAATTGCCTTCATTAATGGGAGACAAATTCAAGACAACATTTTCATTGTCTAGGAAGTCCTATGCCAATTGAGAACTACGGAGAGAAAACGAAAGTTTCAAGCGGTTATTAAATTAGATGTGGAAAAAGCATACGATAAAGTGAAATGTAACTTTTTCTATGCTTGCATGCTGAATATGGGCTTTTTCGAGAAATGGGTGTATCCACTAAAGCAATGCATCTCCATAGTTTCTTTCAACATCAAAGTCTATGGGGAGACATTACAATACTTTTTGCAATCTCAGGAAATTAGGCAAGAGGATCTACTTTCCCCTTACCTTTTTATAATCTTGGCTAATGTGTTCTCGCTCCTATTGAAGAAAGCATTAGAAGATGAAAGTTTGAAAGAGAATAGATTAAACAGAATTTGCCCCCCAATTTTCCACCTCCTATTTGCGGATCATGCTATTTTTTCCTAGATGGGATGGTGGGAGAGTGTCAAAATTTGGCGAACATTTTAAACTAATTTTGCTTAATATCAGGCCAAGCTATAAGCCTAAACAAATCTAGGGTCTTCTTTAGTGCGAATTGTCCTCATAATCTCAAAAGTAATATGGCAAGTGAACTGAGGTTCCAATTATCGAGAAAATTGGGAAATATCTATGTATTCCCTCGAATTGGGGTTAATCTAAAAAATAAATGTTCTCATGAATTTTAGTGAGAGTAAACATGAAAATAGAGGGTTGGAAGGAGAAATTGTTATCTAAAGTGGGAAAGGAGACTTTAATCAAAATAGTGGTATAAGCATTACCTTAGTATGCCATGTCGATATTCAGGACCCCCATTTCAGTGTGCAAGCCAATTTAACAAAAAATTGTGTCCTTTTGGTCGATGTAAAACTCACCCAAGTCCGGCATGCATTGAAAGAAATGGGAAATGCTCAAAGGAAGGAAACTAGAGGGAGGTTTTTTATTTAAGGAATAGTCACTTTTAATAAAGTGATGCTTAGCAAACAAGCTTGGAGACTTGCATAATCTCCTTCCGCCCTATGGAGCTTGCTTTTGAAATGAATCTATTAGCCAAATGACAATCTATGGACAACAAAAAAGAGTTCCCCCCCTTCCTAGGGATGGCAAAGCCTGCTTATGACAAGAGACATGATAAGTTCCAAAACTAAACGGTTGGTCGAGAATGGTGAGTATTGGCATTAGAGAGGATAAATTGGCTAAAGTTTGAAGTCATTGCGGGCCTAGTCAACCAGAGAGGAACCCCAAAGAGTAATGAAATTAATTGACCAAGGGTCAAGTTCGTGGAATGAACACACGAGTTATTTGATGAGCATATTATGAAAGAAATAGTAGCCATTCATATTAGATCAGAATTGAAAAGGGGTAAACATGTATGGGTTGGCAACTCAACTGGGGAGTACACAGTTAAACATGGGTACACTAAATCAATCACGATATAGCCAAAGCTTTAGACAAATTAAGCATCTTCTTCATATTAGCCACCCGGGTCTTTATGGACTAAAATTTGGAAACTACGTATAGACCCTAAAATCCACATCTTTCTTGTGGAGTATGTGCCAAAATACTCTACTCATGAAGGAGAATTTGTACAAAAGGAATGTGCTACCTATCTCGCTTTATCGATTATGCTAGGAGGAACACCTATTCGTCCTATGCAACTAGACTGAGGAAATTTGATCCGATCCAAGGTTAAAAGTGAACACGTAGCCACTGAATTTAACAAAAAATGGACAAATGGGTCGACCAAGTATTTACCTCGGAGCTGGGACACAGTCTCAAGAATGAGTTGCATTAACATTGTGGCTAATCTAGAAAGCTCTTACATGTTTCAATTGAGGTGACCCAATGCCATAGCCCTTGTCAAAGACACCTTCCTCCAAGGATTGCTATTGAAACCTCCAATCTACAAATCGATGGACAAGAGAGAATGACTCATCCAAATCATGTGCAGATTTTGACTGACACTATAGTTAGACTCATAGAAGAAATAAACCTTAGCTCATGGGCCTTGTGGACCCTCTTTGTGGATTCCGAAAAGGTATTAGCCCAAGTACAAGAATCTCACTAACCTATCGCCCATGGGAAGCTAATCAAGAATTGCAATTATCAAAGCCCACCGAAAATGGACACTCACTCTCAACTCAACTGGCTCTCTAAGCCCCCTGGCCTCTTTGGGATTGTTTAGGCTCTATGCTTGTCAAGTACCACTTTTGAATGAATGAAATGATGCTTCAACCGAAAATAAATAAATAATAATAATAATAACTTAGATAAAAAAAAGTTCAAAAAACTTAAAATGAAGAACAACCCGATTGACCGAAATCGGAATTAAAACACAGAAGTACATCGATTGTTCGTGCTTCGTGGTCGGAGTAGTCACCAACAGCAGCCAGAAGCACGTATGCGACCAGCCGCGAATGGGTTCTCGGGCGTTCTTCCTCTCGTTTAGACGGTAAGCAGCAGAAACCGCCGTACCCAATATTCCTTTTCGTCTCGCAAGCTTTTTGGTTCAATGATCTCGTTGTTCGATACCGATTCTCGGCGTTCTCCAGAACGAGATTCGTTGAGGGCTTCGGAGCTGCGAACGGATGGAGTTCCCGCAGGTTCTTGTCTTCAGGTGGGTTGGGGAACGAGTTGGTCGAGGATGCCGTGGTTGTCGAAGGGAGCGATGACTTGAAGAGCAGGATTTTCAGGCTGAGGCTGCCGAAGCGGAGCGTAACGCACGTTATTCAAAAATGGGTCGGCGAGGGTAATGAGGTATGTGCTCAGGAGCTTCGGCAAATCTCTAAGGAGCTGAGGAAGTCTCAGCGTTACAAGCACGCTCTCGAGGTTCGGTTTTCTTTAGTCCTTTGTCTGCTTTTCTTTCGTGGATTTCGCTTGTTGTCGTTTGGTTGGTGTGGAAATGGGTGGAAGTGGAAATGTTGAAGGAGTGAAATGAACTTTGATCATCAAGGTAACATTTTGAATTAATATATAGATTGTGTCTGTGTTAATGATGGTTAAAAATTCTGTCTGTTACTCGGAAGAGGCATGGATATGCTCTATGTGGGCTAAGAGGTGAAGTCTGTGTACAATATTATTTGGTTTGACTTAAGTGAAGCATGATGAGAAAAGGCATCTGATTGAATCTAGAAGAACTGGGTTGCTCCTGAGTGTATAATCTATGGCAGAACAATTTAACTGATAGAGAACAGCTGAAAGTAACAACGATTGTGCTCTTTAGAGTCTAATCATTCACATGCTTCATCTTTTTCCTTGTATCTGTAGTTTTATAGTAAAGATGGTATTCATACTAGAAGAGCTTTGGTTAGTCTTGCTTCTGAATAATGCAGTTTTGAGCATAATAAAAGATCCAATATGCAATGATAGGACTGGCAATGCCCTGTGCAGCTCAATCCTTTTGGTAAAAAATAGTGTAATTGAGTGGAGTTCTGCTTCGTACTATCATTGGGAACTTATGAAGAGATTCAGTGAAAAATGAATATACAATAGAAAAGGCTAATGTAATAGATAGATACATGCAGAAATAAGAAATGAGGAACTTGTTTAATGTGAAACAATGGGTAATAGATGTCTTCTTGGAAGACCTGACTTTATGGTGACACCAGTAGAAAGGGGCTGGAGAAGGCTAAGTGGCCTTTGGAAAAACTCTTTAGTGTGATGATCTGAGTGATGTTTGCATAGATAAGAGGAAAGGGATACGAATCAAGAAGGGAAAGAGAAGAGAGCAGAGGGGAGGAAATATGAGAGGGAAGATCAGTTCAATTGGCATCAGAAGGATATTACTGGGTAATGTTCTCTCAGAGAGTTTTTACGCTCTCCGGTGAAACTCAAACTACCAGGCAGAAACACACTGTCACTATTCCGTAGTCAGTCTCACCGTCCTTAGTAACTTCTCTAAAAATTGCATTGATTTGGTAGCTTCATTTGCTCAGTTCTGGCTCATTACCATAGACTTGCCATTTGATGCCACTCAGTCTTTTGATATTATGATCATATTTGTGACATTTGCAACATACCCAGTATATGGTAATAAAAAGTAGAACTTATCTGATTATGTCATGACCGGACTCCATTAAAGTAACTAAAGAATTCTCTGGCTACACATTGAAAAACTTCAAGTCGTAACTCAAGATGAGAACTACACAGAAGCCTTAGCAGTTTGTGGATGGCTACTCAATTAGTAGAGCACCTGATGGGGACCACTCACTAGGCTATTGTTTTTGTGCTGGGAATGACATCTCTGTTGCATCAATAGACAGGTGGAAATATTATGTTAAGTCAAAGCTGAAAACTCTCATTTGATATTCTACTGTTATATGCATTTCATGTTTTCATTTTCACAATGTCCTACGCCAAGGTATTTCTACAGTAGAGCAAATGAATCTTTTAACTGCAATCAGGTTTACTAACACCCTTTAGTTCTATCTATGTGTGTGTGGGGAGAATAATATCAGGGACTAGTTAGTTTTAGCAATCAAACTCACACTGTTCATTTTAATGGAAAGTGCCTCTTCCATTGAATTTATACTATCAAAGGACCTTAATTTGAAGTCTATATTTGGAGTTGGGTAGGGTGGGAGAGAAGGAAGGCTTCTCATGCTGCCACTCGTTTAACACCGATGACTTTTTTAAAAGCGTAGTGATTAGCTGGTTCAACCAATTTGACAGGGAATTGGCTCATGGTCCGATTTGGTTCAACCATTTCACTGTCAATGGTCAAATGTTGGACAGAACTAGTGATGACTCGGTCTAGCAGGGCCTTTTGAACCAAGTCAAAAGTGGTTCAAACTGGTTTTCTATTAAAAAGGGTATTAAGTCGAATGTCTAGTCTTGAGTCAGGGATCTCACACTCCTATGAACATGTCATTAATATGTGTCCTCCACTAGCCTAAGTGATTTCTTGCTATTCAATTGGACCAACATGATATTAACTGCTTAAGGATCACAAGACGAGGACTAAATTGAATCTAAATGCTCCAAATATGGTTTTAGACCTGCGCCATGCCACTTATTTTTGTGTAGCCTTTGTGTGTCCAACCACCAAGCCGAATCTGTTCTCTCGTAATTGTGCACATAATATATTATACAGACTGATAATCTTTCCAATTTTCAATTGGTTGAAGTGGTTTGACCCCATGTTGGTGGCTTAATTGGTTCACTTACTAGTCTGGTTTTAAAAACTTCATGCAAAATGAGGGTTAGGATCCTTTGTCTGTTGTCCAAAGATAGAATTAGACATTTTTCCTTCTTGAATTTGTCCTCATTTTTGTTAACCTAATGCATGAGCCTTTGACCCTTTTTGTTGATTGCCCATGCAGGTCTCGGAATGGATGGTTACCAATGAGGGATATGAGTTGTCAGACAAGGATTATGCTGATCGGATAGACTTGATGACAAAGGTGTTTGGTGTTGATGCTGCTGAGCGCTACTTTGAAGGTCTACCTACATCAGGGAAAACTAGCGAAACTTATACTGCTCTTCTTCACAGTTATGCTAGTTTGAAAATGAGTGATAAAGCTGCGGACCTTTATGAGAAAATGAAGGATTCAAACCTCAATTTCAGTGCACTTACCTACAACGAGATGATGACGTTATACATGTCAATTGGACAGGTAGAGAAGGTCTCTTCAGTTGTGGACGAGATGAAACGCCAGAAAGTGGCCCCAGATATCTTCACCTACAATCTTTGGATTAGTTCATATGCTGCTACACTTAGGATTGATGAAGTTGAAAGAGTATTAGATGAAATGAGTCAGGATTCTAACTCAAATGAAGATTGGAAGAGATATAGGCAACTCACAAGGATATATGTCATCTCAGGTCAACTTTTGAACTCAGAGTCTGGTGGGCTGGTTGAAGCTGAGAAGGGAATCACTCAAAGAGAATGGATTACATATGATTTTCTTGTCATCCTCCATGCTAGCCTGGGAAAGAAGGAGAGAGTTGATCAAATATGGAAATCTTTGAGGATGACTAAACAAAAGATGACGAGTAGAAACTTTATGTGTGTTCTGTCTTCATATCTGATACTTGGGCATATGAAAGAGGTAGGAGAAGTCATTGACCAATGGAAGCAAGCCACAAACACAAGCTTTGACAGTTCTTACTGCAATCGACTTTTGGAAGCTTATAGAGAAATTGGGCTGATAGATACCGCTAATGCCTTTCAAATGCTTCTTATAGAGAAGAATTGCATCTCTGGTGGTGATCCTTAATGAACCATGGTGGAATGTTTTGGCACTCGGTGTTCCTTCACTTAAATGGCACAGGGAAAGTCCCCTCAGAGTTCAATAATCAGTGTAGCATCGCAAGTTTAGTTACTTGCACATGTTAGCTTATCCATGGATATACTGACCATATTTTGAACTTTGCTCAGACGTTACCATTCTGTAGCACCAATTGGGCAATGGCTTTGCAGACCTACTCCTATCCCATCATTAGGCACTAAAAGGTCATAGTTTATTCATAGATTATCAACTCAGGTGAGATTATCTCGGTTAAAGAAATTATATTCAGAGTTTTGTTATTGATTTCTGACATTTTGTTTTACCAGAGATTGTTATAGAGAAGATTTTGTTTTCTTCCTAGAGTTCCTTTTTTCACTGTTGATCGGTAGACTTTCTATATGAATAAACTTTCCCTAATATCTCTTTCTGCAAGCAAGCTGTGTACTTCCCATCAAGTTTCCTCTTTTTTCCCAGATTGCTTTCTTACCTAAGTAAATTTAAAAAAAGAATCGATCATTTGGCATCGATGTATGAAGTTCTGAGCATATCAAAGCGTATTCTGACTGCACTTGTGCATTTTTGTAAACCACCTATTGCTTTCTTCATTCCCATCCTCGAAACTTTGCAACACATTGGCCTTTAGTTTGGCTGGCGACGCAGCATTTTTGAGTTTCGTTGTTGCTCTGCATTTCATGTTAGGTGCATGTTAAGTCTTCCATGGTCAATCTTGATAATCTACATGGGAGAACCCCCGAGATGGCTAAACGGCAATCAGTTTGCCGGAATGTCTGGTCTCAGGTGATTATCAGACTTAGAACTTCTACCAATATCCTTCGGTTCTTGGAACGGTGGAGCCTTACGTTAGTCCCATGCGTGCATTATTCATCCGGGGCGGTACATCTCTTTGCCGCAAGATCTGTCAGAGAATAAATTTGTAGTCCCAAGTCTTTTGGCTCCACTGCTTGTCCAAGCTTCGGACAAAAGGAAACAAATAGAGGAGAGAAAACACGTGACTTTTCCAAGTTTTAGCTCCGTCCGTAGGTTATCTAAGCACTGGATTGGGTGGACAAGGATCCTATGCCTCGCTCAGTTGGCACAGCAACGAATCTCAACCATGCCTTAGTCATAAATTTCATAACTACCGTTGTCTGCATGAAACGACGGTTTGGATGGATCGGGCACTGAATGGAGACGCCGACACCGAATGGAGATGCCGACGGGAGGAGTCAATCTCATCGGCTGGGTTGATGGCCTAAATTCGGGACGCGGGGTTGAGGAGTTCGATCTTTGAGACGAAAGTTTGATAAGAAGCAGGTGTAAGTTTACGTTGTATGACTTCAAATTTTTTATAAATGATCTTTGCTCGAGTGTTAAATATCAGACTTCTGAATATACCACTCCAGAAATTATAACACTGGCTTTGTAAATCGATTGGTATCAAGGTTTTGACTCGGTTTCGACCATTGGCTGAATCGGAACTCAAAATCACCACAAGATAAAAAAGAAAAAAATATATATATAAGAGCAAAGGAAAATGATATAAATAGTTCTTAAAATTTGGCCTAATGTGTGTGTAATGTGATTCTTAAACTTTTAACATGTTTAATATGATCCCTGAACTTTAATCAAATTCCATAAAATTTTAATTTGTTTAATTTAAAATTTGAACTTTTGGTATATATATATATTCAATTTAGTTCATAAATTATATAAAAATGTTCAATGTTGTCCTTAATTTTAAATTAATAGAAGGACTACATTGAAATATAGTTCAGGGACTATATTTAATTTGTATGAAAAGTTCAGAAATTATATTAAATAAATTAAAAATTCAAAAATCATGTCGAACGTTAAGTTGAAGTTCAAGGAGCGAATTGAACAAATTGAAAATGAAGAGATTACATTATATATTGAGCCAAATTTCGAGGACGAGCATCTCTCTGAGTTCCATCGTTTCGTACCAAAGCTAGGAATTGTGGCTTAACGATTCTCAATATCAGCCATTGAGAATCACGCAGGACTCCGGGGGGAAATTACTTAGTCCAAGTTGCGTCAATCCGAGCAAGCTGGCTCCTCGGCTACCTAGGCACGACCCATAACTGGGTTCATGCATCTCATGATTGCAAACATGCACCCTGATCGGACGAACTCATATTATGACTTGTTTTCTCTGCCACCACAGTATGGTGCTTGGAAGTCAATGCGCAGCAGTGTCGACTTCAGTACGAGCAGATTAGACCAAAGGAATGGGGAAAACAAAGCGGGGGGACCGATCTCGGGAAAAATGGGAGATCTCGTCCGGATGTTGCGAGTGGGGTCCTCGGGGATGGGGAGAGAATCTTCCGGGAACAGCCAGGAAGAGAAAGAACCGTTCCATCTGAGCTGAACGAAGATAGAAAATGAGAGACTGATTGACAAAAAATGAGAGGTATTGACATGGAAAGCTGCCATCTCCATCCATCAATATCAATTTAAGAGGGGCTGCACGGCCAATGTCTACCTAAACACCAGCATTGCATGGGGACATGCATGTGTGGCTGGAATGGGAGGCAACGTGGCGCCAGTCCCACCACAGCCTATTACCGATAATTTTATCGTTCTGCCCATGCACCAGTTCAACATTACCACGCGTCGTCGTAATTAGAGGGTAAAATTGTCGTCATATGAATTTACGACATTGTAAGTATTTGTCATAATCAAGTGTTAAGAAGGTCATAGAAAAAATTATTATGTCATAATCTCTTGTACGTTCAAAATGTCTTCCTCACGTCTCTCTCTCTCTCTCTCTCTCTCTCTCTCGCTCGCTCGCTCCCTGTACGATTTGACTTGATAACTTCGTATCTCATTTCTACCATAATTGTAGGGTAAGAATTTGATTAGATGGACCTCTTTGATTTTTTGTGATTAGTCTAATCTAGTGGAATTATCCTGCAATAATACAACATGAAATCAAAGGAAACCATAAAATCCTTGACATCTGCACCGTGCAGCACCGTGTTGATCTTCAAGAATGTGAAACAATACCCTTTTTCTTTGAACTTTTTCCAGAGAATGCATTTAGCATTTTCTTCTTCCCTTTCTTCAAATCTACAATGCATTACTAGGGCTGTTTGAGCATCGGACTAATTTTCACCGGTTGTGATGGCTGTTTTGCCTCGGGGCAATCAACTAATTCATTGTGGCACAAGGGGAGCTTCTGAGAAGATAGAACCAAATGCTGCACAAACTTGTTGATATGCATGCCTTTTTGCTAAAGAGGATAAAAAGAAAGAAAAGATTATATAAATAATCACAATTTGGTTGATATGCACTTTTATTCTTAGACACAGTAGGACCCAAATTGCAGAAATAGAACTCTATCTTCGAAAATCCTGTGAACCCCCAGCAGGGTCTGTTATTACTCTTAAATTTTTATCAAAATTCTAATCTTTGGGAGCTAAATATGCATTTATTTGGACCACAAGTACATCTTTTTAGTTATTTTGACAACGATCTGCTGAATAAGATGGAGAGTTTATCCTTTTCCAAGCCGATGTAGGCTTTTGGGTTGATTCTGGTGGTCCACATCAAATAGGCATATGGTGGAAATTAGTTGAAAGGTCCTAAACCTATCATGCATCCATCAATTCAATTATAATCTTTCAATATGGTTCTTTGACAGGATATTGCTGACATGATATACAATCATTATTGGATGTCCTAAATGGAATGGCTAGTGATTTAAGGTAGACAAATGAAAACAAAGCAATGTCGTTTTGCCTAATTTTGTGAATTTTCCTTTGTTTTCTTTTTTTTTTTCTCTAGTCAATGTTTTTTTTTTTTTTTTTTTTTTGGGGTCAGTCTCTAGTCAATGTTCACATCAAGGAAATTACCAAGAAATTCTTAAGTCTATTGCACTTATGCTAAATTTATTCATAAATATTTCAATTTTGCCAATTAAGGTCTAAATCTTTTAATGATTTACCAATGTAGTCCATTTGGCCAAAAATTACTTACGTGAATACCTATGCTCCTAGGTGGCATGAAATGCACCAATGTTAATAATTTTTTAAATGATTTTTTTTCTTTGAATTTTCCCTTTTACTTTTCACCAGTGGCCAGTTGCTGGCCATCAATCATAGACAATGGTTGATAAGGGCTAGCCTTTTTTGGGTGAGGGCTAATGCTCACAAGGCCCCTCTTGCTAGATTTAGGGAGGCCAATCCTTGCCCTTGTCTAGGCCAAGGCGGCCTCACGAGGCCTTACCCTTGCCAAATCTAGAGAGGGGGGCTCTTGCCGACCATTGCCTATGGAAAGGATAACAAAGAAAAAAAATTTGATTTTTTTTTTTTAAAACATTTCAAAAAGTCATCCTCAGCATTGGTCATGTCATGCAAAATTGGCAACATTCATGCAAGTGGTTTCTGATTAAAATTGACTGGATGAACTATCTTGATAAATCATCAAAATGTTTATGACTAAATTAGTTAAATTGGTATGGGTGCAATATGTTTGAGACTTTCTTGGTAATTTCCCTTTTGTCATGCTCTTTCTTGTTTCTTGTTTTGCTAATGTCCATCTCCAAGTCGCCACAGCGACTAAAGGCGAGCATCAGTGGCGATCAGAGGCAACCATCGACTAAGTGAGCCTCAACCTCCATGAGCATCAACGGGTGACCCTCGTCACAACATATCTCATTTGGAAGGAAAATTGTCCAAAAAGTCCTAAACCTATTGTGATTTTGCCAATTCAGTCATAAACCTTTTAACTCTGCCAATTGAGTCCTAAACCCTTTCATTTTTTGCCAATTCAGTCCATCCGGCCAATTTTGGCCGGAAAATGCTGACGTGGACGCCGGCAGTGCCACGTAGGACTGCCGGCGCTGATGTGGACAATTTTTAATAATTTTTAATATTTTTTAAAAAAAATTTTGAAATTTTTGAAATTTTTTTTTTTTGTTTTTTCCTTCTTTTTTATTATTTTTATTATTATTTTTTTCTTTTTGGCTTTTTCCGGTGGCCAACCACCGCCCACAGTGAGGTGATGGCCGGCCACCGGCCACAGCCCGGCCAGCCGGCTGGCCTCGCCCGCCATAGGTGAGGTCCGATTGAGCAACGGCAACGCCGGCGAGGCCGCCCGGCCCGGCGAGGGCCGACCTCGCCAAACCGGGCAGGGGAGCCCTTGCCAGGTGTCGCCCTCGCCAAGCGAGCGTTGGCCTCGCCCCCGGCCAGGCGAGCAACGGCTGGCCACAAGCCACAAGCCGACGCCCGACCGGCCAGGGGCGAGTGCCGGCCTCGCCAAATCCGGTCGTCACCCTCCTCTTGCCCGCTCTCTCAACAATCGATCGGTTGATTGACGCATATCGATCAAGAACTTGCAGGTCGTGGCGGTGCGGGAGGGAGGAGGAACGCGAGAGCAGCGAGGGCCTGTGGCCCTCGCCCTTGGCCGGTCGGGTGTCGGCCTGTGGCCTGTGGCCAGCCGTCGCTCGCCCAGTCAGGGGTGAGGCCGATGCTGGCCGGGGCGAGGGCGACCCTCGGCGAGGGCTCCCTCGCTAGATCTAGTGAGGCCGGCCCTCGCCGAGGCCGGGGCAGCCTCGCCCGGCGTTGCCGTTGCTCGGCCGGGCCTTGCTCGTGGCGAGGCGAGGCCGGCCGCCTGTGGCCAATGGCCGGCAGTCACCTGTGGCCGGACCAGCCACCGGAAAAAGCCAAAAAGAAAAGAAAAGAAGAAGAAGAAGAAGAAGAAGAAAGAAGAAGAAGAAGAAGAAGAAAAGAAGAAGAAGAAGAAGAAGAAGAAGAAGAAGAAGAAGAAGAAAACAGAAAATAAAAAAAAATTCAAAAAAATTCAATTTTTTTTAAAAAAATATTAAATATTATTAAAAATTGTCCACATTATTGTCGGCAGTGCCACGTCGGCAGTCCTACGTGGCACTACGGACGTCCATGTCAGCAATTTCCAGCCAAAATTGGTCGGATGGACTAAATCGACAAAAAGTGAAAAGGTTTAGATTCAATTGGCAAAATTAAAAGGTTTAGGATTGAATTGGCAAAACTGCAATAGGTTTAGGACTTTTTGGACAATTTTCCCCTCATTTGGATGACCCTCGTCGTCAAGATCTTGCGCTGGTCGATCCTTGTTGCACTAGATCTCAACCTCGGTTGGTCAACTTTTGGCAACCAGATCTCGCGACCAAACCTTGGCTCCTGAGACAGCCAATCCTCTAGACTGCGCATCGCCTCGCCGTTGTGTAGTTCCAGGCGACACTCACAGGCCCTTAAGGTTCTGAGCTGAAGGAGGAACCTATATTTTTTTTTGACTTGATTGGAGAAGCTGCAAATTCATTTAGAGAAAATGAACCGTGAAAGGAAAGAAAAGAAAGAAAACATGAAAGAACAAAATGAAAGAAAAAAAAGGAAAACATCTATATATATATATATATATATATAAATAAAATGGCATCATTTTATCTAGATTTGTCCATGTTAGGTCGCCAACTGTGTTATATAAGATGGCTGACGATGACCGAATGCTTTTCCAAGCGAATGAGGCTGCCTCATATGATTGATCCATTTTGAACCACGTTATGAAGCTATTAAGCTCCCGGCTCATGAGTCTTTCACTGTCAATCGTGCCTCGCCTCACGCACATAAGGTTATCGGCTAATAGCTCCGGTTTCACGATTCTAAAAGATTAATCCTTTTTGAATTAAATAATTAAAGGTCCAACCGGTGAGTTTTATTCTGTTCACTGTGATTTTCCACGAAAAAACGTGCATTTAGTCACACCGTTTAGGTTGATGTGGGAAAAATTGCTTGGAATTTGGATTGAACAATGAAGTCGGACTTTAAGATATTACCTTAATTTCTTTATGGATTTATTTGCCCCATAAAGTTGTTAATGGTCATCAGCAAATATCTTTTAGAATATAACAAAGTCTTGATTAAGAATATTAAGGCTTTATTTGCTAACGTTTTAATTTTTCTATTCTTCTATTTTCCTGTTCCTCGAAATAGAAAAAGAATAGAAATCCTCTTGGTATCGTCAATTAATTTTTGTCATTCCTCGAAATAGAAAAGTGACTAGGGAATAGATTTAAAACAAAAAGAAGAAAAAAAAAAAAGTAGCTTATTGTTCTCGGGAACAATTTTTATAAATTAATTATTTTCTTTGTTTTCTTCTTCTTCCTCTTCTAATCGATTGCTGGAGCCTCACTACGCCGCCTCTTGCCACCCAACGTTCGCCTTGCCGCTTGTCACCGCCTCTCGTCACATGCCGTTCGCTGCCACCATCTGTTGCCTCTCGCTAGTCGCCACTGTCATTCACCAGCCGACATTCGCCATCGCTACTCGCCGCCCACCATTGCCACTCGCCGCCCACCATTGCCGCTCGCCTTTGGCTGCCGCCATTTTCCATCGCCATCTGCCGTCCACAATTCGTTGAGAGGAGGAAGAAAAAGAGGAAAAAAAAGAAAAAACCTAAAAAAATTTTAAAAAAAAATTTTAAAAAATTCTACATCACAAAAAAAACTTGTAGGTCGTACCAAACACATTCCTATTTTTATTTTTTATTCCGGGAATAGAAATTTTGTGTAGTTACCAAATGTGTTGTTTTATTCAAAAATTGTTCTAGGGAATATAAATAGAATAAAACTATTTATGAAAAAATTATTTTCAAGAGTATAAATGTTATCAAACGCACCATAAATATCAATTTTCGTATTTTTCTAGAATCTCTCAAGGAAAACAATTAAAATGATAGCTTTGGCATGGGAAAGAAGACTTGAAAAGATTTAATACTCATCCATCCCAAAACTAACACACTTATCTCATCCTTGTCATCCTTGATGGATAGAGGCAACACTTTAGAAAATGTTGCAAAGTGAACCAATACGTTTTTCAAAAGTTACCTTGAAAAGGACATATAAATTTAGAATGAAAAATAATAATAATAATAATAATAATAATAATAATAATAATAATAATTTTTTAAACAAAATTCGAAATACTGAATGAACAAATATAACTTTCGACTAATAAAATAAAGGTTAACAAGACAATTGTATGAAATAATATTAAAAATAATAAATAAGGTATTAACACTAATTAAACCGGGGTGCCTAATAATCACATACCCGCGTGTGGATATTGTGGGGTCTAACCCACAAAATTTGTGGGTCGTACCAAACACATTTTTATTTTTTGCTATTATGGGAATAGAAATTTTTTGTGTAATTACCAAACACGTAGTTTTATTCGAAAACTTTTCTAGAGAATATAAATAGAAAATAACTATTTCTAAAAAAAAAATCGGGAATTGAAATGTTATCAAACGCACCATAAATAGCAATTTTAGTATTTTTCTAGAATCTCTCCAGGGAAACAATTGAAATGATAGCACGTAGCACATGGGGGTTTACGCTTTGGCTAGCTGAGGCGATTCCTCCAGCACCAAAAAAAAAAAAAAGAACAATTGAAATGATAGCTATGGCTTGAGAAAGAAGACTTGAAAATATTTAATACTCATCCATTCTAAAACTGACATACTTATCTCATCCTCGATGAATGAAGGTTCAACACTTCAGAAAATGTTGCAAAGTCAACCAATACGTTTTTCAAAAGTTACATTGAAAAGACATAAAAATTTGGAATAAAATAACAATAAAAATGATAATTTTTTAAACAAAATTCCGAATTTCATACTTTTTGAAAATACTGAATTAACAAATATAACATTTCGACTAATAAAGGTAACAAGACAATTGTATGAAATAATATTAGAAAATAATAAATAAGGGATTAATGCTAATTAAACCGCGGGCATGCAAGCATGTTAAGTACATCTAATAATTACATACCCACATGCGGGTATTTTGGGGTCTAACCCACAATTCATTCTTTTCTTTTGAACAAATTAGAAGAAGCTCACACTTATAAAGTAGCCTATCTTCTTCCAACTTTCCTATGTGGAACAAGAAAAAACACATTTTGTTTGTTTTACAAACAAACAACCAACATGTTATATATCGTAAGCTTGAATTATTATTAAGTTTTGTGCTCTTTTATGAAGAAGGATGGTATTTGACATGATACAAATATTTGTACGAGCGTTCTTTGCAGTTTGCATTTAATTAGTAACTAACTGGGATCCTAATTCCTTTGTTTTTAGGGTAACAGCAACTAGAAATGCTAAGCAAACACGTGAAAGACAAAAGAAGCTCATCATGAACATAGAGCACTATTAACACATTGGCCTTCAAAAAACGACAACAATTGCGCCTTGGCTTGATCATCTATCCAACAACTTTAAGGGTATATTGCCAATTTTTTTTTTAAATCTATTATAATTGTGTCAATTCAATCCCAAATATTTTGATTTGGCCAATTTAGTTCTAAACATTTTAATGATTTCACAATTTAATCCATCCGGCTAATTTTGATTGAAAACCACTAACATGGACACTAGCCATCCTATATGATGCTACCGGGACTAACGTGGATAATTTTTATAATTTTTTTAAAAAATTACGAGTTTATTATTATTTTTCTTTTTTTTCCTTTTTATTTTCTATACTTTCATTGTGGCCAACAACCCTTACGGATCAAGCGCAGCTTGACCTTGCCGTTGCTAGATGAGGGCCAGGGATGGGCTTGCGACAACTCATCCCATTAACTTTCTATTACTCTCCAAATCTGCCCCAAACCCGTTACATGTTTTGATATAATATCCCAAACCTACCTAGCTAAAGTAATTTGTTCCCGTTGGATACACCATACCATAGTATTTTGGACTAAACAATATAGTCTCATGTCAAACATATAATAAAAACCTTAAACTTTCAAATGCAATTGTTTATTGGAAACTCATGCATTGTACATCTTCAAAATTAGAAAGTCACGAAGTCCAAAATTTAAGATTGAAAGGATTTAACATCAGCTACCATAAAATCCTAAGAACCAATGTTAATTAGAAGTTAGGTGTAAAATGTTGGCCGTCGTTTAGAGAAGCTGTATCATACCAAATTTTGTCCTTAGCGTTCACAATGTTTTGTAAATCAACAACCTCGAGAATTTTAGCAGAGTAAGGGCAACTCAAAAGTTCCCAAATCCACTGTCTACTCTAGTAGAGTTGATAGTTGCATATATTTACTCAGCCACCTAAGGAATATGAAGGAAACACAGAGTTTTGTCATAGTTATATATATAGGGTTTGAATATTATGTTTTTCATTTGATATAATCTCAAACTCGTCCCCAAGCTGTATTAGGATTTTAGCAGTTGACTCCAAACCTGCTAACCATTTACGTTTCATCAGGGTCTAAGAGGGTCTGGTACCTTGTTATGCCCGGCCCGCTTCCATCCCTTGAAAGTACACTTGAACATTTCATTAACCAATAATTGCTCCAGTAAGTATTGATATACTCAAATTAAATATGGTAAGTAAACCTCCAGATTTGACAATTACTTTTCACATAAGAAAGTAAATAAGATAGTAAATAGATTATGAAATTCCACTATTACATATTTGATATCGTTTTTGTACCCACAACAATCTGAAGTTCATATCTAATGGTTATGGTGAAATTAAATGCTCTAACATATTTATTTGATTGATTTACTGCATTTAGTCTTCAAATTTTGTTTTTAATTTATTGTAAATTATATTTTGATTTGTTAGATAAATTTTAAAATTAATTTATTTTAGTATATAATTAGTTTATTAATCATCGATATCCGTGGGACGATACTCTTTCTCATCATTATATTACTTGTTCGACACGTTCATTTGCGTTTAGAATTTTACGAACAAGTTTTTGGCGTATATATATAATAGTAGCAAATTCATACATGATCAGAAATTTTCTAAAATATGAAATTTTTGATTTGTGGAGATTTGAGTATGAGATGTTCTAAAAAAAAAAAAAGATTACGGTATGATGTGACAAACTTTGTTAGGCAGGTTCATTTTTTTTTTTTCCAGTTAAATCCAAAACTTGAGCTTCTATCCATCCAGGGACGTCTTTCCATGTACATGGTCATCATTTAATAAGAAAACTGCAGAATTTCACAATACTTGACGTTTGGTGATTACTCTGAATGAACATGGACATCATGCTATGGGAAAATCTAGGGTTCTTGAGCATGATCTACTTTAACAATTTCCCACAACAATATTATACAGAACAATGTCATATAGTCGACCTGTGTAACCCCTGCCTAGGGATTTGCATCAGAACATTTGGATATATCGCATAGGTTGGGTAGAAAAAAAGCACAAGGGGTACAAACTACAAAATCTGGGAGTTTCAGGACAAGACAGCTACCATATTCAATCCCGAGGTCTGCACGCTCGAAAGGCCCTAGCACGACTCAAGAAGCAGACATCATGTCAACGCCTTTAATGTCTGTTTTCCAAAGTTGAGTGGGCATCTTCCAGGTTCCATCAGAACCTAATGGACAGCCCTCGTGGACCTACCGCAGAACCTGGAGATGAGAGACCCGTTTTCAAAATCGGGAAAGCCCTCACCTGCGCCGGATGTTCACGAACCCGCTAGATCTTGGCCCTTCGGAGCTGTGGATCCCACGCGGGTCTCGTGCAATCGAGCGGCTTGAGATTTAGCTGCGCTCGTGAACGTCCGGCACAGACAAGAGCAGCTCTCCCTCATCCAGGGCAAGATGTCAAGTGGGCCGCAGTTCTGCTGTATCTTCATTGGCGCTCGGCATGGGGCTGGAAGGAGGCCCCCTCGCTCACATTCAATTGTCTGGTGATCATAACCCTCATTAGTAATATCAAGTGGCCACCTTGGTTTCTCAAAACCTTTCATTCGTTGTCCCCATTTTAAATCGGATGCATATTCTGCAAAACATTCAATTATCGAGGCGAAACGGTGATTAATAGGACATCTTTTGATATTGCTATAGATTTTGTTCTAAAACTCTTATGCATCCTAAGACTTAGATGTGTTTGTAAGTCAAAATCTAATTTTATTTTTATAGGGAAAATTACCAACAAAATCCTAAACCTTAAACTTTTTGATGATTTACTAATTCAGTCTTTAACTTTTCAATTGAGTTTAATTTAGTCATTTCGGCCAATTTTGGCCAAAAAGTATTATTGTGGTAATTTAGTCAGCTTCGGCCATTCTACATGGCACGGGTGGCAAAATGAACAAATTTTCTATTTTTAAAATTTTTTCTGATTTTTGTTTTGTTTATATCTTATTTTCTCTTCTTTTCTTTTTATCCTACTCCTAGGCTAGCCAAGGGCAAGAGAGTCGCACCCCTCACAGGCCAAGGATTAGAAAAAGAAAGGAAAGAAAAAGAAGAAATACAATGAAAAAAGAAAAGGGTCAATATCACAAAAAACCTCAAGCTAATACACTTATGACAAATTATATCAAATTAATTTTCTAACCACTAAAAATAAAAAATTGATATATATATATATATATATATATAACAAATTTACCCAAAATTAATTTTTTGACAATTAAACCCCCATACATTTATGACAAATTAAAGTTTATGTTAAATTGGATTGATAATAAGGGCGGGAATGGTTCTAGGGTATAGAACTTGAAATATGGGAATCGGATCAATGGAAACTTGTTCGGTTCTAAGTTTCAAAATATGCAAGATAGGTTCAATGTTCCAAAAATTGGGAAACCTATTCTGATAAGTGGGTTCTGGGTTCTAATTTGGTGAAACTTGAAACCTAAAATCTAGAACAAGTTTTTGTATTTTTCTTGATTTATGGCTTCATATGATCTTGTGGTATTCCATGGCATTGGATGATAAGTGTATAATTTAAAACCACTAGTCTGAATTTTCATTTTATAACTGAAATTTTTACTTTGTTAATGTTTCAAATTTTTCATGTGTTTAAATATAAATTATGGTCAATGAACTGTGGTAATAAGTTATGATAATTAAAGATGATAATTCACTACAACCATTTAATTAATAATACGGGTGAAATCTAGGTAGATCTTAGAATCAATTTTGGAATCTTTAACAAGGTAATTTCTAAGTTCCAAAGTATACAAAGTAGGTTTCACCAAAAAATGAGGAACCTGTTTCAATTGATAGATTTCAGGTTCCAAGTGGAATCTGTATGGAACTTGGAACCACTTACCCCTAATTAATACCATAAAAATCCACAAATTAGTCCACTTGTGACAAACAAAAATTAAAACTCAAAACTGTTACCTCTGTCAATAGTAAATTAGTAGTTTGACGATAAAATTTAATAAAAATTAACGGACAGTAAATTTGTCATAGGTGTATCAATTTAGAGTTTTTGATGGTCAAAAAATTAGTTTTGGAAAATTTGCATAAATGTACGAGTTTGAAGATTTTTGTGATATTAATCCAAATAAAAAATAAAAAATTTGAAAAGTTTTAAATTGTTCATATCAACATTGGTCATGTCATATAGAACATTTGGAACTAATTAGGCTACCACGTCAGCGATTTCTGGCCAAAATTAGTAAATTGTAAAAATTATATGACTAAATTAACAAATTGTCAAAATACCTTGGATTAAATAGGTACAATTGAAAGGTTTATGATTGAATAAACAAAACGTATTTAGGACTAATTTGATTAGATTGAAAGGTTTAAAATTGAATTGATACGAGTGTAATATTTTTAGGACTTCTTTGATCATTTTTGCAATTTTTAAGTCTACTTTCTCACACCGTCAGATGAAAAAGTAATTTATAACCATATGTCAATTTTGAGGAGATGGCCATCTCACACTCGAAAGTCGAAATCCTACGTAAAATGAAAGAGAGCTTGTAAAGTGATTCACAAATAGAGACCTATCTAAAATCCGTACTTGAGTATTACTTTCGGTAATTTAGTTGCCACGAATTCGATTATTGAGTCACTATAGATGATATCAAAGGTTGGTGGCTCTGGATAAATTCAATGGAAGCTGATTGACTATAAATTCAAAGGTCGGTGGCTCTATTAATTGCTGTTCAATTTTTCGGACAAACACGTGACAATTGATGAATACATTAGTTTGGGGTTTTACTCTCCATTCGTCACATGTGTACTCATTTGTGATTTTTTCGTGGTAGTAATCAAATTTAACAGAAACTTATAGAAAGTAAATTTGTCTCAAATATATCAATTTGAAATTTTTGGTAATTAAAAAAATTAATTTGAGATAAATTTGTCATTTACCACAACTAAATCAATAAAGAATTTTGCGTGATATTAATCCCAAATACATTAACCACACATCAAATATGAAAAGAGGTCATTGCTCGAGTTGTCTATTTGACAATTTGGCAACGTAAATCTAATCCGATCGTCATAGATGATGTTGATTTCTATTTGAAGCGTTGGGGGCATTTATTTCACAAGGAGATGTAGACATCGAAAGTGAGGAGAACACTTAAGTGGCACTTAAATGTATCTTTTGGAACTCTTGGCATTACTGTATCTACCTGTATCAAGTTTTGGCACTTTCCGTGTACTTTGTCCAAAATTTACAAAAGCATTTGGGAGGGAGGGTGCATGAGCAGCGGAAGAAGTAAGAAATCAAAGAAATTAGAAAACATCCTTAAAATGGTAAAAAGTTATGTCTGGACTTTGGAGTGCATCCTTGTGGGGGAGACACATCCCTTTAGTACATTCTTTTTTCTGTATTCATCATAGATAAAAATAAAGAAACAAAAAAGATCTCCAAAAAAGAAAACTTAAAAATTGTTTGTTGAAACCCTAATGCATGGTGGTGGTCAGGCCATCACTCTTTTTATCATTCTTGGCTCTGGTAGTGGCTGTTAGAAAATGATTTACCAGATGCAATCATGAAGCATTTGTTGTACAAAAGCAAGCCAAAGTAAAGTGAAACTTTGATCTTTAAATTCCACAGTTAAATTTCCAGAATGAAAGAGGGAGGGGGGTCCATTTACATACCACACTTTCTCGTTTAGAGAGAGGCGTGAGAAATTTGTACTGTTGAGTTCACAAAAGATCCAGAGTCCTCGCCATTGCACACAAGCAAACAGTAAATGCACCAACCTATGTCCTGCGTTTTTGTCTGTTGCATGTGGTCACCTGCGTACCATAGCCCCGACCTTCGGGTTAGGCTGATCTCAACCTTTGGTTCCCCGACATAGCCGCGATTGTCGCAAACGCCACTGTACTAAAGATCAGTGAAGGTATCTGAAGGATCTAACCTTGAGATTGGAAAGATCCTAGACATCGAATGATAACACACGTTTGATCACTCCAAACCCCAAATACATATACTAGTCTAAGGCTTGCATCCCATCTAATGTTTAAATTTAAATTCTTTTGTCTTTTTTGTTAGGGATATACATATATTTAGGAGATTATATATATTTCTCTTAATTGATTTTGACTGATATTTTGCCACGTTAAATAGTCTTCCTATAAAATGAACAGAATATTACATTTTTTTTTGCCACATCTACTTTGATACCAACTTGGTATCAAAGCGGAGGAGGAGGAGGAGGAGGTGAACCATTGGGGGTTCGTCCCAGTGGCTACCCTTCCAACTTGGAATGGGGAAGTGGGGGGTTCAAATCTCCACTTTCTCAGAGAGATTGGAATGGAAAGAATTTCATTTTTGAAGTGGGTTTTGACTCTCATGTTCTGTAAGGAGGCATGCTGCAACTTGAGGCAATACAGTTGAGTTGGGGCAACTCGCCGGAGCTTCAGGAGGCTGATGGTGGCGTTGGTCGGTCGTTATGAGCAATGGAAATGGATGAAATAACTCTCAAAAGCTCAGGCTCAGTGGTAGTATTTGATCTCTGTATCATTTCTGGTTGACTCGCCGAAGGACAGTGATTTGTGGGTGGGTCTTTGTGTCCAAGTCAACACAGAACAATGGCGGCTCCATGAGTCCGAGACGTGGCGGCGCGCGGAGTGGATTCCGGCGTCCTTTGTATAACGAATTTTCCAAGATCCAGTCTTCTGAGGGTGGCAAGTCCAATGGTGCCTCTTGTTCTCCGGAATTAGCAATGGAAAAGCCTCAAAATAGTTGTGGACTTGAAGGTGAAACTAGGTGACACGGCCAATACGGCTAGATCGTGATGACCACTGTGGAGAAATTAGAACGCTTTCACAAAAAATAATGGCTATGATACTAAGTAAAATGGCAGAAAAATGTAATAATCTGTTCTTCGTGGTGGTGTTCTTCCTCATTTCATTTGATAAATTGTTTTTCGTTGCGTTGTTTGTCTTTATTCCATCCATTGAACAGGTCACCGACATCTTCACGAAGACATAGCCACCTGAGTGTTTTTGAAATCTTTTCTCCAAACTCAAGCTAATCTCTTCCGAATTACCTTGAGTTTAAGGGGATGTTGGAGATATAGATATATTTAGGATATTTTGCATATTTCTCTTGATTGATTTTGATCGATATTTTAGTTGGTCAGACAATCTTTTTGTAAACTTACAAATAGGCTCATGTACTATTTATTTGAAAATGAACATAATATTACAACTTTTTATAGTACGTAGTCTCTAAATACATTTTAATTAGGTTCATAGGAGACGTAGCAAGTAATACATAAGGTTATCATTGGACGATTGACATATGAATAATTTAATTACATGACTAAGACGAGAGTGATTTTGTCAAATCATTTTGCGCAATTAGTGGACCTGGCTAAAACCTAATAATAACCAAGGGTGTTTCTAGGGTGCCGTGACCCTCCGTACAATAAAAATTGCCACGCCAAGTCTCCATCATCTTACGTGAGGAAAATGCGCTGGAAACCGTTATCCCTCTCCTTAGATTACAAAAAAAAAAAAAAAATTGATTTTACTGCCAATCATTTGATTTCGGCCATGGCCCCAATAACCTGAAGAAATTAAAGCTTTCATCACATCTTTCCTCTATTTTTTTTTTTGTAAAATAATTATTGTCACGAGCTAGACAAAATTTTCCCAAAACAACACATACTTTTCCTTTCACATCGATGGATCCCAGTGCGGCAAGGTCACACTGTTCAATTCATCTCGTTTACAGTGTGTATGCGTCAAAGAAATTCTCTCTTGCCATGGCCCTGTGATCAGAACGAACGCTCAATTATTAGAAAAGTTCCTGCAAGCTGAAGGAGAAAATACCAAGCGACTGCACTGAGAAAGGCACTGAATCTGTCGAGCCTTTTTCTCAACAGCGAAGAAGGGTTTTTCAGGTAATCCAAGACAAGAACGGGTGCACTCAGAGACGCCACCACCCATTACTCCACAGCCTGGAAGAGCCTGTTTGTGCGCGGCCCTGCGACAATCTTCCAGGGAAGACGACAACCCAAGATGGTTCCAAGCATCCCCATGTGGGGCTCCCCACTTTTCTTCCCATGATCTTCTGTTCCACCGGTTCATTGCTCTTGTTCTTGGCTTTTCCTTTTGCTCTGTGCTTTTGGTTGCTGCTGCTGAAAGAGAGCAGCTTTAGCTCAAAGAGAGCGCTCCAACAAGTTCTTTCCCCAGGTTTCAACCATGTGGGATTCCGAAAGCGAGTCCGTCGCTGGGAGAGATTATGGAAATGGCGTGCTCAGCTCAGCCAGGCAAGGGGTTAAGACAGAAGGGTTTGAGCTCAGAGATCAGTCATGGTGAGCAGACTCTGTCTTCTGTTTTTCGTTTATTTGCTTTTCTTCTCATTTTTTTTTCTTTCTGAGGTAAAAGTGACGTTCTGCTTGAAAGCAGATGGATTTGGTAGTGATGTGCTCTGAATTTTAGGGAAAAAGAAGGGGTTTTTCTTTTTCAAATCCTTTTTGTGGTAGTAGAAATAGTCTTGGATCAGGGAAAAACAACAGAGAACTTGGTTAAAGTGAGCTAGCTTCATGATGTAATCGATGGGCTGACGGCAAATTTTTCACAAATGCACGCAGGCATGTTGCCACTGACGTTCCGAGTGACCTTCTTGTTCACGTTGGGGAAGTTAATTTCCACTTGCACAAGGTAGAACCATCATTGCTTTCAAACCCACTTCATCTTCTTCAGATTCAGAGAGAGGCTTTTGGATAAGTTGCAGCAGAGTATTTTCGACTTTTTGACTTTAGCTTTTTCTGTCTTGTGAAAGTATCCCCTGCTCTCTAGGAGTGGGAAGTTCAACAGGATGATATATGAATCGCGCGACCCCGATTTAAGCAAGTTGGTTCTGGATGATCTGCCCGGTGGGCCTGAAGCTTTCGAGCTGGCTGCGAAGTTCTGCTATGGGATTGCCGTCGATCTGACCGCAGCCAATATCTCCGGGCTGCGCTGTGCGGCTGAGTACTTGGAGATGACCGAGGACTTGGAGGAAGGCAATCTTATATTCAAAACCGAAGCCTTTCTGAGCTACGTAGTCTTATCTTCGTGGCGAGACTCAATACTAGTGCTTAAAAGCTGTGAGAAGCTCTCGCCATGGGCGGAGAACCTGCAAATTGTACGGAGATGTAGCGAGTCAATAGCTTGGAAGGCTTGTGCCAACCCAAAAGGGATAAGATGGGCTTACACGGGGAAACCGCCGAAAGTCTCGAGCCCGAAATGGAATGAAATGAAGGAGTCGAGCCCGAGCAGGGGTCACCAGGCTCCTCCCAATTGGTGGTTCGAAGACGTATCGATTCTGAGGATTGATCACTTCGTGAGGGTCGTCACTGCTATCAAAGTGAAAGGCATGAGGTTCGAATTGATTGGCGAGGCAATTATGCAGTATGCTGCGAAGTGGCTTCCAGGTTTGATAAGAGATGGAGCAGGAGCAGGAGCAGGAGATGAAGGAAGCAACGGTGGGAACAGCCATAGCAGCAGTGGAAGTGCTGGTTGGATAGGCGGGCTCCACTTGATCGTGGCTGGAACTAAGGATGAACCTTCGACGGTTCAGGCCAAAGACCAGAGGATGATAATAGAGAGCCTTATCAGCATAATTCCTCCGCAGAAGGACAGTGTCACGTGTAGCTTCCTTCTTCGGCTTCTACGAATGGCGAACATGTTGAAAGTGGCTCCTGCATTAGTTACCGAATTAGAGAAACGGGTCGGCATGCAATTCGAACAGGCATCCTTGGCCGATCTCCTTATCCCTTCGTACAATAAGAGCGAGACTTTGTACGACGTCGATCTAGTTCAGAGGCTTCTGGAGCATTTTCTTGTCCAGGAACAGATGGAGGGCTCGAGCCCGAGCAGGCAGTCGTTCTCGGAGAAGCATGGCTATGATGGTGCTCAACGAGTTAACGGGCACAATGCAAAGATGAGAGTGGCTAGACTAGTGGACAGTTATCTCACCGAGGTGTCCAGAGACAGGAACCTCTCATCGACAAAGTTTCAAGTGCTGGCCGAGGCATTGCCTGAATCTGCAAGGACTTGTGATGACGGACTTTACCGAGCGATTGACTCATATCTTAAGGTAAACGACTCTTTGCTGTCGGTCTCTTTTTATCTGCTCGACATCTGATGCTAGTACCAGCAAAGCAATTAGCGGGAATTTCATGATTGCAAAGTCACCTCACAATTGGATTTGTGTGGATAGTGTCGCTTGTGATCTCTTGAGGATATACTCAAACCTAAATTCTTGATTTTGCAACAGCAATTGCTCTGATATGCTCATCTTCATGTAGGGTACACTGAGCATCTCTGCATAAATTTTGACAGGGGATGCTTTTTGTCGACAATGGATTATCTGTTCCTCACTCAGAAAATTATCATTGGAGTGACAAACAAAATCATTCTCGATTCCATACCAAACCGAAAATCTTGCATGGCAATTACATTCTTGATTCCACACCAAACTAAATTTCTCAATTTTTGAGCAGCTGTCTTTTATTATGATGGTTCGCCGATCAATTCGAGCATAATATTGTTTCACGACCTTTATATTGGTCATAACTACTGCCTTTCTTCCAATGAGTATATCACGAATCTGATATCCTGTGAATGACAGGGAAATTTTTACCTCATTGATGTGATTTCAATGCAAAACTTGACATCCTCTGCTGTTAGATTGATATTAATTAATTGACAGGCACATCCAACGCTGACTGAGCATGAGAGGAAGCGGCTGTGCCGGGTGATGGATTGCCAGAAGCTCTCGATCGATGCGTGCATGCACGCTGCGCAGAACGAGCGGCTTCCCTTGAGAGTGGTCGTCCAAGTCCTCTTCTCGGAGCAAGTGAAGATAAGCAATACGCTCGCCAGCAGCTCGCTCAAGGAAACTGGAGGCGACGCACACTACCAGCCTATGATCCCGAACCGGAAGACGCTCCTGGAAGCGACCCCACAGTCCTTCCAGGAAGGTTGGGCGGCTGCGAAGAAGGACATTAAACACCCTCAAGTTCGAGCTTGACAGCATGAAGGCCAAGTACCTCGAGCTACAGAACGACATGGAGAATCTGCAGAGGCAGTTCGACAAGATGGCGAAGCATAAGCAGGGGTCGGCTTGGAGCAGCGGGTGGAAGAAGCTGAGCAAGCTCACCAAGATGAGCAACTTGGAGAACCAGGACATAGGGCCTCAGGTGGCGAGTGCAGATCAAACCAGGAAAACTCCTAGGAGGTGGAGAAACTCAATTTCCTGAGAACATTTGGGGAAATAAAAATGAATTCATGAAAGGAAAAAGAGAATTAGTTTTCATTTAAGGAAAATACTTTTTTGTTCTTCTTAATTTGGTTTCTGGGTTACAAGGTCGATTCATTTTGGTAGGTGTTACGAGAACTTGGTGAAACATTACTGGGCCACAAAAAAAAAAAAAAAAAAAACAAAATAATTTGTTTGCTGAGAGTGAGCTTTCTATTTCGGTTGCTCTTTTATGTCACTTTCCATATTTATATGTAATCTCCCTCCACCCAACGGTTTAAGATTGGACATTTCATAATGGTATCAGAGTTAGATACCACCCAATTTATTTCATGTCAAAGTAATTCTTTCTAATCTGGTTTGAGAGGTGTGTTAAAGAATCTCACATCTCTTTTTTATGGGTTAAGCTTTTGAATTGGGTATTTTGTCGTTATTTATCCAATTAATTCATTTGAATTTCTAATCAGCTTTGTCGAACCCACAAAATGTATTTAGGTTTTCTTTCTAGAACAAATTTACGATCACTTAATCGACATTTTTGAGGTGAAAGAGTTAAGAAGAGGACTAGTATGTGATCGCGGAATCGTTTGGAGTAGTTGTTTTTGGCAATTCTTTTGATGATTCCTTGAAGTTCAAACTTTTTTTTTTCTTTTACTTTTTAGTGGGGAATGGGGACTTTCAAAAGTTAGAAAAGATTCCGATTCGGACTACACACAATAAGTAAGTGCCCTTCGGATTGTATGAAATTACACCACTGCCATTCCTATGTGTGTCGGATTTTGTTTGGCTTGGACGAAAAATCAAAATGACTTACCTTTTTTTTTGGGGGGTCAAAGTAAAGTTAATTCAAATTTGAAAAAGTTATGAAAAGAGATTATATCCTATTGGAATCATTTCATATTAAATCACATATTTAACTAACGGCTTAAAATTTTAGAACAATTGGTTATAATCACATCAAATTTCATATGACATCAGAGTTTGAACTCTCGAATTCAAATATTTCCATATTTTATTTACCTATTCAATTAAATATGCTTATACTTAGTATTAGGCAAAAAGACCATACCATTTATCTAATAATTTACTCTTTTAGAATAATTAGCCATGGTTCCATCAAATCTCACATATACAAATTTACAAGTAAGGTGAAGCTCATTTTCCATGGGTCCAAGCATTTTTCAAGTCACCTTTTTCAATATTATACTCCTAATGCTTTGAAATTTTTTTCAGTATATATCTTTAAGTCCCAAAAATACTATTGAGATGAATCATAATGCAAATCATTAATTAAGGGACAAAATACTTATTTAAAACAACGAATGTGATTTCTTGAATATCTATAATATTCTGAATTCGTAGAAAATGAAAAGCGTCTCTTTGGTTGAGGAGAAAATCCATGATAAAAAAGTATTCCAATCTTTCACAAATTCAGTGGATTAGTAATACTTTTCAAGGCATGCTGATTAATGAAAATATGGAGATGAACTTAAAAGTAATTACCCCCAAAAGAAAAAGAGAAATATTCTAATTGCACGTCAATTCATTTTCCTCTACAAAAGTTTTATATGTAGAGTGCATAATTCAACAATTTCGTTACATTAAATTACGATACATTGTAACGAAAATCGAACTCTAGGAGAGAAGGACACTAAAAGTACTAAAAATTGTGTATGATGCTTACTTTAGCACCAAAAGTTTTCATCGGTTCATTTAAATGCCAAATCGGAGAAAAAAGATTAATTAAGTGCCTTCGGTGAAAAATTCCACTAGAACAAATTATGTGGCTTTTACATTTAAGAAATTTATTTGAGGTGGAAATTATTTGGCACTAAAGTGATCACTCTTTAGTAACGAATTACACTAAAGTATTAATTTTTTAACTTGTTACGTGACATCGTTTAAAGGTTATGTGTTAATTAGGCACGCTGGTGAACCATGTAAGATTAAGAAATTAATAAAATATGGCCACATCGAATTCGGGCGACTCATATCGTAGTTAAAAAGTGATACTCAAATGATACAAAAAAAAAAAAAAAAATAAAATTGATGTTAAAATGAGCGGTATACACAACGTTTGACACACCTATTGTCCTCCTCCCGAACTCTAACTTGTCTCTGGCATGAGATTGACTTAATAGACTTGATTCCTACTATTGTCGATCAATGGCCGTAGCCCGGCCCGATGTACATGAATGGTATATTTTATCCGCGTCGAAATAATTTATAGCCAGCAGAAAAAGAAAATGTTTGGAAATCGGAATGGCCTCGCTTTTATTAAGACTTTCCAAGACACCGCTCTCTCTTCCTTCCGAGGACCGACCGTTAATCTCGTTACCCTATCCAACGGCCGATCAAAGGCCCGCGGGAAACCTTATAAACTCGAACCGCGGCCACCTTCTTCTCCGTTTCTTCCGCGCTCTGCCGAAACAGGAAGAAGAGATTCTCTCGTCCCGATCTCCTGGCGACGAGAGCTCTCGATCTTCTTCCCGGCCAGCTCTCGCGGCTTTCGTTGCCCCCGCGAACCCCCTCCGCATATTGATCGCCCGGAGCTGATCATCTCTGGTGAGTCCGCTCTTCCGCAATTCATTCGTATCTGTATACGCGCTCGGATGGAGCGATTGCCTGTGACTCGTTGCAATTGATCGAGTCACACGAGGTCATCGATGATCGGCTGAGATTATGTGTGATCTGCATTCCCTTTCCTCTTTTTTTGTTTGTGCTTTAATGGTGTTTTGCTCCGAGGAGAGAAGTCATGCGTGAATGAATCCAAAACTTCAATTTGTGTCGACGTTCGGGACTCCGGTGGCGCTTGTCTTCGAATGTGACGTTGCCAGTGGCTCTTGATGTGGGGAAAGGGCTTGTGAGTTATGGCAGGGGTTGTGATTTAATTAGAATTTACTTGTATGTGAATAGCCATGGGTGGCATGTGCATGATGGGTTTTGTCGTCTTGGCATGTTGTGGAATGTTATGCAACTAGTCGAGTTTGAGTTTTGACATGTCCGGATCTGGTTTGTGAGCTGACTTAGGCTTCATTTGCATGCTGATTTCTCATCCATCGTTTTCGTGGCATCGGTCCACTCCTTACCTTTACTGTCGTAGCTTCTTCCTTTGTTACTCATCATTCATCTGTGCATTGAATTTGTGACAAGAATAGGCTGGGATCTATATGTTATCCTTATTGTTGCTGATGTAGCAAATACTTTATTTAGTCAATTCAAGAGGATAGTTTAACATGATTGAAGGGTAGACGTTTTTAACCTAGAAAGAGAGGTCATTAGATTCATGACAGAATTCCATTTTTGGTTGTTGAAGCTTTTTCATAGCTGAAGCTACTAGATTTTGTGGGGCGCCATTAACCCAAGTGGTTATTTTGAAAAAATTTACCAGATCTACGATGGTTGCCGTTGAGCATCCGATGGGCAGCAAAGACTGTCTAGCTACAGAAACGAAGAAGATCTTGCATTCGTTGGCATCTGAGTGGGAAGACGTGGTCGATTCGACTGCATTACAGGTGATCCCACTGAAGGGCGCAATGACAAATGAAGTCTTCCAGATAAATTGGCCAACCACGAAAGATCAAGTCTCGAGGAAGGTTGTGGTCCGGATTTACGGGGAGGGTGTGGAGGTGTTCTTTGACAGGGACAACGAGATTCGGACATTCGAGTGCATGTCCAAAAATGGGCAAGGGCCTCGCCTTTTAGGGAGATTCTCTAATGGGAGAATCGAAGAGTTCATTCATGCACGGGTACTTCTCATATCTTTGGTGTAGAACTCGAACTTAAAGTTCTCACTAAATGATGAACAAATTACAATAGATAAAGAGAATCGAGATAAGGTTGACGTGGCCAGAGTTAGCATTAGGTCCTTTCAGTTCTAATGTGATGAGGAATATTGAGTAGATTGACAAAGTTGCTCTTTTGAACTGCTGGGCTAAGATGTGGTGGAGTCACCTTTCGAGACTTGCCTCTTGTTTTATTGTCTCATTATTTTGATATAATTTTTCCATGTTGCATATTAGACCAATTTTAGGATTGCTTGCAGCAATGGCATTATTAGTCTTTCTTCACGAAAACAAGAAAGGAAAGAAAAGAACCATTAACACTACAGTCGTCGGTTGTTTAAACAATGTAAGCATTTACAGCAATAACCGGACAATGCCTGCAAAACCAATTTATGAGTTTTGAGCCTGCAATTGTTTGCCAACTCTTTTTGCCTGCTTTTCAAAAAGTAAAATGACAAGTGCGAGTGCAGAATTGTTTCTTTTGGTACTTTATCTGTCACCTCAAATCAACGGCTAGCTAAGCTCATCTGACTGTGTGGGATGATGCAGACACTTTCGGCTTCTGATCTAAGGAACCCTGACATTTCTGCTTGTATAGCAACTAAAATGAAAGAGTTTCATGACCTTGATATGCCAGGTCCAAAGAAGGTTGTTCTCTGGGATAGACTAAGGTATTCATTTTGTTTCTTCCTAGTCATTATTCCTAACTTTTTCCGGGGTACGAGGAAATAAATTAGTGTTTTATGGTTTGCTGATGTTACATTTTTCTTGAATAAGTAGCACAAGCAGTAATTCTATACAAAGAAGTGTAAGATTGTTTATTTCTTTGCAAATTTTCCAGAAAGTGGCTTGGGAAGGCCATGCGGATGGTCACTCCACGAGAAGCCCAGCTTGTTCACTTGAATGCCATCAAAAACGAAATTCTTGTCTTGCAAAGCGAACTCGCAGGGGATCAACGTATCGGATTTTGCCACAATGATCTACAGTATGGTAACATAATGATACATGAAGACACTAAAGCGATAACCATCATCGTAAGATCCTTCACAAGCCAATTATGTTGTTTTGCTTTTTCTTTTGCTAGTACGTGCGGTTAGTGAGTGCAAACTTTGAAGTTTGATTTAATGAAGGTGGTCAGCAATGAATAAACCCACCTCATGCCACTAGGGAGTGCTTTACTTATTGTTCCAAATTGTCATGCCAAAAAACACCCATTGAGGATTTTGTTACTCCAGAGCAGTAGAGATAGGATATCTCGGAAAGTTTGTACTACAGTTCTTGTAGGAAACTCCTTTCATGGTGCAGAAACCAGAAAACCACAAGGAGACAGAGTGTTGAGATTTACTGGTTGAGATAGAAGTTGAAGATCGTGAGATGAGTTGTAAATGAAAATTTTGTAGTTGGAAGGGAGAAAGAAAGACAGTTGCTCTGTCCAATCACGAGTACAGTGTCCTACGCAAAGTTGCTATCCAAAGTTGAATTCTTTACAAGGTTTTGATGTAAACTTTGCAGATGATGTCTCATTTACTTTTTCTTTGGATGGGAGAGTTTTGTTTTTGCCCCTTCTTACTTAAGTTTTGTTTTTGCCCCTTCTTACTTATACTTCTTTCAGCAGATGTTCATAATTGAAATTGTCTTGTGATGATCTCTGATTTCACCATGTTGGCCATCTTCTTCAATTCGTTGCACCACCAGTGATAATGTTGCCATGAATATGATTCATGAAGCTTAAGAATAGTCGTATTAGTTACAAATTCATCTCCTATTAGTTTATAGACTTAATTCAACTGATACATGATCCCTGTGGCTGCTGTTCACATGTGATCCATCTATACCGGGTTACTGCCCAGACTTATTAAAGAAAACTTTGCAAATTGTGTAGAAAAAGATTATTGTCAATTCACTCTTCATGTGCTTATCCTTGTCTATGTAATTGTTAAATTTCCTTGGTAATGCTTTCTTCATGTTCTTATTACGGTAGCTTGACAGATGACTATGTCAGTTAGTGCTAATATTTCTCAAATTCTCTTTTTTCTGCCTCATCAGGACTATGAATATTCCAGTTACAATCCAATTGCTTTTGATATTGCAAATCATTTCTGTGAGATGGCTGCTGACTATCATACTGAGACTCCACATGTTTTGGACTATGGAAAATATCCAGGTGCGCGATTGTTTTACCATGTTGTTTTGTTTGTTTTACTTTGTCCTTGCTTTTATCTACCTCTGAGTAGCAAATAGAAAAGCCTTGCTTTAAAACTGTGATTTCAACAGGTTTAGAGGAGCGTAAAAGATTTGTGCAGACGTATTTGAGTAATTCAGGTAGAGTTCTCTTAATGTTTTTCGTTTTCTTTTATGTGTGAAGATTAATAAGATCCAAATGGCAAGGGGTTTGTTTTGTTGCTCTAGTTTACTGTTGGTCAGTCCATTTTCACGGGCCAACTTACTATGATGTGCATAGGCAAATCACCATAAACACAGCTCTCTTGCGAGTAATTGGTCACTTAAAAATGGTCGCCAGAACAAAATTTTTTGAATTGGTTTCCAGAGACAGCTTTTAGTGACCAAAAATATTTCCTCACTGTAAAGACCCAGAAAATCTGCCAGGTAGTTTCTGGCAACCATGAAACTGTGTCTAGCGACCAAAATTCGAAGAAGTTTAGTGCACGACACATTGTCAAAACATGATTCTGTATCGGATTTGCACTTCTTATTAAAATAATCTTTAAGACCTTTGCCAATGAAATTCGGAACTGCAAGAAAGGCATTTAAGCCTCATTCCCAACCAGCTTTTCTAATTTCTGTGCATGCTTGGATGGATCTGTGCAAAGCAAATCCCACATCAATTTTCTACAAATCCTCTAGAAGCAGTTTAAGCTGCTTTTAAAGAACTATGAACTAGCTAGTCAGGCCTTCTATATATTCTTGTTGTGCTTACTTTATAGTCATTTACAGTGCAATCTGGAATGTCAAACCTCTGTGCAGGTGATGCACCTACTGATGCTGAGGTAGAGCAGCTGCTCAAGATGTTGAGAAGTATACTTTGGCAACCCATCTATTCTGGGGACTTTGGGGTATAATATCGGTATGTACTTAAACTCAGATGCTTTGTTTCTTGCTATCGCAAAGCCTCCATTTTACTCTATAGTGTGCTAGAAAGTAGCTCTCTCTTTTGCGCGACCATTCCAGTCAGAAATTTGTATTGCCATGCGAAATCTACACTATGCTGGTGTTTAAAGTTGCATGGCATCTCACAATGCCGTTGTTTGATATCTTTGTACCATTCTCATTTTAGAACGGAAAGCAGCTTATTGGTAATTGAAAACTTCAATTATATCATTGATCTTGCCCCTCTTTCTGTTTGGCTTGCAGGAGCACGTGAACGAAATCGACTTTGACTATATGGAATATTCAAGGCAGCGGTTTGACAGATATTGGTTGACGAGGCCAGTGCTGTTGAGTTCACATGAAGCTCCTCGCTTCGAAAGTGAGTCGACACCTAAATGGGTGCCATGGTCTTGCCTTCTCTAACTTGGTCGAAGTACTGTTGAAATGTGAAAGCAAAGTACGATGTTATGGATCTCTTATTCATAGAAATGGTTAAGCGATCATTGTAACAGCGATTACATGTCCAAGGTTTTTTAGATATCTAGATTAAACTCTTGACTGTGAATCTAGATGAAATAGCATAAGTTGTAAGTGTACTTTGTTGATCATCATACAGTTCTGTTGGTGCCATCCTGTCATTCTCTTCACATGTACTATTTCAACGCCATCCAAAGCAAATTGCCAAAATAAAAAATGTTAGGCAAGTGCCGGCTTAGAAGATGATTCTCTTCAAAAGTTGAAGCGCGCCTTTAATGATAAGTTTGGTTAGAGGTTCAGGTCCTTTTTTAATTATTTTGAATTGATGGAAAATGGTTTAATAAAGAAAATATAAATGACAAGAAGTGAAGAGGAAACTTGATTTTTGATCGTAGTTATGCTTACATCAACGCTAAATTTGTTTGCTAGTAAGAGAAGACAAATTGTGATGTCCCAAAATTTGGCCCATTTTCGAAATATATGAAATGATTATTTCATCAATATACTATGATTAATTTATTCTGAACTTATCACTCATAGTTAACTAATCTATTGGGCGATGCCATAAAGGCTAAAATGCGAAAAACTAGAGAATTCAATCATGGATCAACCACTCGACTATAAGGATTAACAAGGTTATAAAGGCTAAAATGCGAAAAACTAGAGAATTCAATCATGGATCAACCGCTCGACTATAAGGATTAACAAGGTTAATACTAAGTTATTATAAGTCAATTAGCAAACGGATTATAAATCGATTCAACAGAAGTACGTAGTTGATTTGCGAGTAGTTCCGTATGATTACGATACTCACGTCGAACGACGATAAACCGATTTCCTATTGATCTTATACTCAAATGTATGTAATTGAATTCTTGTGATTACATTACAACCAAGGGTCATCCACAATCTAAAGAGGCGTTGGATCGAAAATTATCGACTACGGGTCATGTCACGCCCGATCCTCGGGCATGCGCCCATCCCTTACCTTGATCGATTTTAAAGTGCGATATCCCATGACTATGTATCGCCGACCCTTTCAATTTATTTTGCGCATGCGGAAGCAGTTAAGAATTCCCAGACAATAAAACAATGGGATAGAAAAGCAGGCCATAATTTTCATATTGAAATTCACAACCACACTTTCATTAACAGTACAACTCATAGTATATTTACAATACTATTTACAGCAAACAAGTCTCACACCTATCTACACTAAGACAGGGTTCACAAAAGGGATGGGATCTCAATCTACATCCGGGTTGTACTCAAGATCCCTCTCTGGATCATCTTCTTCATCCAAGGTCTTTCTTCTCTTCAGGTTCCTCTTCCTCAGCTCCTCCTCAGGGTCCTGAAATGGTTATTCAATAACCAAAGAGACCACGTCTCAACGAGTTCTACCCCCTAAAACTCGATTAGTAAGCCAATACACTATGGGTTGCCTAAACACTCACAGGTCAGAGGACTTACTTTGGCCTCAGATTCCACCTGCAAATCAGTATAATTCATAATAGGCACCCAACTACTCATAACAAATCGAACTAGTCGATTACATGTCATAGAGCACACGTGCATTCTCTAAGGCACTAGTTCACCAAAGTGATGCATCAAATCACCGAACCCACGTGTCTCTTCCAAGATGCCTCACTTAAGATTCAATGGCTTTACGGTCCCACCCGACCCTCTCAAGATCTAGTGGCTTTACGGTCCCACCCGACCCTCTCAAGATTTAGTGGCTTTACGGTCCCACCCGACCCTCTCAACTATGACCAACATAATTGTACCTCATAATTTATTTTAGCACTAAGTAAAGCTCAAATAAATAAACGGACTACACCACGATGATCAGCATGAAATTCCGGTCACCGGCCATCCCGGTTGAATTTCCGAAAAAATAAATAATTAAATAATTAATTTCGAAAATTAAATAAATAATTATTAAAAATCCAATTTAGGCCCATAATGCCTGATTGGAAGCCGAGACGAGCCCGGAAAATTACTGAGACTCGTTCAATAAATAATATGGCATACGTACTTGTTAATATTTAATTCTAACCACCTAACATGCATCATTAAGTCTCTAATTTAATTTATCTAAATTAATCTTACCACCTAATTGCATTTAATTAAATCTAACCAACCCCTAAGCATAATTAGCAAACTAAGAAAGTATTAGTGAGTAAAACTCACTTGCACTAAATGAAGGCTAGGACACCAAGACGACGACGCAACGGCGGCCGAACTTGGGCCGGGCCAAGAACTTCGCAAGCCCGAAGAAACTTTGGGCTTCAAGATTGGGCTGACTTCTTTAATCACTTGGGCTTGAAAATACTAAATTATGGGCTGCTTGCTGGGCCAAAATTAAACTGAAAATGGGCTGCACTCCTTGGACTGAACTTGTTTGGGCCAAAGACTCACTTAATGGGCTACACTTGTGGGCTTGGGCTTCAACTAAATCAAACCAACTTGGGCTGAGCTTGTTAGGCCACTTGGTCTTGTGGGCTGAAGTTCACTTGAGCCGAAGTTGGGCCCAATCCCAATGGGCTGAACCGTGGGTTTGGCTTGCGGGCTGCAGAGAGGAGACCAGCAGCTTCAGCGGAGAAAACGGGCCGATCGGAGCTCCGGCGAGCGGCGGACTCCGGCGGCCGTACGGAACGAACGGAAGCTTCATTTGGGGTGATTTTGGGCTTGTTGGAACGGTATGGATGTCCTCTTCACGGTGATATGTGGCTTGTTTGCTGCTTCATTCGGGAAGACCACTTTTGACTCGAATCTTTGACGAAAGGTTGGCTGGAGCAGAAACCGGCGGTGGCGCGGGTGGAGGCGTGCGACGGCTGCAGCTCCTTCCGCTGGTCTTCTTGTTGGCTTGAGGGCTTCGAAAATGAAGAGGAGAGGGTCTTGGATGGTAGAGAGGAGAGAGAGATGGAGAGGATAGAGGTGAGGGAAGAGATAAGAGAGATAAGAGAGATGAGATAGAGTTGAGGTGGGGGCCTTGGCTTGATATTTTCCAATCTTGCTCTCCAAGATTCATCCTAGGTCAAGTAAGATTCTTTGGCCTCCATTGATCCACACCAACACCTCTCATGACTTCACTTTTGGTCCATTTGGCTAGGGGGAAGGGAGAGTTACGAATTTTGCAAGAATTGTCTTCAATTGGTGGCTTGATCCACTTCAATTCTATCTCAATTGGCCTCCATAAAATCAATCGGTCATCCATCGACCATCTCAATATTTTTCCTCACCCATATATCCATCTTGCTTCCCAATTTTGCTATAAAAAATAATCACTGGCTTTTTCTGCACAGAAACGACTCGGCGACGACTTTTTCCCAAAAAGTGTTGGGTGTCAGAAAAATCTTCTAAGACTGAGTTGACGCTCCTAGAATTTATTGTGACATGACAGAATCTTCAATTTCTGAAATTGGACTCGAATTGGCGGTTAATTTCTATTTGGTGCGTTTTTAGCGTAACCTAGGTTACCGGGTAACTTTCAAATATTTTTAAGTGCAATTGACGCATGGTCGATTTTCTTCAAGCCACTATGAACCCACTCGACTCATTGACGACTCTCGGTTGTCGTGAGAATCCCGAGGATCCGAATACGGACACAAGGTACCAAAACAATAAGAAAATCAGTATAGAGCCGGTCGACGAGAATTTTCTAATTTAGTGGTGTCACCCATGATTAGTCACACATCTCAGTCGATCTAGTCTATCTCTGATTTCAAATCGATTTTTAACTTTGCCGTAATGACCTCTAAAGATGGACACGGTCGAGAAGCCGATTCCTGGTCGAATTCTCAAGTCTATTGCCTTATAATTCCTAATAATTTCCCCAAATAGTCTAGTTATCTCAAGAATGATCAGTTCTGAGAATAGCCCTATAAACACGTCAATGAAACGCCCGATTCAATGAGAAGGAAACAGAATCGAAAATTCGAGATGTCACAGGTCAACCGTACGAAGGCCCTTAAAAGCCACCTAATGGTTTAGGTTGTACTAAAATCGCATTTGATCGATTTTAACCACCTAATGGTTTAGGTTGTACTAAAATCGCATTTGATCGATTTTAACCATGAGATTTAATTCGATTTCGAGTATTGAACTTTGGAAGATATAAAGACTAACTTATTGGACGTCATCTCATCATCTATCGAATTATCAATAGGTTTAAAATTTTTGGAAAATGAATAATCGATTGAGAATGGGACGTCAGAAAGAGAAGCCAGGCCAAGCAAAAGCCGTTGGGCCTTGCGCCCATGTGGGTCTGCCAAGGAGACCTAAGTGGGCCAAGCCAAGCCTATTTACTCAAGCGAGGCCAATGGCAAAGTTGAAAATTTTAGCCAAAAAGCTTGGCTTTTAAGAAATTGAAATCAAAAAGAAAATGAGGAGACAAAATGCCAGGCTAAAAGGATTTTTAGGGAGAGTTGATGAAGGAAAACATGAGATTTTAGGCAAAAATTTCTCTCTCTCTCCCTTCCTCACACCGTTTACCCCTTAGCCGACTCTTTCCTCCCCCATTTTCCCCATCTTTCTCTCTCCTTCTTCTCTTCCCCATTTCCCTCTCCATTTTCGCTTCCCCCCCCTTCTCCTGCCACCACCGTTCACCATTGACCACTGCCTATTCCACCATCATTACCACCACCCCCACCCCCACTCACCACCGCAACCTGCCATCCGCCGTCGCCATTGTCTCGCCGAGCCACAACCTCCATCTCCACTATACCAATGCTCCTCCACCTCACCGAACCACCACCAAGCTCCGCTACCCACTCGAGCCACTCAGGCCACTGATGTTCACCATCCTTTGCCACCGCTCACCTCCGTTGTCCACCGCTAAACATTGAGCCCTCACTGTCATCCTCATCTCAAGCTGCCACCACCACTGCCCCTTAGCCAAGGTGGCCGTGGGCTTCTAGAATCGAGCCGCCGTCGTTCATGCCGCCACTTGAGCCATGAGCGTCACTTCTTCGATGCTGTGGCACTACCTTCGCCGTGAGCTCGTTGCCATTAGAATACCCTAAGTTAATTTCTAATCTTTGATTAGGAAGTCAATTGTGTTTAGGGATAGGTTTAGTTTAATGGTAGTTAGTGGCCTATAATGATGGTTTAGCCCCAACAATGGTTAAGGATGGATTAGATTAAAGCTAATAGGAATTAATCTTTATTAAGGATGGTTAGTTTAATTAATTCTGATTAGATTAATTAATCTTAAATTAATTGCATTTAATATTAATTAATTGCAATTAGACTAATTAATGATGATTAGTATTACTTAATTATGGTTATATTAATTAATTATAGTTAGTCTTAATTAATTGCGATTAGTGTAATTAATCGTTGTTAGCTTAATTAATCGTGTTTAGCATTAATTCATTGCGATTAGTGGAAAATAATGATGGATTAGCCTTTAAGTAGAATTTTATTTTGGATTTTTTGGATGAATTTACACATAATTTTGATTGTTTGAACTTGTTATGTCATGTTATTGATTGCTCAATTATATATCTTGATTACTATGTTTTCAAAGAAGGTTTTTTTTTTTTTTTTTTTTTTTGGTCAGTCTCAAAGAAGGTTTATTTGGCAAGAAAATGGCATATTTTGAGCTGTCGGATTTGAATGCCATGTTTTACGTATTAAATGGGGGCAATGGAGTTTTAAAGTGGATGTTGTTGCAAAGTTTGGCGGGTTGATTTTTAGTACGTAATTACATGCGAATATTTTATTGGAATTTTAAGTGTGAAAATTTGCCAAAATTTGTTATTTGAACACAAACCCCTTTGGTACTAGACTACTCGATGGTAAATAAAATTGGCTTGAGTGTTGGCATGCTTAAGTGGTTACTTAAGGCATGTTTGATAACACTTAAGTTCCCGGAAACAATTTCTTATTAGAAATGATTCTTTTTTATTTTGTTCCGGGGAATAATTTCTAAGCATTTTAAGTCGTTTTATAACTGTAAAAAAAAATCTTATTCTCGGAATATAATTGCATTAGCACCATCCTCAAAATTTCTACTTCAAATCATTTTCTTTTAATTTGTAAATAATTTTATTACTTTTTTATTTTCTTTTTCCTTTTTTTCCTTTCTCTTCTTCCTTAGTCGAGTCACCAGCATTGGTATGACCGGTGATCGGGCGAGGCCGCGCCTTGTCGGCCGGGCCTCACCGACAGTTGGGCGAGGCAGGGCTCGACCTCACCCAAAAGGCTTGGCCAAGCCTCACTTGGCCAAGTAAGGCTTGCCGATGGCTGGACAAGCCTCCTACGAGCTTGCCAAACCTCACCCAACCGGTCGCCGGCGACCAGCAGCGGTGGACGGTGATGGCTAATGGCAGCAACGGTGGTGGAAAAAGAAGAGAAAAGGAAGAAAAAGAAGAAGGAAAGAAGAAGAGAAAAGAAAAGAAAAGAAAAGATATAGGTTAGCTTGATTTTGGAATTGTTCTCGGGAACAAAAAATCAACTTTTTTATACTTCTCGATTCTATTCAAATCTACTTTCGGGAACAAAAAAAATAGAAATTTGTTCTCGAAAACAAAAATTTAACAAAACAAATTTCTGTTCCAAATTTACTCCTGAGAACAAAAGAATAGAAATTTTCACTGTTTGGTTGGTTGCCAAATGTGCCCTCAATAGAACCATCACCAAATGGAAGTTTGGGGGCAATGTCTGATGTTTATCGGATGCCTGTCGAGGGTCCAGATATCGACTTGCGCTTGAGGTCAGACTGATGCTATTAGGAAATGAGGCAGGGTTCTAGACAATGTTGTATTGATGAGACAGGACGATGTCCGATCATGCTAAAAGACCGCCAACTCTTGAATTGGCCATGACCCGATAAGTCATAATAATTGGGACATGTGTATTTGAAAGTGCATCTAAATATTGTGGAACGTGTTCTGATAATTGTTTATGCTTGTTATATTGATATTGCTATATGTGATGTACTAATGTGCATGGGTGCGTTAAGGCGAGGTAAGTTTGTATATTGTGCACATTTAAGCTATCTCCGAGACGAATTCGCGTCTTAGTCGAAGCTTAGATTGTTAACTCATTGAGATTTTTATCTCATCCTCTGTCGTTGATTATTTTTTAGGTCCTTAGTATGGAGCGCCGCCCCATAGGTTTTGGGATCCCCATGGATCGGGATTCGTATATGATCACGTTTCCTATTATGGTGACCGACCGTGTCCACGAGCCGGTGGTCACAATCATACGGGTAGATGAGAGGGTGGCTACCTTGGTGCCCACAGGTTCAAGGCATGGTATGTTAGGGAGAATGGTGTTCGTACTAGTCCGATTTAAGGTTTTGATAGACCACTCGTCGGGAACGTGGGGATGCCGAATTAGGATCCCATGGACATCAACATCCGCGATGGCATCATGGAGGATTCGGAGTCTAATCCAAATGCGGAGGAGTAACCCTCCGACTATGAACCCGAGGAGCAGTTCATTCTCAACTTCAATCCTGACTATGATCCCCGGCACTAGTGCTGACCACAGCCTTAGAAGAGTTTAAGCTAACCCTGACCTTTTCTGACCCCTTTTGCTTGTTGGTCCTCTAAGAAGTTGTCTTTCGATGTAGACTTGTAAATATCAAACTTTCTAGGGTTAACAAGTGGATAAATAGATGTGTTGCTTTTGGAAATTGTCTATTGTGCTTTACTATCCCTATTCTTGGTTGGTTGACTAGGTGTTTATATAAATAGCTTCTGCATACATTTAATCGAAAGAGAAAAAGAATGGGTTAGCAACACGTCCTAGAATGTCGTAATTTTATTGATCGTTGAGGAATATTCGTGCGCTTGGGGTTTGTGGCGTGATACAAATAAGGATCACCTAGGAATTGCAAAGTTATGTTTCTAATGCCATATTAAAAGTTAGGGATTAGTGCATTGGAAGTTCTAAAACTTGTTTTGAAAGCCAATTGAGTTCTTAAACTTTTAAAATGTGCAATTAAGTCCCAATACTTGTCATCAGGTGCAATTGAATCCTCAAATTTCAAAAAGTATAATAAAATCCTAAAACATGACTTCCTCGAGCATTACCTTACTTATCTCGAGCTAGCCATCTTGTCAAGCAAGTCCGGCATCAGGTTCGACCAAATAATAGAAGAATCAACAGTCTAGTGCAAAGCTTGTGGCTGCCGTCGCATTGTGGACTTCTGCCATTGCATCTGCTGCAATTTCAGTCTTCGCTACGATTGGTTTCACTTACCGCAAACCATAAAAAAGTGAACATCAGATCGATCCATCGACCTTCCTTCAATATTGGGTCGAAGATGACTCGAGTGACTACTACTGTGCAGCTGATACGTTATATGATGAGACAGGTTGAAAGCAATAAGATTATAGCATGAAGTTGGTAACTACTGTAGCAATAAACAGACGCCTCCTTTTGCATCTGCTTTGATCCCTGTAATAAATTTATGAATGTTTCCAGTCGAGGATGACGCTAGTTTTGGCATATGCAAGGAAAATTCTAGCTTAGTGCTAACACAATCTAACCAAAAATTTCAAGTGAAATTGGAGAAAGTAGAAGACCCTGTGCGCCCTGCCCTTATAAAACTATTTGAAGATTACCACGGTTTGAAGGAAGAGAGTTAACACGATGAAATCAGATTTGAAGGTAAAGGAAGAAGCACTAGAGACATTGGCAAAAGAAATTGAAGCAATTATGTCCAGTCGATAGAATGAGGCAAAATTTGAGTATTAAAGGGTTGGTTTGTTAGGTGGAAAATGAGTGATTTTCAAAAATATTTTTTAAAAATGACTGCTTCTAGCACTTAAAATAATTAGTCAAAGAAAAATATTTTTATTATCGACAACAATTTATGTGCAAACATTTTTATAGATGATGAAAAAATTTTCCGTTCATCATTTTTGTAGGAGATACAAGTGATCATATTTTGGAAAATGTTTTTCAAAACATTTTATACGAAATAAATGCACCCTAGTTTGTTTCATATTCTCAATAAGAAACACTATACTTCATTTTTTTGGACTAATGTTATGTCAATGTGTTAAGATTATAGCAATGTCCTTCAAAATTGGATTTTCTGAGTGTATGTCGGACAACCATAGTTCGATTTGCGCAATAACTTTACGTTGCGGGCAGGCATTTTCCTAGAGGTTTGGAATTCATTGAATGTCCCATTCTCTTTCCCTTTGATTAGAGGCACGGGATTGGTCCCGTATTTTCTTATACGAGACCATAGGATATCCTCTATCTCTCTCTCTCTTTCAACTTTTTTTCCCTTTCTTTCTTTGGCTAGATTCAAAGTGAATATTTATTATTTTGCTAAGCTAATGCTTAAGATAAATTTCTAACATGTTTTCCATCTACAAAGAGCATCCCCACATATATGGTGTATGCACTATGTGAGAAATGTTGGAGAAAATTCCACCCACGTCGAGAAGAAAAATGGAATCAGACTTTGAGGCGTGATAATATTCTCTTTAAATAGTTATTTACCTCACAATGTTGTTAATGATTACTAGCAAAAATCCTCTAAGATATAGTAAAGTTTCAAATGATAATATTAAATAACAATTTTGATATTTCTCTCAAAGGGAAACAATTGAAAAACAATGACTATATTTTGAGAAACAAAATCGACAAGACTTAATAAAAATTAGACATAAAACCTATGAACTTCTTTCAATTTTTAGAATAGAAGTAACTCTTTGAGAAAGGTTGCAAAGTGAAAATATACATTTTCAAAAGGCACGTTGAAAATTTGGATTAAGAAAATAATAAAAAAAAAATTAGAATCCTAAATTTTATAGCTTTTGAAAATAACAATTGAACAAATACAACGTTTCAAAGATTATGACCCCAATAGACACAACCTTCCAAAGGTTATAAGAGGGCATAAAAACCATCAGGCAAAAATTGTAATAAAATTCAGAATTAAATAATAATAAAAATAACCATAACTCTATTACGGACAATTGCCCTATTTCAATATGACACATATAAGTTTATAGTGCTAAGTGCGCCAAAATCGCACAATTATTTGTGTACTTGTGTGCAAGTATTGTATGGTCAAGCTCACTTACCTGATTCTCTTCATTTGTTATGTTAGAAGATGCCCATAATTAACCATTGAACCAAATACTTGCAGGACAAAGCACTTTTGTTTGTTTTACAAACAAACTTCAAACAAGAAATGAATGAATTCTCCCGATAGATACATTGGATTGAATTCGAGACCATTCAGAGCAAACCAGCATAAAAGATGTTAGGTGAAAGACTGGCAGCTTAGCAAATGATCAAAAAAAAAATTGAAGCTCTTCAATGCCATCCGAAGCCGATTGCCAAAATACAGTTAAATGAGCTGGTATCTAACTGGATATATATATATTTTTAAAGAGACAAACAAGATTTGTAAGGAATTGAAAACTCTTGTTTCTGATGTCTTATTAAAGGTAATTTATATATGTTCGCAATACCTTAAATCATATGCATATACTCATATCACATGCTTAAAACTTGAGAGCAGAACGGCCATGCCCATCTGTCTCTGCACTGCTCCTTGTCTTCCTTTTCAGCCTATCTGAGATGTTCCTTCGACTTTCCGGCCATCCTCATATCCTGATCCTCCACGAGTGGAGCAGATATTTAGCTTCGTCCCTCGATTGTGATGCTTGCACCACGGTTCCACATAAGGATGATCGACTTAAAGGTGGGTCTAGTCTCAGGCTTATATTTCCAAAAGATCCGAACCGAGAACCAAACTAGTAAGTTCTGGAACCACCGGTTCCTGGACTGGCCGGTTTTGGTCCTGTTCCCAATTCTATGTTCTTGGTAAAAAACCAAGCTCATATAATAAAGAGAAAATGTCACAAATGGTCCCTATATTATTATTTAATGTGCAATTTGGTCCCTAAACTTTCGATCGGCTCACTTTAGTCCCTGAACTTTCGATCGGCTCAATTTGGTCCCTGAACTATTGATAAATGTCCGATTTAGTCATTCATTACCGTTTTTCCTTTTTTTTTTGCTTCTTCTCTCTTCCCTCCGTCGGCTTCCCTCCGCCGGAGCCGGCGGAGGGAAGAGAGAAGAAGAAGAAAAAAAAAAACAGTAATGAAGGACTAAATCGGACATTTATCAATAGTTCAGGGACCAAATTGAGCCGATCGATAGTTGAGGGACCAAATCAGACATTTATCAATAGTTTAGGGATCAAATTGAGCCAATCGAAAGTTCAGGGACCAAATCGGACATTTATCACTAGTTCAGGGACCAAATTGAACCGATCGAAAGTTTAGGGACCAAATTGCACATTAAGTAATAGTATATGGACCATTTGTGACATTTTCCCTATAATAAAATGTAAAAAATCGTGCCATTTTACTACAGAAACATTTGTCGATCAATTGGTTACGTTGTCTTTCGTCCATATTGAAAACCATGCTTCAGTAAGCCATCTCCTCTGATGATTTCGAAGAAAGAGAAAATTAAGCCTGTGAGTACGGATTCTTCCATTAGAAGGCCTATCACTGTGATGATACCTCGATCCAAACTGTATGATGTCGACTCGCTCTTGAACACCAGGTATAGTTGGTCATTGATTATTCTGCCCACGAGCATCCATTTACATCCGTCCACACTGAGAAAATGTGGAGTCAGATTCGCCTCAAGGCATGTGATGAGAAAATATGGCACGGTTCTTTAGTTTCTCAGCATGGTAAGAATCAAAATATGAACTCGCGGTCTAGTGTCGAATCTGAGTGTCGTATGTTGGCTGATACTACTGCTGAACTTGTTTGGCTCCGTTGGCTTTCAGAAATCAACCCCCATTATTGAGTGTGGTAGCAGATTCGCCATTCAGATCACGAGAAATGCAGTTTTTCATGAATGCACTAAACTTATTGAGAACGACTGTCACTTTACTCGACAGCATCTTCTTCGAGGAACAATGGATCTCGTCCCACATCTCTTCTACTGATCAAACAAGGGATAGTCTAAGGATGGCTGCTCGTCTTGCTCAATTTCTAGTTTCTTGTCCGAACTGCAGCTGATTTTCTTGGAACCACCTTAAGTTTGAGGGATGTTAAACTACTGTCAGAATACTCCAAAATTGTCATTCAATTGTTAATTTCTTTAATTCTAAAGTAGCTAGTTCCCTTGTTACATTAGATTATTTCATTTCCTATGCATATTATTTGGGTGTAAATACTAAAGTGATACAAATTTTTTTTTCTTATTATTGTTTCAAACTATCTAAAACAAAAGATGCAGAAATAATGTTCTCTGTTTCTCAGAAAGATAAATCTGATTCAAGACGAGAGTATTCTTTTCCCTCCAACTTAGCCACTTTGAATCGATGTTCTGGGCAGTTACAGTTTCTGTCGATCACTACACGTTTCCTTAATCCGTACACTACGTAACTTCCTTAATCATTTGTAAGTGCACTCATCGACGAGTGAATGGCACTGGTTCGCAGTCTCAAACGCAACTATCTAATCACTGGACTCTCAGACGTCATCATTGTCCCAAATCGGTTGTCTTGTCAGCTTGCATGCTCTAAACAACACTATCAATGCCAAGCACCAACACCGTATCAAGAATTGTTGGTTCTTGATACCCAACAAGTTTTAATGACACTGTCTAGTAGTTGGGATTTCAGCACCCTCAATGATAAGATGACATTAAATTTTCTGCCTCATTTACCAATGAAGCTGATCGCATTAATGTTAAAGAATCCTGTTTCTTCTGCTTGCTCTCTGAGTCCACCATGATCAGTTCATCTGGGCAAAATCGCAAAAGCGTGAGCGACAAGATCATTACAAAACCAATACGTGATTCGGACACAACACTGTTTTTCTCTTGCAACCAAATTAACGAGAAAGAGGCAGTTGAGCATTTACTTTGCTCGGAGGCTAGGGAAAGCACAAACATTGAAATTTAAGGGACAGTAGGTGAAGAAGATCCCAGTGACTGATACGCTAAAACCGACTGCCCGAGAAAGTGCTCAGGCTCTTGCAGATGAAGGAGATGGAGGAGGAGAATTGCTCGATTTAGTCCTCGGGGGATCCCAGGAATCTTGGGGATGAAAGGATATGGAGGCCAAGTCACATGCAGGAGTGTCGGAAATGCAGGTGATCTAGGCGTCGGATGGTGGCGGCGGTGGAGGCATTGTGTTTTCATAAGATGCTGGTGGTGTATAAGGCAACGGTGCTGCTGATGGTGAAGCAGATTCTCCTTTCGAAGGCAACGGTGGTATGGTTGGAGCTTGTGTGGAGGAGGTCGGTGGTGGCTCCAATAAGTTGGGCGGCGGGGAAATTATTTTTGGCGGTAACGGCGATGGTTTGGGCACTGGTGAATTGCATACAGGCGGCAATTGATTCGACATGGTGGAGATGGCAGCGCTGGCGGAATAGGTGCTGGTAAACCGGAACTTGGCGGGTTTGGTGATGATGGTGGCAATTTTGGGGCTGGCTGGGGAGAAGTAGGCGGTGATGATGATCTAGGAGCTGGTGGACTAGGGAGGAGATTTCATGGACTTTGATGGTGGTGGTGTTGGTGATTGTTTAGGCGTTGGTGGGTCGAAGCTGGGCGAGCTAGGTGGTGACGGTGGTGATTTAGGAGATGGTGAATGGGATCCGCGCGGAGCTTGAGTCGAAGGTGATGGCTGTGATGGGGTCGATTTAGGGGGTGAGCTAGGACGGGGCAATTTGGGTGGCGATGGTGGTGGTTTGGGCGAGGGTGAATTGGTTCGAGGTGGTGGCTGGCTTGATTTTGATGGTGGCGAATGTGATGAATTATGCGCTGATAAATCGGGGGGTGGTGCGTTAGGCGTTGATGGTGGCGATTTTGGCATCGAAGGAGTGGGATTAGGAGGTGATTGGGTTGGTTTTGACGGCGGCACAGGTGGTGATTTTGGCGACGGTGAATTGACAGAAGGGGGCGTATGAGCAGACTCCAATGGTGGTGACGGCAAATGTTTAGAGGCCGGTGGCTTGAGACTCGGCGACTTAGGAGGCAATGGAGATAATTTTGGAGGTTGGGTTGATTTTGATGGCGGTGATGGGGATTCAGGTGTGGGTGCATTGAAACTTGGCGGCGGGGGCAGCACTGATTTAGGCTCTGGTGATGGCGTAATGATGCTAGGCGGAGTCTGTGAAGACTCTGAGGGCGGCGACGGTGACGACTTCGGCGTCGGTGATTTCAAAATAGGCGGGGAACCAGTCATAGGAGGCAGAGGTGGCAACTTAGGCCTAGGCAAAGGCGGCACCACCTTCACCTCTGGTGCCGACCGCGACTCCTTGCCGGCATTGGGAAGAGACCGCGCCTCTATGGTCATCACATGGGTTCTCTCGAAGACCAAACTTAGGTACAGAACCAAGAGAATGCAGTAGGAGGAAGCCATGGCACCATACAATGTGAAATGATCCAAGACGGGCGCTTGTGTTATAAGGAGAGCTGGGAAGTGCTTCAGGCTTGTGGGGGTTGGAAATATTGGGTTGGTCAGGACAGTAAATATCGTTTTAATGGCGGAGGAGCAAGGTTCTTTATTGGAGGTGGGGCCATTGTTGGGCACTTCCTTCTGTCTTGGTCCCTTTCCTCCGTGTACTTCCCAGAAGATCTGAGTCTCTTCTCTTCGTTCCCATCGCAGTTGTTCTTAACAGCATCGGGGACCCCTACTTCAAAACGAGCACACAACAGTGAATAAAAGCGAAAAAAAAAAACATCGAGATACAGGATAATTTATCCCAATTCATCCTTAAATTAGGGTTTCGTCCAATAGATGATTCCATTATAATTAGGACCTCGCACCTCGCACCTCTTTGTTACATCACTCGCAATTACAAACGAAAAAGATTATGGATGGATTTGGTTCAACTTTGGAAATGGGCTTTGGGTGTAATGCAAATATTAAAAGCCAAAACCTTTTAGGGAAATGCAAATTGAGTTAAGTAGAAACTTTTTATAAAATGACTTTGGATTTAAGTAATGTTTGGCAAAAAAAAAAAAAAAAAACCTTTTGCAAAGGATTTTAGCTGCATTTTTAAAATTCTTTTATTAAAAAAATCAAACATTTTGTGAGAACCGGCTAAGGGCTCAAGCCATCGGTGAGCCAAGTCTGACACCAACATCCGTCATATGATATCACTCGACCTTGGGCAACCCTTGACAGTTTAGTTTGCCACAATTCAAGTTAGGTTTCCACATGATTTTATCAAAGTTTCATAAAAAATATATTTCACCTTTATGAGCATGTGTGGCTACAGCGCTTACCAAATATGGTTGTTTAGTGTGAGGTCTGTCTTACATGCTGCATGATCACAAACTTTGGAAGAAAGTTGCAGCTATCATATTCAAGCTAGATGCTCCAACTTACGGGGAGTGATGAAGTATATTTATGGAGATAAGAAATTTTCCTACTATAAATATTGTTGATAATATTAGCTAATATGGATATTATTTTATATGTATTATTTTTTAAAATAGCTTATTTCCTTTTATATGCATATTGTTTGGGTATAAACACCCTTTCTCTAATAAATTGTAATGTCAAGTCAATTTGAGTAAAGATGTGGTCTTTATTCTCTTCTGCGCACATCTCTCTTCAAGATCTTATAATATTAACATGTTATTAGGGTTAACGAGGTCCTAAGTTTGAATTTTTCCATACTCCTATTTGCTTCTCTAATTATACATTTTCACTCTTGGTATTAGGTGAAAAGACCATACTAAGCATGACATGGAATGTTAGAATAATTAAATAACTTAAATTTTTAGAATAGTTTATAGTAGTCCCACATAATTTCACTAAGAGAGAGAGAGAGAGTAAAAGCAGAGACAACCCCACACAACATACCTACTTTGGCTGCCCATCATAAATTAGGACATTAACTGACATGTTCTCGGCGAAGACATGGTGGCGGTGAGGTACTGATGCTGAACTCCACTTCAATGCCAATGCCAATCTGGGTTTTTTCTTCTTTTGTTCGTCTGCATTAGCTCTTTCACAAGTGCTTGGAACTTCATCAATAAACAATGCAACGCTACCGCAGAAGTTTCTGACACCATATCTCAAATATGATGTGATCCTCATCCTTCATATGTAGTGGAATTTTAAGTACAGATGTATCTATATTAACACTGGTTTGAAAACTAGTCTGATATATTCCGACCAAAATGAGAATAAAAAAAAAAAAAAACTAGTCTGATATATCATAAGCCTTTTGAACGTTAAATGCATTCAATCTAATGAGAAAGATTCTTGTCTTTTGCAAATAGAATGATGAGGTAATTTCAAGAAAAATAGAGAATTTAAAGGAAAGTCTCTGGGAATCTCAATCTAATTACCAATATTTAGATGATATTGTTTATGACTTTTTGTGTAGTAAAGTAGAACATGTATAGAGAGAAGTCCATATGCTTTTTCAAGTTAAAAGAAAAAAAAAATAGTTTATGATATATTCAACTATAGTAAAATATGAAGTATAAATATATATAGTGAATTTAAAATTTAATATATGACAAATGATCTTATACTATTTGATTGTATAATAAACGGCACATTTTACATTTTTGTTGATATTCTTTTTCACAATTTAAATTCCATGACTATTGTCATTCTTATAACTCTAAAATTATTAAAAGTTTTCATATAAGTTGGATGTGAAAAGAAGTAGATAAGGAGTTTTAGCAAACATAAATTTCAATATTTTTGAAAATATAAAACCCAAGCAACGCATGGACAAGTGCACTAGGTATATAAATAAGAGTAATTACAGCATACTCTCTCCGTGTAAATAAAAAAGTTACACAAAGCATCACAAAATGCCGTAGGAACGAGTTCCGTTAAGTCATATCACAAACCGTAATACAAATAAGTACACATGGCATTTACCATTCCAAGGCATGATTAGACCGTTAAAATAGAAGTAATAAGATACTAAATCGCAGCATATTCTATCACGACTCCAAATCCACATCATTGCGGTTCAAGTACTAGTAGCAACCCAGAGTCATGTCCTTCGGAAAGAAAGGCAACGTCGGTTTGGGGAAATCTGGGGAGATGAGGCAATTTGGGCACTGCTAGCAATTCCAGCTTCGGTTTTGTTGGTATTTCAGGCTTTGGCAGTTTTGGAAATGGCAGTAATTCGACTATTGGCAGTGATGGCAATTTCGGCTTTGGCAGGTTTGGGATGTCGGGAAGGTGAGGCGATTCGGGCTTCAGAAGTTCAAGCACCTCAGGCAACACTGCCTCCAAACTTCAGTGAGCTTCGACAGAGTTCTCGCCAATCGTCAATGACAAAGCAAGGACAAATAATGCCAAAAGATGTTGGAAATTAATCTAGAAAAAACAAACTGTTTGTTGAAATCAGAACAAATTGGAGGTGAGGTACGGATATCCGAATCTCCTTAAGACGATTAGTTCCTACCAATGGTGCTCCGCATATTCACGAACTATGCCTCCCAAGATACAACACATCAAACATGTTTTGGATTAGCACTATACTCAGTTGAACTGTTCAATTGAACCGGCACACTCAAAAAAATCAGAAGAGTAGAAAGTATTTCAAAGCCTTTTGGAATCGAGTCGGAAAAACTAAAACCAAAAAACGTAATGAAGCTCTATGCTCCTATCTATTTATAGAGTTTTTTAGTTCATGTACAGAAGAGATACATGAATTAAATAGACGCATGTATCCACGAAGTTCATGAATCAAGAGATGTGAATCCAATAGATTCATGAATCAAGAGAAACATGAATTCAAGAGATTCGTGAACTCAATAAATACATGAACTAAAAGATACATGAATCTAGGAAATTCATGAATTCAAAAGACATATGTAAACAGAAAAGACGTATCTTAATTTATTGGCTATCGTTGATCCATTAACTATAATTATAACCATAATTATAACAAAAGATGCAAGAGCCTGTGACATCCTGAAATTCGAGTCCTCTGAAGGATGGATGAATGTGAATTTCGTCAATGCATTGTTGGTTGATCTCACTCGGAATTGATCACTCCGAGATATCGACCTTGAGGGGAAGGGCTAATGAGGACATAACTCGTACGGCTAAAGAACTCGACAGGAAAACGACTTGACCATGAGACTTGCGTGAGGACGATCCTGTAGATAGGCAGGCCAATTTCAAGGACGATTGGGAGTCGATTCGCGGACAGAACATAATGGAACGACGGGTGATTCTGTTTGCCATTATCGAATCCGCAAACGACCCTATGTCGATCCTCAGTGATCGTGTACTTTGAAATAAGAATCTAGCCTCCGTAAATTCATGCGATCAATGACGTCGTCCATGAGTCGAGATGTCTTGAACGTGGTTTGGCACGGCCGGTTGCGTAAATCCTCGAGCCGCCCGTCGCCCGAGTGGTAACCGAAATGGCATTGGGTGAAATTGACATGGCAAGAGAACTTAGGATTGGACTTCGAATTATCGGAAATGTTCGGGACAGACTTTGGATGAAGCTACTTCAAACAGTCGACATAGCTAGTTAAGCCGAGCAATTGGAAAAAGGGATTTTCGGACCGAGAAAGCAAGCCCATGAGGACGTGGGCTGAGCCAAGCCAGTGTGGGCCTAGGCCCAAGGTGGGAAAGCCACCATGGTGGGCCTAAGAAAATCAAATGAGCCAATTGGGCCTAAATCAACTATTCATCTTCTAAACCCATTGGGCCAATTCTTATTCATTTCAAGCCCAATTAATTTCCAAGCCCACTCCTATTCATGGCCAAGCCCAATCCTTAGGCCCATCCACCAATTTCAGCCCAAGGATAGATTGGTAATTTGTGCAAGGTGGAAATGACCAAATTGCCCCTAAAAGCTTGTGGATAAGAGCAAGAGAGAGAAAGAGGAGGTGATGTGCATGGGGAAGTGGAGCAAGCATTGAATGGCCTTAATGAGGCCTTGATGGCAGCTCTCCCATCACTCTCTCTCCTCCTCTTCAGCCCCAAACCGGTCGACCATCTCTCTCCCTCGTTCTCCCTCTTTTCCAGTTTCTGCTCCAACTGACCATTCGGTGAAGAATCGAGTCAAAAGTGGTCTTTCCGGTTGAATCACAGAACGAGCCACCTATCACCGTGACCGGGAGAGACAGGCCGTTCCAACGAGACCAATTTCGTCTCGAACGGAGCCGCCGTCCGTCCTGTACGGCCGTCGCAAGCCGCCGGTCGCCGGTCCGTCGTTTTGCTCGCAGCTTTCGCACTGTTTCGAGTTTTCGGCCATTTTTCTTCCATTCCACCCGTTCCTCCGCCCATCCCAACCTCCAGCAAGACCCCAAGACCTCCTGGTGCCGCCGGTTGTCGGCCACCCCCTTCGCCGGAGCTCCGCCAAGCCGTTCAACTCGGTTTCTCCTTGGCAGGGCTGTTTTCGGTGTTTTCGGTGGGAGTCCGAGCGTGATTGCTGTGTTGAGCTTGAGACCGCCTTGGATTGTTGTGGTAGAGGTTCCGGTGCGTAGCCACCGTCGTCGCCGCCGCGTCGGTGTCTCCGGCCCGCTTAACGGGTGAGTTTAGCTCCTAATCCTTCGATTAGTGCCTAAACTTGTTTAGGGTTGATTTAGTTAGATTTAATTCTAGTTTATGTGGTTTAATTAAGTTGTATTAGCCCTAAGATAGGTGGTTAGATGTGACATCCCAAAAATTCGACTTGTTTCGACAAAGTGAAATGGGCTTTTCGTCGACGTGTTTACGGCCCTATTTCTCTGAGCTGATCACTCACGAGTTAACCAACCCATTGAGCGAAGCCGTTAAGGGATGTATCTGCAGTGAAAATCCCTAAAAGCTACTTAATTGGTTGGATTGGACTAAAATCGCGTCCGATTGATTTTAACCACGAAATTGAACTCGATTTCGGGAATCGAATTTTATGCGCGTCATAATTCTTATTTTTAGGACATTCGTCTCATCGTCCGTCAATTTATTGACGAGTCCGAAATTTCGAATAAGAAATTGTCGGAAGGTTAATCGAAGACCGGGAGAAAATAAAAACAGAAAAGGAAAATATTTGGAGTAATTGAAATAGTAAAATGGTTTTACTATTTAATTATTCTTGTTTTTCTTTTTCTTTTTATTTTTCTCCCCCTTCTTTCTTTTTTTCTTTTTCTTCTTTTCCCTTTTCTCTCTCTCTCTCTTTCCTCTCCCTTTTTCCCCCACGTGCGGATGCCCTTCCCCCTTAGCTGTCTTCCTTTTTCTTTTTCCTTCTTATCTCTTTCTTCTCTCTCTCTCTCTCTCTCTCTCTCTCTCTCTCTCCCCCAATACTCACGCGCACGAGCTTCTTCTTCTTCTTTCTTCTTGGTAAAAACCAGCAAACCAAAAATTGAAGAAGGGAGAAGCAGGGAGCTCGCCTTGACCAGCCACCCGCCGCCGCCGCACCGCACCGCGCCGCCGCGCCGCAAGCGCCGCCGCGCCCGCCGCGCCGCCGCGCGCCCAGCGCCTCCGCCCCCTCCCGCTCGGCCCGACGCCACCCAGGCCCGCCGCACGCCGCCCAGCCGCCGCCCAACCTCCCCGACACCCCCTCACCTCCACCGACCCTCCCCCTTGCCTCCTTGGCCGCCGGAAGCCCTCCGGCCAGCCCCACCACGAAACCGTGAGTGGGTTTCCAGCCCACTTCGGGCCCGCTTTGGGCCACTTCCGAGCCCCGGACCCGACACCCGCTTTGGAGTTTGTTGTCCCTCGCGTCGAGCCCGTCGTTTTGATACCAATTTCGCGAGATTCCGGTGGGTAACCACACTAATGCTTGCTTAGTGGGTTAATTATGCTTAATTGGTTGATTAGTGTGTTTAATTAAGCTTGAGTGTTTTGATTAGGGTTTATTAGTTAATTTTGATGCAAATTAGTTAAATTGAATGCATATTTAGCAAGTAGACATGGTCTATTATTTATTGAGGGTAGCCGGGAATTTTCCAACCCTAAATCGGGTTTCAATTTGATATTTCGGGCCTAAGTGGAATTTTGGTATTTAAATATTATTTTTCGAAATTTAATTAAATAATTATTTATTTTCCGAAAATTCAACTTGGATGGCCAGCGACCAGGAATATTATGCTGATGATCGTGGTATAGCCCGTTTATTTAATCAAGCTTTATATTGTGCTGAATTGAATTTATTGTATTTATATATTTAATTCTCGAAATTAATTATTTAATTATTTATTTCCCGAAAATTCAAGTGTGATGGCCAGCGACCAGAATATTACGCTGAGGACAGTGGTGAAGTCCGTTTATTTAATCGGACTGTATTTTGAGCTAAATTGAATTTCTAATATTTATTATTTAATTTTCGAAATTAATTATTTAATTAATTATTTTTCGGAAATTAAGGCTGAGATGGCCGACGACCGAAATCTCGTGCTGATTGTCGTGGCGCAGTTCGTTTATTTATTTGAGCTCTACGTTGTTTAGAATTAATTAAATTGTGATATTTTAGGGTTTGCCCTAAATTGATTGAGATTGAATTGTTGTTTGGATATTGGCCAAGTTTGTTTATTTAGCATTCTTATGCGTTGTTGAGTTGTAAAGTAGGTGGAATGGTGAGAGTGAGTTGGAAGTACTTTGGCTGAGACAGATCAAGTACGAAGCATAGACAGGCGTGGTTCGGTGATGGGGAAGATCACTGTGCGAAAACGGCACCTTAAAGAACGCACGTAGACTGTCTATGGCTTGTGGCAGGCGTGGTTCGGTGATGGAGGAATATCACTGTGCGAAAAAACGACGCCTTAAAGAACGCACGTAGACTGCCTATGAATAGAGACGGGCGTGGTTCGGTGATGAAGGGCATCGCTGTGCGAAAACGACGCCTTAAAGAACGCACGTAGACTATCCGTGATCTATGAATAGTGACGGGCGTGGTTCGGTGATGGGGAAGATCACTGTGCGAAAACGGCGCCTTAAAGAACGCACGTAGACCGTCGGTTATTTATGTCACCTTGGCGAACTTGACGCCCGAGAGCATTGATATGGCTCTGTGACCGAGTGCACTATGGGAAGTTATGTGGTGTGGAGTCAATGACCTAGAATGGTCCGTCTGACATGTAATCGACTAGTTCGATTGACAGTGATTTGATTGATTGTTCGCTGTGAATTATGAAATGTTGTATATAGCCTTGAATTGCAGGTTGGATGTGAGGCCAAGGTAAGTCCTCTGACTCGTGCTGTGCTTAGGCAACTGAGTAGTGTATTGGCTCCCTAATTGAGTCTTAGTGGGGTAGAACTCGCTGAGACGTAGTCTCATCCCGGTTGTGGGATAACATTTCAGGACCCCGATGAGGAGCTGAGGAGGAGGAGGAAGCTGAGATGGAAAAGGATTTTTTGGAAAAAGAAGATAGCATAGAGAGGGATCATGAGTACGATCCGGATGGACTGAGATCCCATCTTCTTTTGTGAACTCTTTTGATGTGAATAGAACTAGAGTAAAGGGTTGTGAATAGTTGTGAAGTACTATGGCTTGTATTTTGCATAAAAGTTTGGTTATGAGTTTCAATATGAAAGTATGGCCCTACTTTTCTATCCCATTGGTTTATTGTCTGGGGATTTTCTTTATACTTCCGCTTGCGCAAATAAAATGAACAGGGTCGACGATGTGTCATGGGACGTCGCTTTTAATCGACCAGGTGAGGGATGGGCACGTGTTCGAGGATCGGGACGTGACATTAGATGGATGGATTAGATTAATTGAGCTTAATCTTGCTTTTATTTGCTTAATGTGACTTATGTGGTTAATTAAGCATGTTTAGCTTTAATTGATTGATTGTTTGCTTTAATTAATGTTTTGGTTAAATTCTGAATATAATTTATTATTTATTGAATTCTGGAAATTTACTGTTCACTCGACACTATTCACGGTTACTGTTCACGTGCACTGTTCACGCAGTACTGTTCACAGAGTACTGTTCACGAGCACTGTTCACCCGAGAGTGAAAAATTGCCTTGTTTCATGTGTGTTGATTTTATGAAGTGAATGGATGTGTAAATGTATGGGCATCCGCATGAATTGAGTGATGATTTGTGTAATTGTGTGATGATTGTGATATATAAGTATTTTTAATTAGAAAATACCGGGCGTTGGTTTACAACGCCAAAATGGATTTGTGGGCTGTTAAAGTTAGTGGAGCCGTGATGACCACTTAACCTAAATTATGCCAGTGGGGCCGAGTTCTGCCACCGAATTTGGAATCGGTCACGCCCATTGGGCCGTAATTCGCCACCTATTAAAGGTCGCGGCTTTTAGGCCGTAAATTGCCACCTGATAGAGGTCACGCCCGTTGGGCCGTAAATTGCCACCCGATAAGGGTCGCGCCTGATAAGGCCGTAACCTGCCACCTATTAAAGGTCGCGCCCACTAGGCCGTAATTTGCCACATAAAGATAGGTTGTGTCCTTTGGATCGTAAATTGTTGCCAATAAATTTGGTAGACCGTGCTCGTGGAGCCGTGAGTAAGATTTGAGACTGAATAAGGGAGACGACCGGGGAATGGTCGGATTGACATGGAATCGACTGAGTCGATTGATCGATGACTCGATCTGAATTGATGCATTGATGTGTGAAATTGTTATATGCATTAATTATATGCATGAGTGAATCACATCGTTTATGGTATGCACACATGATTCGATAATGTGCAGGGTGTGGTAATGGCCAGGTGAGATCGCTTATTATGCGACTCGTGTGTGATTGATGAACTGTATCATCTAATGGTCATGTGCTTTGTGTGTATTATGCTGAGTGATATCGTGCAGGGTATGGCATACCGGGTGAGGTTGTATGTGAATCGACTGTTGTTTGTTGGTTGTTGACTATTGGTTGTTGCTTGTGGTGGGGTAGTTCTGAATAGATACCCTGGGTTGAGTTGGTGTACTAACCGGGGCTTAAGGGTGTAACTCGCTGAGATTTATATCTCACTGGTTATTGAATAACCATTTTTAGGTCCCTTGTGTGAAGAACCCGAAGCTTGAAGCGGAAGGGTCAGGAGCATAGGTGGCTCGGTAGTTCTTTATGACATAGACCTTCTGTATAAGCTTGAAGTGTTTATAAAAGTGTATTTGATTTGAAATTGGTTGTCCTGCTTTCCTATCCCATATATGTTGTTGTCAGGGGATTAGTGAATTCGCTTCCGCATGTGCAATAAAATGAAAAGGGTCGACGACAAGTCCTGGGAACGTTGCAAAATTCTATCGACCACCGAGGGATGTGCGCGTGCTCGAGGTTCGGGGCGTGACAGAGCCTGCAACAGTTCGCCGTCGTAGAACCGATCTACTAGCAAATTGAAGAACTTCGAGTGAAGAAGTGGTTGATCTCAAGTGTAAAGGTGCAGGTGTGTTCAAGCAGTGGCTTGATGGAGGGTTTTGAAAGAGGAGGGACGTAGGGATTGGGGAGATTGCAAGAATGTTTTGGAGGGAAAAATTATCGAAGTGTTCGTTGAACTTCCAAATCAATCTCAATCTCTTTTGTTCAACAACAAGATGGAGCAGATAATTCCAAAAAGGATCTTTCTATTCTTGGCTTTTTTAAGCTTGTAACCACGAGTTGTGTTGGACTTCCTAGCTAGGCGGGAAAGACAAAAGAAAGGAAATGATTTATGATCCCACTCTTTGTTCAAGAGGACGAAGTCCATAGCTTTGGTCAGAGAAGTCAACAATGTTAAGAGTGAAATCCAAGTTTTGCCAGTGATAATTATACATGAAAGTATTCTTGATGCAAGGATTGCTCAAGTGGTAGGCATATTCCTTCTCTTTCTCTGATAATTTCATAAACCTGTGCATCTGGTAATTTCTTGAGATGCGTGGGACAAGGCAGCAACCACTGTTGAGGCTACCATTTTTAGAGGAGCCTGTGGTCAAGTTGAGGGTAAGGCCACCACCTTTGTAGTGGCCAAAGGTGGAGTTGGTGGCTTACAAGCCGACTCTGGAGGAGATGCTAATCACTTCTTGAGAAAGTGAGGGTTTAAGATCCATGAAATTGTGAAGTCAAGAAGAAACTAAGCAGTACCGGAGATTGAAAACTGCCAACCTCTGATGAAATCAATGATCGAATGAACCAATTTGATTGGGTAATCGAAGGACTCTTGAGTCGAAAGGACCAAGAACATCAATCAATTGGATGGGGGAGAATATCATGGACCGGAGATTCTCAAGGCGCAATAGGCTGAGGAGGCAGCCATGCGACCGGGCGTGCCTTAGATTTTAGAGAAGCCCTGTCATTAATGGAGGTATGTGGTAAATGAAGAGATAATTTTTTGTATATCTCGACCTTTTTCATCCTAGGAAGAATAGGTATTCTTTACTCTGGTCTTTATGTGTATTTACTTCTCTCTTTTCCTCTTCCCCTCAAAAAGAGCGGTCCTAGGGGCGCAATCAATTCGGGAGAAATTAGTTTTTCTTTTCTTTATTTGATCTTGACTTGCAGTTGGATGAATATTTGGTTATTATCCTTCTAAATAATATGCTAAAAATTACTAAATCTTAATAAATATACACGCTGATTCAAATGAAAAAAATAAGAATTGGTGATAATCTATTCCTTATTTATGGATCATCCTTCTTATCAGTATCTAGAAAAGCAATTGATTCTTTTTTTTGACAGATACTTTTTTTATTAATTCAAATTCAAATTTGTTAAGCGGCAGCAAAAGTTAACTATACTTCAAAATTTGGTATAAATACATCGAGTCAAAAAAAAAAAAAAAAAATTGGTGAGGGATTCTTTATTTATAAGAAGTAGCAAAACTGATTTAGAGCTTATGTCCTGAAATAATCTTTTGTGATCCATCTCATCTTATAAAGTAATAGCCAAGCTCGCAAGGTTTTTCACAGTTCAAGTGTTGGTGTCATCGTAGGCTTATAGGGTTTTTTGTAATATTAATTTTAAGGAAAAAAATATGTAACTATATTACTACAATAAGGATAGAAATTGACTTTTTCACTTGAAATAGAAAGTGTACAGAAGAGACCGACAATATACGAAAATGTTAATATTATGAAAAACTCTAAACTGATACATTTGTGATAAATTTACTTAAATCTAATTATTTGACCACCAAAAACTCCAAATTAGTACATTGTAACAAATTTACCTCAAATTAATTGATACACCTAAGACAAATTTACCCAAAACTAATTTTTTGACCACCAAAAACCTCAAATTGATATACTCGTAAGAAATTTACCCAAACTAGTTTTTTTACTACTAAAAAAACCCCCAAAGTGGTACATCTGAGATAAATTTCTTTTATGTTAGTTTATGTTAAATGGATTAACACCATGAAAACCACAAACTAAAACAAACGGGGGGTAAAATCCCATACTAATATATTTTTTAACTGTCACGTATCATCTAACTTAGTAATTTAACAATAAAATTTAAAATAAAATAATGGATGGTAAATTTGTTACAATTATACCTGTTATGATTTTAATTTGGGATAAATTTATTACATGTGTACTATTTTGGGATTTTTGGTTATCAAAATATTAATTCAAGATAAATTTGTTATAAGTATATCAGTTTAGTGTTTTTTATGTACCGGTTTGGAGTTTCTATTCTTTGAGAATAGGAAAAAAGAAAAAAAAAAGATCGATCAATAAAATTGACTATATCATATACAATATATTATGTGATAGGGAACAAGTACATATTAATTAACACCCGTCAATACTTTAATATATAGCGTATAATTACTTTGGTTCCATCCAATATGAATTGGAGTGAATAAAAAAAGTTAAAGAGTTATTTTTACTTATTTAAAGAATGATGATTGGCTGGAAAATGACAAAATAGTCGTGTCAATTTTTTTTTTCAAAAAATAGAACCCATGATGAATTCATTTTAAGTATACATATAAGACAAACGAACCTCCATCGTTCGAATAATGAAGGGTTGATATCCTAAAAAATCCCAACTGATACCCTATGATAAATTTACCCTGAATTAATTTTTTGATTATGAAAAACCACAAACAGGTATACCCATGACAAATTTACCTCGACTGATCATAAAAAAAAATCATAAACTAGTACATTTGTGATAAATTTATTCCAAAGTAATTTATTCGATCGTAAAAAAACCCAAATTGGTACATTTGTGACAAATATGTCATCCATTAAATTAGATTAATATCACAAAAAATCACAAAATTTGTATAATTGTAACAAATGGAGAATAAAATCCCAAATTAGTACACCAATCAATTATCACGTGTCATTCAATTTAGTAATTTGATAGTAAAATTTAATATAAACTAATAGAGGATAAATTTATTACAAATATACCAGTTTTAGGATAAATTTGTTAAAGGTGTACTAGCTTAGTATTTTTGCTTGTCAAAAAATTAGTTTAGGGTAAATTTGCCATAGGTGTATCGGTCTGAAGTTTTTCAAGATATTAACCCAATAATGAACGACGCATTCTATTTTTCTTGATTTTTCTTTGATTATTTAAATTTCATAACTATTGTCATTACTAGAACTCGTATAAATTAAATTTTCATATTAGTTATATGTTAAACAAGATAAGGAGTTTTAGCAAACATGAGTTTCAACAAATTTGGAAATATAGAACTCATGTGAAGCATGCTCCAGTGCACTAGGTATTTAAGAAAGAGTGATTATAGCAACTCCGTCCGGTGTTGCAATAATTTAGTTACTCAAGATATCACAAATTGTCCCACAAATAAGTTCCACAATTCATATAACACTATCATACAAACAAGTAACATATACTGTTCCGAGGCATGCTCAGACCATCAAAGTAGACGTAATAAAATATTAAATCACAGCATGTTGCATCACGACTCCAAATTCACATCACGACGGTTCAAGGATTAGTAGCAGCCGCAGGCATGTCCTTCGCAACGAAAGGCAAAGTTGGCTTAGGGAAATCGGGGAGATGAGGCAATTCGGGCACTTCCGGCAATTCCGGCTTCGGTATTGTCGGAAATTCAGGCTTTGGCAGTTCCGGAAGTGGCGGCAATTCAACTTTCGGCAGTGATGGCAATTCTGGCTTTGGCAGGCTCGGGATGTCAGGAAGGTGCGGCAATTCGGGCTTCGGCAGTTCGGGCACCTCGGGCAATGTCGCCTCCAAAATTCGGCTAGCTCCAACCGAGTTGTCGCCAATCATCAAGGACAGAGCAAAGAAAAACAATGCCAAAAGATGCGCAAGTCCACGATAGTTCGCCATCGCAGGACCGATCGACTAGCAAATTTAAAAACTTCCAAGTGAAGAAGCGATGGATCTCAAATGAGGAGGTGCAAGTGTGCTTGAGCAATGGCTTGATGGAGGGTTTATAAAGAGTAGGGACGTGGGGATTGGGGAGATTACAGGTATGGTTTGGTGGGATTTTGTCGAAGTGGTAGTTCAACTTCTAGACCAATCTCATTTCCGTATGTTCAACAACAAGACGGAGCAGATAATTCCAGAAAGGATCTTACCAATTAGTGGCTTTTAAAGCTTGTAACTATCAGTCGTGCTGGCATTATATAGCTTTTGTTTTGGTTTTCCTATAAATCGTTAATTGGTAACCGAACTACTACCATGAACTACGATCATTGTAAATGATATCCTAAAAATGACCATCCCGATACACGCACATATATATAGCTTATTTACATACGAAATGAAAAAACTGAGACTAGGTAAAACTATCTAGAACTAACGTCTTGAAATATCTTTTCCGCAATCCATCTCATGTGATGGAATGATAGCCAAGCTCGCAAGGTTTTTCAATTATTTGATAAATTTTTTACTATGTTCTTTGACTAGTAGTACACGTGATTGATGAACGAATTAAAGATCAACAAATATTTGATAACCAACGCAATACTACCATAGAAGTCTCAAAACATATCTCAAATATGATATAATCGTATGCTTTTGTGGAGCAGAATATAAAGTATATATGTATCTATTACGGATTGGTTTGAAATTGGTCTACTATATTATAATGACATTCGAAAATTAAATGAAAAACTTCTTTTCTTAACGAAATTGAATCTTGAGAATTTTTCAAGGAAAGTAAAAATATAAAGAAAAAACTCAAAAAATTCTTAACCAGCATACAGATGTGAAAAGTAAGCCCATTCAATTTAACGAGAAAGACTCTTTTCTTTTCCAAATAGAATGATAAGATTTTTCGCGGAAAGTAACAATTTAAAGGAAAGTATCTTAAGTCCCAATCTAGATATATTTAGGTGATATTGTGTAGTATTATGTATAGAAAGAAGTCTTTTTATTTTTTTCAAGGAAATTTTGAGAGAGAAGAATATTAAAGATTAACATGTATATCAAATATTATTTAATGTAATAAGTATTGAAATTAACTTCATGGGAAGGAGAAAATGTTTATGATTATTAATTTAAGTAAAATTGACTCTATGAGGCACGATATATGATGTGATATAAAAAAGTGTAAATATATCTATATTTGAGAGAGAGAGAGATTAACTTTTCACCCGAATTAGAAGTTGGAGCTAAATAGATTGACATTATGCGAAACAATATATCAAGAATAGAAAAAAAATTATCTATAACGGCAAAGTTGTCTATACAATACAATGTATGCCATGTTATAGAAAACATTGATAATATTTAACGTATATCGATACTATAACATAAAGCTTAAAATTCCTTCGGTTAAATTCAATACAAAATGAAATAAAAACAAATATTAGAGTTAATTTTACTTAATTGAAGAATGATGATTGCTTGAAACATGACAGAATAGTTGTGTCAAATTAAAAGGGAAAATACTCTATTATAAATTCAATTTTAGTAAATAAGATGTTCAATAAGTGGATTTATAATTTATATGTAAGATAAATGAATCTATATCACTCAATCATATAACAAATGTCACACCCCAAACCCCGAGCACGCTAACATCCCACCATGGTCATTTAGAAAGCGACGTTCCCAGGTTAAGTCGCCGACCTAATCAGTTCTTTAATGCACATGCGGAAGCGTATTATAAAACTCCTGACAAAAACTCACAGGATAGGAAAGCAGGAAACCAAAACATACATAAACAAACATGCTTTCAAAAGTACTCACACTAGAGTTTACACATATACCAAAAATGGGCAATCTACAAAAAGGGAATAGTCCTATCTCCACTAGTCGGACTCATTCTTCAATCCCACTTCTGACCGATCAACCACCGGGGGTTCCGCCATCTACAATCCTGAAATTTTGGCCCACAATAGGGTGAGACATCATCTTAGCAAATTCAACCCCCTAAACCCCTATTAGAAAGAAAATACACCCCGGGTGGCCTAGCCACATCACACAGATGACTTACCTCATCTTAATTCCTCCCTGCAGGTTAGCATAATTTATATCACACAAACTCAGGTAATAATAAGAATTCAAACAATTATAACGCCAATACTTTCATATAAACCACAATCGCACTCAGCACGCATTCCAATTATTATTCACTGCCACACAAGGGCATAGCCTAGTCGCAGTTCGGCTATCTACTGAGAATAATGCCAGGCATCGCCTCCTCCCCTTGGAGCGCAGCTTCGTCACTACATCGATGGCATTCTTGAAGGAGCATAAGTCCAGTTGGCCTAGCCTCTACTGTGACTCGAGCCACGTCACTACACTGACGCCAATCCACAAAGAATACATGTCCAATTGGCTTAGCCACTACTGCGACCTGAGCCACGTCACTATACTGACGGCAATCCCCAAAGAATACAGGTGCAATTGGCTTAACCACTACTGCGACCGAGCCTTTCAACCAGCACATGACAAATCAATATTGACGTCCGGACACTCCGCATTTCATTCGTATACTCCAATTACAATAATAATCTTTAACAATCCAATTTTTGCATCAAAATCTAACACTTGAGTTTTTATTAATAAAATCCCTATTTATCACAATCAACACTCAATTTGCCACATCCATTCATCAAATTCAAATTCTAAATACACAGCAGTGATCAACACGAAATTCTAAGCAATTGAGGTCAAAAATAATTTTTCGATTTTTTTTATAAATAATAATATTTTAATAATTTCGGAATATAATATATTATTAAATAATTCCAGAATTTGGAAACATTTAAGTAAATCAAAAATAAAACCCTATTATGTCACATCAAGACTTATATTAAAAATAAACCTATTTAACTTTAAACTAAACACACTTTAACTTAATTAAACACCTTAATCTAATCATCAATCAAATAAACTAATCTAACCACATAAACTCACTTAACTTAGACTAAGTACACTTAGGGCATCATTAACCGTCTAATCAAGATTTAGTGAGCTAAACTCACCCAATTAGCGAGCCGAGTGAACCAAAACGACGGGATTGATGCGAGGATCGACTTTCCTCAAGGCAGGCCGAGCATTCGGGCTCGGGAAGCCGGCCAAAACGAGCCAAGACCGAACTACAATACCCATTTTTTTTCTGGTTGTTGTTTGAGGCCGACGGAGGGGAGATGGCTGCTGGTTCGGGTCGGAAACCGGCAAAGGAACAGGGTGGCAGCTCAATGGTGGCTCGAACGGGCGAGGCGGCGGCCAAGTGGGGCCTCACGGTGGCCGAAGGTGGCTGAATCGCGGCCTGTGCTGGCTTGCAAAGTTGCTGGAGCCGAGGGCGAGCAGGGATGATGGCGGTGAGAGGCGGAGACGTGCGGGTAGCGCGCGCGGGCACACGCGGCGGCGGCGGCGACGACGGCGTGCGAGCGGGCGGCGAGCTGCTGGTTCCTTCCTCCATTTTTCTGGTCTTTGCACAGCAGAGATGGAGGGGGAAACCAACGGAAGGGAGAGAGGAAGGAGAGGGGAAGGAGAGAGAGAGAGAGAGAGATTGGGCCATTTCTTTTTCTTTTCTTTTTCTTTAATCCAATAAAAATGGCCCACCATGACCTCAAGTGATATCACTTCCCACTCACCCAAACCTTCCACCACAATCTTCCCAATAGGTCCAATTTCAATTTCCACCATGGCATGAATTTTTGTACATCAAATTCTTCAATTATCTTCTAATTGAACCAAATTAAAGTCCATAAAATTAATCCAATGTTACCACACTTAAATTCACATAGTCACTTGACCATAAAATCAACTTAGATCCCAAAAGCACGACCAAAAGCGAGCCTTCTAATTTCTCGAGCCAAATTAACCATACTTTAATTATTTTGCCGACAAACTCGGTTTGCATGAAAAATCCTCTGAAGATGAGTAAATGTTCCTAAAATGATTTGTGACATACCATGACTTCCAATTTCTGAATTCAATCTCAATTTCACGGTTAATTTCACTCTGGCACAATATTAGCGCATCCTGATTTACCGGGTAACTTTTAGAAATTTTCGTGCATTTGACCTGTGATTGATCAATTCAAGCCACAATGTACATCTTTGACACATTGGCAACTCTTGGTTGTTGGGATAATCTCAAGGTTTCAAACACGGACACAGGGTACCCAAACGACAGAAAAGCCAGTCCAGCGCCGATTGACAAGAATTGTGCGATCTGGTGGAATCACCCACACTCAATCACATGCCTCTGTCGAGTCGACCTATCTCTGGTCTCTAATCGATTTTTAACTGTGCCGTAATGACCCTTGTAGATTAACTCGGTTGAAAAATCGTTTCCTAGTCAAATTCTCAAGTCCGATGCATTAGAATTTCTTGTTGGCTTCACCCGATAGACTAGTTATCCCATGAGTGATTAGTTCAGGGAAAAGAACTATATGCATAGAGATAAAATGCCCATTTCAATTTATTGAAAATAGAATTGGAAATTTCGGGATGTCACAACAAACATGTAATTTTGCTGATTTTTTCTTCAAATATTTAAATTCTATGATAAGTTAATGTATAAAGTAGATAATGAGTTTAAGTAAACATAGATTTGATATATTTTGAAATATAAAACACATGAAGCATAAGAAAGTGTACTAGTTGTTTAAGAAAGAGTAACTATAGCATATTTTGTTGGTGTAAAAGAAGAGTTACACAAGGTATCACAAACTGTCATACGAATAAGTTCCATAATTCATATCACAAACTGTCAGACAAACAACTATATATGGCATATAACATTCTGAGGCCAACAGAGACCATTACAATAGAAGTAATAGAATACAAATTCATAGCATATCGAATCCCGACTACAAGTTCACATCACAACGGTTCAAGGACTAGTAGCAGCGACAGACATGTCCTTCGGAACGGAAGGCAATGTTGGCTTAGGGAAATCGGGAAGGTGAGGCAATTCTGGCTTTGGTAAAGTTGGAAATTCAAGCTTTGGAAGTTCGGGCACTTCCGGCAATTCTGGCTTCGGTATTGTTGGAAATTCAGGCTTTGGCAGTTCGGGAAGTGGCGGCAATTCGACTTTTGGCAGCGATGGCAGTTCTGGTTTTGGCAGGCTTGGGATGTCGGGAAGCTGAGGCAATTCTGGCTTCGGCAGTTCAGGCACTTCAGGCAACGTCACGTCCAAAAGTTGGCGAGCTCCAACGCGGTTCTGGCCGATTGTCAAAGACAGAGCAAGCACAAACAATGCCAAAAGATTAGTGAGTCTGCAATAGTTCGCCATCGTGGAATCGAGCGACTAGCAAACCGAAAAACTTCGAGTGAAGAAGCGGCGTGTTTGAGCAATGGCTTGATGGAGGGTTTTTAAAGAGGAGGGACGTGGAGATTGGGGAGATTACAAGTATGTTTTGGTGGGAAAAATAATCTAAGTGTTGGTTCAACTTCTAAACCAATCTTAATTTCTTTTGTTCAACAACAAGATGGAGAAGACTCCAAAAAGGTATCTTGCCAGTTCTGGGCTTTCAAAGCCTGTAACTATCAGCTGTGCTAGATTTCTCAGCTATGCGGGAAAAAGAAACGAAAGGAGATGGTTTATGATCTCACTCTATGTAGAATAGTAGGACGAAGTCCGGAGTTTTGGTTGAAGAAGTCAATAATTTAAGGATAAAAATCTAAGTTTTGTCAGCGATCATTGTACATGAAATGTATACTTATCTAAAACCAGTCCAAATTTATTAAGTGCATTTTAATAAATTTATTAACCTTCTCTTAAGTTTTCCATTCTCTTTCTATATATATCCATTCACGTACACTCAATACTTTTCAATTTCAATTTTTATGTATCCATTTGCATGCTAGAGTTAAGAACGATGGTCACTTACATTCAAATATTATTTTTTTTTGGTATGCCTGGCCTTTTTTTCACCCATAAGAGGGTAGAATATTTGTTACTCTGGTCTTTATGTGCATTTCATCTCCTTTTTTTCTCCTCAGAAATGGGTCTTAGTTGCAAAATCAATTCATGAGAAATCGATTTTTCTTTTTCTAATTTGATCTTGACTTGCTATTGAATGGATAATCGGTTATCATCACTCCCAATTAGATTAGAAAAATGACCACATCTCAATATATAAATTTACAACTGAAATGTTAAAAAATGAGACTAGGCAATAATCTATTTGTCACGGATGGATCATCCTTCTTACCGGCATCTCGAAAAGCAAATGATTCTTTTTTCGGCAAAAACTTTTTTGTTGAGCGTCTTCAAAAATTAACTAAATTTAAAATTGCAGCAAAAATACAAAGAGATTAAAAAAAAATGGCAAGGGATTTTGATTTCATATGAATTAGCTAAAACGATTGAGAACTTATGAGCTGAAACTTTCTTTATGTAATCCATCTTAAATGACAATATAATAGCCAACCTGGCAAGGTTTATTTTTTATTATTTAGGAATTTTATATTATGCTTTCCAGATAGTAGCATACGTAATTGATGAATAAACAAAAGATCAAAAAAATATTTAATAACCGACTTAATGCTACCATAGAAGTTTCAACACATATCACAAATATGATATAACCATATTCTCGCATGTGGCAGCCTATTGGCTATAAATGTATCTACAACACACAGCTTTGAAAACTAGTCTAATATATAACAGGGGCTTCTGAACATTAAATGCATTCAATTTAATGAGAAACATTCTTTTCTTATCCAAATTGAAGTTTTAGATTTTTTTTTCACTTGAAATAGAATTTGTAGCAGAAAAGAGTGGGAATATGCGAAACAAGATTCGAGAATATGAAAAAATGATCTAATAACAGTAAAGTTGACTATGATCTGCTTTATATATTATTTGATAGAAAAAGTACATAATGACTAACATGCATCAATACCATAACATAAAGCGAAAAATTACTTCGGTTTAATCAGATACAAAATTTAGTATATTACAAATATTAGAGTTGATTTTGCTTGACTAAAGAATGATGATTGCTTAAAAATGACAATATTTGTGCCAAATTAAAAGGAAAAATAATCTACGATAATTCAATTTTAATAAAATATGATATATAAAATGTTTGATGACTTAAAGTGTATTTATAATTTGTATGTAAGACAAATGAACCTATATCAGTCCATCATATAATAAAAGACGCATTTTTCTGATTTTTTCTTCGATTGTTTAGATTATGTCACTTTTATCACTCTAAAATATTAATTCCCATATTAGTTAGAAGTGAAAAAAGTGGACAAGGAAGTAAACATAGATTTCTTCTATTTTGAAATATAAAACTTATACAAAACACAGGGGAGTGCACTAACTATTTTAAAAAGAGTTATAATAGTATACACTATCAATGTAAAAAGATAGTTACACAAGACATCGCAATCTGTGAAGGAGTTTCATAATTCATATCACTAAAACAAACAAGTACTGTATAGTGTTCTGAGGTATGCTCAGACCATTAAAATAGAAGTAATAAAATACTGAATTGCATCATGTTGTATAACGACTCCAAATTCACATTAACGGCTCAAGGGCTAGTAGCAGCGACAGCTGTGTCCTTGGGAATCGTGGGAACGAAAGGCAATGTTGGCTTGGGAAAATCAGGAAAATGAGGCAATTCGGGCACTGCCGGCAATTCCGGCTTCGGTATTGTTGGAAATTCGGGCTTTGGTAGCTCTGGAAGCGGCGGCAATTCGACTTTCGGCAGTGATGGCAATTCCGGCTTTGGCAAGCTAGGGATGTCAGGAAGTTGAGGCAATTCGGGCTTCGGCAGTTCGGGCACTTCTAACAACTCTGGCTTCGGTATTGCTGGAAATTCAGGCTTTGGCAGTTCAGGAAGCGGCGGCAATTCGACTTTCGGCAGTGATGGGAATTCGGGCTTCGGCAAGCTAGGGATGTCAGGAAGGTGAGGCAATTCAGGCTTCGGCAGTTCGGGCACTTCGGGCAAGGTCGCCTCCAAAAGTTGGCGAGCTCCGACTGGGTTCTCACCAATCGTCAAAGACACAGCGAGGACAAACAATGCCAAAAGGTGCGCGAGTCCTTGATGGTTCGTCATTGGAGAATCAATCGACTAGCAAATTCAAAAGCTTTGAGTGAAGAAGCGGCGAATCTCGAGTGAGAGAAGGTGCAGGTGTGCTTGACCAATGGCTTGATGGAGGGCTTATAAGGGGAGGGACGTGGGGGATTGGGGAGATTGCAAGTATGGTTTGGTGGGAATATTATCAAAGGGTTAGCTCAACTTCTAAACCAATCTCATTTTTGTACGTTCAACAGCAAGATGGAGCATATTATTCCACAGAGGAGCTTGCCAATTCTTGGCTTTTCGAGCTTCTGACTACCTGTCGAGGCGAGAAAGAGAGAGAGAAAAGAAAAGAAAAGAAATGGTTTATGATCTCACAATGTACAATGGGACCGGAGTCTTGGAGTCTTAAAATCTTTGAGAAGCCAATAATGTAAGAGCAAAAAATTAAATATTGTCCGTGATCATTATTCATGGAATCTTTACTTGATGTAAGGATTACTCAAGTGGTAAGCATGTATGTTTTCGTCTAGGGCCTAGGTTCGAATCCCTACAATTGTGCATTCTTTTGGACAATCTTTGAGAGCATAGACATGTATGAATCTGATTATTTCTCTATATGTGTGGGATAAAACTGCTCTTGCTGGAAAAAACAAAACTTTAGGTGACAATTTTTTAGGGGCAGACATAAAAAGAGACCCCTAAATAGAGGTTCTAGCTAGGGGTGAGGAGTTCTAAGGTTGGTCTAGATTTCAACTTACTTGGAACCTGAAATTTACCCTATTGAGACTGATTTTCCAATTTTTTGAACTTGAAACTATCATGTATATCTTAAAACTTGTGACCTGCTTAATCAATCGGATCCAAAGTCTATCAGGGAATCGGCTGATTTATGTTCTTTTTTTTTTTTTTTTTTTTGTTTTATCTTAGTCAAGCAAAATGAGAATGAGCATGACAACAAAGATCATTATTTGTCGATAAAAATAATCTATAAAATATGCACCTAAAATAAAATAAACAATAAAAAGCAAAGGAGTAAAATCTAAATTTCAAAAATCACAATAAAAACCAAGGAGTCGCAATCGAATGAAGGAACTTTCTTATCATTTGAGCCTTGTAATACTATACATGTCATGCTTTATTTTAGGATTACCTTGGTTCTCGTTCTAGTTCTTTGGTTTTCAGTCTGATTTGTCGATTCCTAACTCAATTCTATTCAATTCTTAAGAGGGAATTAGGAACTAAATCGCATAGTACAAGTTCCAAAAATTATGAAATTGGAAACCGAACCACGCCCGTTGGAACCTAGAGGCAGACCAATTCCCATGGCCTGTTCAGTCTTTCCCAATTATAACTGGAACGTTTGCTCACCCTCAACTTCTAGATCTGTTCCTATCCATAGCCATCGTTAATGGTAGGAGTGTAAATGATTTAGTTCAGTTTGGTTTTTTGGAAAACCAAACCATACCGATAGGAAAATTTATTGAATTGAACTGAAATTCGATCCAAATCGAAATCAAACTGAACCGAAATCTGGGTTCGGTTTGGTTCAGTTTAGTGTTTACTTTTGTTTTTGTTTTTGTTTTGTTTTTTCCTACCACTTTTAATAATTTTTTCTTTTTTTTAGAAAAATCAATTTTTAATTATTTTTTATTCCTTTTTTTCTTTCTTTTTTTTTTTTTTTCTTTTGCTCTTCTTATTCTTCTTCTTCATTGGCTGGTCGCTAACCGCCACCGTGGCCGGCGACTAGCCAATGCAGAAGAAAAAAAAATCAAAAAACGATTTTTAAAAAAAAAAGAAAAAAGAAAATGATTTTTTTTTAGATTTTATCAGTTCGGTTAAACAAACCCATAAAAACCAAACCAGTTAAAAAGTTTTGATTTTGAATGAAAACTAATTCGAATGAGAAGCGAACCGAAAAAATCGAACTTTTCGATTCAGTTCGGTTCGGTTCTCGCCACTCTTGATTAATAGGCTGAGGGATAAATCAACATGAAAACTTCAAGTGAAATCCCAATCTGAAATAAGAAAAGCGAAGCCCGTCGCAAAAAGAGAAGCCCACCTCACACTCGATTTTCTCCCGGCCTCTCCCTCTCCCTCTCTACCCTGCAAAAGCTCAGCTCGCGTTTCTCTCGGTCTCTGCTTCGCACTCCAGCTGCAGCTCGTCGATCTCGCGGACGAGAGCGTCTTCAGACCAGGATTCCCCTTCGGCTTTCTTCTTCACGGTCTCCGCAGGTCACTGTTCCCTCCCTCCCTCCCTCCCTCCCTCTCTCTCTCTCTCTCTCTCTCTCTCTCTCTCTCTCTTTCTTTCTTGCGCATTTCACTGGCCAATGTGGGGAAACGATTCGCGAAACGGTGGACTTGGGCGGATGTTTCGATCGTGGGTTGTGGGAGTCACCGGGTCGGGTCCTTCGTTTCCCCTTAGCTTGTCACTTTTGTGGGGGCATAGCTCATCTGGGTTGCTCTTGCCAACGAGCTAACCCGGCGTGGTTGTAGGCGGTTTGGTGTCTTGTGAGTGCTTGCCCACCTTGTGTTTGCCATAATGTTTCACTGGATTAAGCGGAGGAGGAGGGTTGTCCCTTGCATTGTATTCCTCCTTGTGTTGGGAGTGAAATTTAAAAGAACAGGCTTTGAGAACGTCTTGACTTTGCATACAAGGAAATGTGATGAAGATAATTCGTGCGAAAATTTTCGTGAATATGTAAGGGATGTTCTATGATGTGGAAGGTAGCGTATTACCATTACCCTTGTGATGGGATCGCCTTTATGTTTTGATGTGAGCTAGTATTTCGTTCAACTCTATATGGTGCATGAAAGGTGGTAAACCCATTGTCAAACAATGACTAAATCTCCGCCCCTTTGCTATCAATAAGTTATGTAAATATCATTTGAGGGTTATGATGGGGAGGTTCTTGTTTTCAGTTTGAAACTCCAAATGAAGGCACGTCCACATCATCATCATCTATGTCGTTGATTCGGCACCTAACTCCATCCTTTGCTGGTCACACTCAACAGAACCATAGGCTTTTGAGCCCTTCTTCTTCTTCTTCTTCTTCAGTGTTTCATGGAGCCTTTTCTACTGCATCGCAGTCTCTAGATGATGCACACACAAAGGATGGTAACATGCGGGTACATTATTTCTTGATATCCTCAACAAAACTATTCACTTAAGAAACATATATTGGTGTGTTATGTCATATGCTCTTGGTGCCAAACATATTATTTTGCTAGCTTCAAACTCTGATTGCTTTACTGTGCATTCTGAATTATTGTACTTAATTTTCTCTGTTTTTGGATCCAAAAGTTTTACACTGTCTGCTTTTCATAACTTGAGGAATGAAAACTTTCCTTGTTTAAATGGTACAAAGACAAAAGAAATGGAGGGAGAATGGAAGAAAATTTAGATTCCTTCGAGGACCACAAAACATTTTCTCCCAAAGATGGGGGAGGAAATGGAAGGAAATGCTTTTTTTAGCTCGTAACCACGAGTTGTGTTGGACTTCCTAGCTAGCCAGGAAAGACAAAAGAAAGGAAATGATTTATGATCTCACTCTATGTACAAGAGGACAAAGTCCATAGCTTTGGTCAGAGAAGTCAATAATGTTAAGAGTAAAATATAAGTTTTGCCAGTGATGATTATACATGAAAAGTATTCTTGATGCAAGGATTGCTCAAGTGGTAGGCATATTCCTCCTCTTTCTCTGATAATTTCATAAGCCTGTGTATCTGGTAATTTCTTGATATGCGTGGGACAAAGTAGCAACCATTGTTAAGGCTACCATTTTGGGGCCTCAGGGGAGAAGCCTGTGGTCAAGTTGAGGGTAAGGCCACCACCTTTGGAGGGGCCAAAGGTGGAGTTGGTGGCGTACAAGCCAACTCTGGAGGAGATGCTAATCGCTTCTTGAGAAAGTGAGGGTTTAAGATCCACGAAATTGCAAAGTCAAGAAGGAGAGGATTAAGTGCTACCGGAGATTGAAGAACTGTCAACCTCCGATGAAACCGACGATTGAATGAAACAATTCGATTGGGTAGTTGAAGGACTTTGAGTCGAAAGCACCAAGAACATCAATCAATTGGATGGGGGAGAATATCACGGACCGGAGGTTCTCAAGGCGCAATAGGCTGAGGAGGCGGCCATGTGACCGGGCGTGCTTAGATTTTAGAGAAGCCCTGTCATTAATGGAGGTATGTGGTAAATAAAGAGATATATAATTTTTGTATATCTCCACCTTTTTCATCCTAGGAAGAATAGGTATTCATTACTCTCTGGTCTTTATGTGTATTTACTTCTCTCTTTTCCTCTTCCCCTCAAAAAGAGCGGTCCTAGGGGCGCAATCAATTCGGGAGAAATTAGTTTTTCTTTTCTCTATTTGATCTTGACTTGCAGTTGGATGAATATTTGGTTATTATCCTTCTAAATAATATGCTAAAAATTACTACATCTCAATAAATATACACGCTGATTCAAATAAAAAAAATAATAATTGGTGATAATCTAGTCCTTATTTATGGATCATCCTTCTTATCAGTATCTAGAAAAGCAATTGATTCTTTTTTTTTTTTTGACAGATACTTTTTTTATTAATTCAAATTCAAATTTTTTACGTGGCAGCAAAAGTTAACTATACTTAAAAATTTGGCAGAAATACATCGAGACAAAAAAATAATAATAATAATAAATAAATAAATAAAAATTGGTGAGGGATTCTTTATTTAGAAGAAGTAGCAAAACTGATTTACAGCTTATGTCCTGAAATTATCTTTTGTGATCCATCTCATCTTACAACATAATAGCCAAGCTCCTAAGGTTTTTCACAGTTCGGGTATTGGTGTCACCGTAGGCTTATATAGGGTTTTTTTGTAATATTAATCTTATGGAAAAAAATGTAACTATATTTGTACAATAAGGAGATAAATTGACTTTTTCGCTTGAAATAGAAAGTGTAACGGAATAGATTGACAATATACGAAAAGGTTAATTTCATGAAAAACTCTAAACTGATACATTTGTGACAAATTTACTTCAATCTAATTATTTTACCATCAAAAGCTCCAAACTTATACACTTATGAAAAATTTATCATAAATTAATTTTTTGACCATGAAAACATCTAAATTGATACATCTAAGAGAAAGTTACCAAAAAGTAATTTTTTCACTACCAAAAACCTCAAATTGATATATCCGTAACAAATTTACCCAAACCAGTTTTTTGACCACTAAAAACCCTAAAGTGGTACATCGAGGCAAATTTCTTCTATGTTAGTTTCTATTAAACTGGATTAACACCATGAAAAACCACAAACTAAAACAAACGGGGATAAAATCCCAAATTGATATATTTTTCAACTATCATGTATTATCGAACTTAGCAATTCGACAGTAAATTTTAAAATAAAATAATGGAGGGTAACTTTGTTACAAGTGTGCTAATTATGATTTTATTTTGGGGTAAATTTATTACATTTGCACCAGTTTTTGGTTTTTGGTTATAAAAAAATTAGTTTATGATAAATTTGTCATAAGTATACTAGTTTAGTATTTTTAAAGTACTAGTTTGAAGTTTCTATTCTTGAGAATAGGAAAAAGAAAAAATATATATATCTATCAATAAAATTGACTATATCATATAAAATATATTATGTGATAGGGAACACGAACATATTAATTAACATTTGTCAATACTTTAATATATAGTGTATAATTACTTTGGTTCAATCCAATATGAATTGCAGTGAATAATAAAAGTTAAGAGTTAATTTTACTTAATTAAAGAATGATAATTGGTTGGAAAACAACAAAATAGTCGTGTCAATTTTTTTTTTTTTTAAATATAACCCATGATGAATTCATTTTAAGTATACATTTAAGACAAACGAACCTCCACCGTTCGAATAATGAAAGGTTGATACCTTGAAAAATGCCAGACCGATACACGTGTGATAAATTTACTCAAAACTAATTTTTTGATTATGAAAAACTTCAAATTGGTACACTTGTAACAAATTTACCATGACTGATCATAAAAAAACACTTAAACTAGTACATTTGTGACAAATTTACACTAAATATTTTATTCGACTTCCAAAAAATCCAAACTGGTACATTTGTAATAAATACACCCTCCATTAAATTAGATTAATACCACAAAAAATCACAAAAATTGTATAACTATAACAAATGGAAAATAAAATCCTAAATTGATACACCAGTCAATTATCATGTCAATTGTCATGTGTTATTTAACTTAATAATTTTATAGTAAAATTTTACGGAAACTAACAGAAGGTAAATTTATTACAAATATATTAGTTAGAGGTATATTTATTAAAAGTGTACTAGTTTGGGACTTTTATTGGTCAAAAAATTAATTTGGAGTAAATTTATCATATATGTACCGGTTTTGGATTTTTCAAAGTATTAACCTAATAAAACACGATGCATTTCATTTTTCTTGATTTTTTTTCTTTGATTATTTAAATTTCATAGCTATTGTCATTACCACAACTCGTATAAATTAAAATTTCATATTAGTTATATGTGAAACAAGATGAGGAATTTTAGCAAACCTGAGTTTCAACAAATTTGGAAACATAGAACTCATGTGAAGCATGCTCGAGTGCACTAGGTATTTAAGAAAGAGTAATTATAGCAACTCCGTCGGGTGTAATAGTTTAGTTACACAAGATCACAAATTGTCCCACAAATAAGTTCCACAATTCATATAACACTATCATACAAACAAGTAACATATACTGTTCCGAGGCATGCTCGGACCATCAAAGTAGACGTAATAAAATATCAAATCACAGCACGTTGCATCACGACTCCAAATTCACATCACAACGGTTCAAGGATTAGTAGCAGCCGCAGGCATGTCCTTCGCAACGAAAGGCAAAGTTGGCTTAGGGAAATCGGGGAGATGAGGCAATTCGGGTACTTCCGGCAATTCCGGCTTCGGTATTGTCGGTAATTCAGGCTTTGGCAGTTCCGGAAGTGGCGGCAATTCAACTTTCGGCAGTGATGGCAATTCTGGCTTTGGCAGGCTCGGGATGTCAGGAAGGTGCGGCAATTCGGGCTTCGGCAGTTCGGGCACCTCGGGCAATGTCGCCTCCAAAATTCGGCTAGCTCCAACCGAGTTCTCGCCAATTATCAAGGACAGAGCAAAGACAAACAATGCCAAAAGATGCGCAAGTCCGCGATAGTTCGCCATCGCAGGACCGATCGACTAGCAAATTTAGAAACTTCAAGTGAAGAAGCGATGGATCTCAAATGAGGAGGTGCAGGTGTGCTAGAGCAATGGCTTGATGGAGGGTTTTTAAAGAGGAGGGACGTGGGGATTGGGGAGATTACAAGTATGTTTTGGTGGGAAAAATAATCTGAGTGTTGGTTCAACTTCTAAACCAATCTCATTTTCTTTTGTTCAACAACAAGATGGAGAAGACTCCAAAAAGGTATCTTGCCAGTTCTGGGCTTTCTAAGCCTGTAACTATCAAATGTGCTAGATTTCTCAGCTACGCGGGAAAAAGAAACGAAAGGAGATGGTTTATGATCTCACTCTATGTACAATAGTAGGACGAAGTCTGGAGTTTTGGTTGAAGAAGTCAATAATTTAAGGATAAAAATCTAAGTTTTGTCAGCGATCATTCTACATGAAATGCATACTCATCTAAAACTTGTCTAAATTTATTAAGTGCATTTAATAAATTCATTAACCTTCTCTTAAGTTTTCCATTCTCTTTCTCTATTATATCCATTCACGTGCACTCAATATTTTCCAATTTCAATTTCTATGTATCCATTTGCATGCTAGAGTTAAGGACAATGGTCACTTACATTCAATTTTTTTTTTTGGTATGCCTGGCCTTTTTTTCACATATTAGAGGGTAGAATATTTATTATTCTGGTCTTTATGTGCATTTCATCTCCTTTTTTACTCCTCAGAAATGGGTCTTAGTTGCAAAATTAATACATGAGAAATCGATTTTTCTTTTTCTAATTTGATCTTGACTTGCTATTGAATGGATAATCGGTTATCATCACTCCCAATTAGATTATAAAAATGACTACATCTCAATATATAAATTTACATCCGAAATGTAAAAAATGAGACTAGGCAATAATCTATTTCTTATGTATGGATCATCTTTCTTACCGGTATCTCGAAAAGCAAATGATTCTTTTTTTTAGCATAAACATTTTTGTTGAGTGTCTTCAAAAATTAACTACATTTAAAAATACAGCAAAAATACAAAGAGATAAAAGGAATGGTGAGGGATTTTGATTTCATATGAATTAGCAAAAACGATTGAGAAATTATGAGCTGAAACTTTCTTTTATGCAATCCTTCTTAAATGACAATATAATAGCCAACCTGGCAAGGTTTTTTTTTTAATTATATAGGAATTTTATATTATGCTTTCCAGATAGTAGCGTACGTAATTGATGAACAAACAAAAGATCAAAAAAATATTTAATAACCGACTTAATACTACCATAGAAGTTTCAACACATATCACAAATATGATATAACCATATTCTTGCATGTGGTAGCGTATTAACTATAAATGTATCTATAACACACGGGTTTGAAAACTAGTCTAATATATAATAGGGGCTTCTGAACATTAAATGCATTCAATTTAATGAGAAACATTCTTTTCTTATCCAAATTGAAGTTTTAGCTTTTTTTTTTCTCTCTTGAAAAAGAATTAGTCGCAGAAAAGAGTGGGAATATGCGAAACAAAATTCAAGAATAGAAAAAAAAAAATGATTTAATAACAGTAAAGTTGACTATGATCTGCATTATATATTATTTGATAGAAAAAGTACATAATGACTAACATGCATCAATACCATAACATAAAGCGAAAAATTACTTTGGTTTAATCAGATACAAAATTTAGTAAAGTACAAATATTAGAGTTGATTTTGCTTGACTAAAGAATGATGATTGCTTAAAAATGGCAATGTTTGTGCCAAATTAAAAGGAAAAATAATCTACGATAATTCAATTTTAATAAAATATGATATATAAGATGTTTGATGACTTAAAGTGTATTTATAATTTGTATGTAAGACAAATGAACCTATCTCAGTCCATCATATAATAAAAGACACATTTTTCTGATTTTTCTTCGATTGTTTAGATTATGTCACCGTTATCACTCTAAAATATTAAATTCCCATATTAGTTACAAGTGAAAAAAAATGGACAAGGAAGTAAACATAGATTTCTTCTATTTTGAAATATAAAACTCGTACAAAACACAAGGGAGTGCACTAACTATATTAAAAAGAGTTATAATAGTATACACTATCAATCTAAAAAGATAGTTACACAAGACATCGCAATCTATGAAGGAGTTCCATAATTCATATCACTAAAACAAACAAGTACTGTATAGTGTTCTGAGGTATGCTCAGACCATTAAAATAGAAGTAATAAAATACTGAATTGCATCATGTTGTATAACGACTCCAAATTCACATTAACGGCTCAAGGGCTAGTAGCAGCGACAGCTGTGTCCTTGGGAATCGTGGGAACGAAAGGCAATGTTGGCTTGGGAAAATCAGGAAAATGAGGCAATTCGGGCACTGCCGGCAATTCTGGCTTCGGTATTGTTGGAAATTCGGGCTTTGGTAGCTCTGGAAGCGGCGGCAATTCGACTTTCGGCAGTGATGGCAATTCCGGCTTCGGCAAGCTAGGGATGTCAGGAAGTTGAGGCAATTCGGGCTTCGGCAGTTCGGGCACTTCTAACAACTCTGGCTTCGGTATTGCTGGAAATTCAGGCTTTGGCAGTTCAGGAAGCGGCGGCAATTCGACTTTCGGCAATGATGGGAATTCTGGCTTCGGCAAGCTAGGGATGTCAGGAAGGTGAGGCAATTCAGGCTTCGGCAGTTCGGGCACTTCGGGCAAGGTCGCCTCCAAAAGTTGGCGAGCTCCGACTGGGTTCTCACCAATCGTCAAAGACAGAGCGAGGACAAACAATGCCAAAAAGGTGCGCGAGTCCTTGATGGTTCGTCATTGGAGAATCAATCGACTAGCAAATTCAAAAGCTTGAGTGAAGAAGCGGCGAATCTCGAGTGAGAGAAGGTGCAGGTGTGCTTGACCAATGGCTTGATGGAGGGCTTATAAGGAGGAGGGACGTGGGGGATTGGGGAGATTGCAAGTATGGTTTGGTGGGAATATTATCAAAGGGTTAGCTCAACTTCTAAACCAATCTCATTTTTGTACGTTCAACAGCAAGATGGAGCATATTATTCCAAAAGGAGATTGCCAATTCGTGGCTGTTCAAGCTTCTGACTACCTGTCGAGGCGAGAAAGAGGGAAAGAAAAGAAAAGAAAAGAAATGGTTTATGATCTCACTGTGTACAACAGGACTGGAGTCTTGGAGTCTTAAAATCTTGGAGAAGCCAATAATGTAAGAGCAAAAAAATAAATATTGTCCGTGATCATTATTCGAGGAATCTTTACTTGATGTAAGGATTACTCAAGTGGTAAGCATGTATGTCTTCATTCAGGGCCTAAGTTCGAATCCTTACAATTGTGCATTCTTTTGGACAATCGTTGAGAGCATAGACATGTATGAATCCGATTATTTCTCTATTTGTGTGGGATAAAACTACTCTTGCTGGGACAAAAAAAAACAAAACTTTAGGTGACAATCTTTTAGAGGGCAGACATAAAAAGAGACCCCTAAATAGAGGTTCTAGCTTGGGGTGAGGAGTTCTAAGGTTGGTCTAGATTTCAACTTACTTGGAACCTGAAATTTACCCTATTGAGACTGATTTTCCAATTTTTTGAACTTGAAACTATCATGTATATCTTAAAACTTGTGACCTGCTCTAATCAATTGGATCCAAAGTCTATTAGGAATCGGCCGATTTATGTTCTTTTTTTTTTTTTTTTTTTAATCTTAGTCAAGCAAAATGAGAATGAAGTATGACAACAAAAATCATTATTAAAATATGAACACCTAAAATAAAATAAATAATAAAAAGTTCTATAAAATAAATTTGATGCTCTCAAAGGAGTCAAAACCCACAATAAAAACCAAGGAGTCGCAATCGAATGAAGGAACTTTCTTATCATTTGAGCCTCGTAATACTATACATGTCATGCTTTATTTTAGGATTACCTTGGTTCTCATTCTAGTTCTTTGATTTTTAGTCCGATTTGTCTGATTCCTAACTCAATTCTATTCAATTCTTAAGAGGGAATCGGGAACTAAATCGCATAGTACAAGTTCAAAAATTATGAAATTGGAAACCGGACCACGCCCATTGGAACCTAGAGGCGAGACCGATTCCCATGGCATGGTCTTTCCCAATTAAACTTGGGAAGTTTGCTCACCCTCAACTTCTAGATTTGTGCCTATCCATTGAAGGAGCCATCATTAATGGTAGGAGTGTAAATGATTTAGTTTGGTTTGGTTTTTGGAAAACCAAACCATACCAATAGGAAAATTTATTGAATTAACTAAAATTCGATCCAAATCGAAATCAAACCAAACCGAAATCCGGGTTCGGTTTGGTTCGCCTTTAGTGTTTACTTTTGTTTTGTTTTTGTTTTGTTTTTTCCTACCACTTTTAATAATTTTTTTTTTTTTTAGAAAAATCAATTTTTTAATTATTTTTATTCCTTTTCTTTCTTTTTCTTTTTTTTTTTTTCTTTTGCTCTTCTTATTCTTCTTCTTCATTGGCTGGTCGCTAACCGCCACCGTGGATTTTGCGACTAGCCAAAGAAGAAGAAGAAAAAAAAAATAAAAAACGATTTTTAAAAAAAAAAAGAAAAATAAAATGAATGATTTTTTTAAATTTTATCAGTTCGGTTAAACAAACCCATAAAAACCAAACCAGTTAAAAAGTTTTGATTTTGAATGAAAACTAATTCGAATGAGAAGCGAACCAAAAAAATCGAACTTTTCGGTTCGAGTTCGGATTTCGGTTTTTTAACACTCTTGATTAATAGGCTGAGGGATAAATCAACATGAAAACTTCAAGTGAAATCCCAATCTGAAATAAGAAAAGCGAAGCCCGTCGCAAAAAGAGAAGCCCACCTCACACTCGATTTTCTCCCGGCCTCTCCCTCTCCCTCTCTACCCTGCAAAAGCTCAGCTCGCGTTTCTCTCGGTCTCTGCTTCGCACTCCAGCTGCAGCTCGTCGATCTCGCGGACGAGAGCGTCTTCAGACCAGGATTCCCCTTCGGCTTTCTTCTTCACGGTCTCCGCAGGTCACTGTTCCCTCCTCCCTCCCTCCCTCCCTCTCTCTCTCTCTCTCTCTCTCTCTTTCTTTCTCGCGCATTTCACTGGCCAATGTGGGGAAACGATTCGCGAAGCGGTGGACTTGGGCGGATGTTTCGATCGTGGGTTGTGGGAGTCACCGGGTCGGGTCCTTCGTTTCCCCTTAGCTTGTCACTTTTGTGGGGGCATAGCTCATCTGGGTTGCTCTTGCCAACGAGCTAACCCGGCGTGGTTGAGGCGGTTCGGTGTCTTGTGAGTGCTTGCGCACCTTGTGTTTGCCATAATGTTTCACTGGATTAAGCGGAGGAGGAGGGTTGTCCCTTGCATTGTATTCCTCCTTGTGTTGGGAGTGAAATTTAAAAGAACAGGCTTTGAGAACGTCTTGACTTTGCATACAAGGAAATGTGATGAAGATAATTCGTGCGAAAATTTTCGTGAATATGTAAGGGATGTTCTATGATGTGGAAGGTAGCGTATTACCATTACCCTTGTGATGGGATCGCCTTTATGTTTTGATGTGAGCTAGTATTTCGTTCAACTCTATATGGTGCATGAAAGGTGGTAAATCCATTGTCAAACAATGACTATATCTCCGCCCCTTTGCTATCAATAAGTTATGTAAATATCATTTGAGGGTTATGATGGGAGGTTCCTGTTTTCAGTTTGAAACTCCAAATGAAGGCACGTCCACATCATCATCATCTATGTCGTTGATTCGGCACCTAACTCCATCCTTTGCTGGTCACACTCAAGAGAACCATAGGCTTTTGAGCCCTTCTTCTTCTTCAGTGTTTCATGGAGCCTTTTCTACTGCATCGCAGTCTCTAGATGATGCACACACAAAGGATGGTAACATGCGGGTACATTATTTCTTGATATCCTCAACAAAACTATTCACTTAAGAAACATATATTGGTGTGTTATGTCATATGCTCTTGGTGCCAAACATATTATTTTGCTAGCTTCAAACTCTGATTGCTTTACTGTGCATTCTGAATTATTGTACTTAATTTTCTCTGTTTTTGGATCCAAAAGTTTTACACTGTCTGCTTTTCATAACTTGAGGAATGAAAACTTTCCTTGTTTAAATGGTACAAAGACAAAAGAAATGGAGGGAGAATGGAAGAAAATTTAGATTCCTTCGAGGACCACAAAACATTTTCTCCCAAAGATGGGGGAGGAAATGGAAGGAAATGCTTTTTTAGCTCGTAACCACGAGTTGTGTTGGACTTCCTAGCTAGCCAGGAAACATAAAAGAAAGGAATTGATTTATGATCTCACTCTATGTACTAGAGGACGAAGTCCATAGCTTTGGTCAGAGAAGTCAACAATGTTAAGAGTAAAATATAAGTTTTGCCAGTGATGATTATACATGAAATGTATTCTTGATGCAAGGATTGCTCAAGTGGTAGGCATATTCCTTCTCTTTCTCTGATAATTTCATAAGCCTGTGTATCTGGTAATTTCTTGATATGCATGGGACAAGGTAGCAACCACTGTTAAGGCTACCATTTTGGGGCCTCAGGGGAGAAGCCTGTGGTCAAGTTGAGGGTAAGGCCACCACCTTTGGAGGGGCCAAAGGTGGAGTTGGTGGCGTACAAGCCAACTCTGGAGGAGATGCTAATCGCTTCTTGAGAAAGTGAGGGTTTAAGATCCACGAAATTGCAAAGTCAAGAAGGAGAGGATTAAGTGCTACCGGAGATTGAAGAACTGTCAACCTCCGATGAAACCGACGATTGAATGAAACAATTCGATTGGGTAGTTGAAGGACTTTGAGTCGAAAGCACCAAGAACATCAATCAATTGGATGGGGAGAATATCACGGACCGGAGGTTCTCAAGGCGCAATAGGCTGAGGAGGCGGCCATGTGACCGGGCGTGCTTAGATTTTAGAGAAGCCCTGTCATTAATGGAGGTATGTGGTAAATAAAGAGATATATAATTTTTTGTATATCTCCACCTTTTTCATCCTAGGAAGAATAGGTATTCATTACTCTCTGGTCTTTATGTGTATTTACTTTCTCTTTTCCTCTTCCCTCAAAAGAGCGGTCCTAGGGGGCAATCAATTCAGGAGAAATTAGTTTTTCTTTTCTCTATTTGATCTTCACTTGCAGTTGGATGAATATTTGGTTATTATCCTTCTAAATAATATGCTAAAAATTACTACATCTCAATAAATATACACGCTGATTCAAATAAAAAAAAAAATAATTGGTGATAATCTATTCCTTATTTATGGATCATCCTTCTTATCAGTATCTAGAAAAGCAATTGATTCTTTTCTTTTTTTTTTTTTGACAGATACTTTTTTTATTAATTCAAATTCAAATTTTTTACGTGGCAGCAAAAGTTAACTATACTTAAAAATTTGGCAGAAATACATCGAGACAAAAATAATAATAATAATAAATAAATAAATAAAAATTGGTGAGGGATTCTTTATTTAGAAGAAGTAGCAAAACTGATTTACAGCTTATGTCCTGAAATTATCTTTTGTGATCCATCTCATCTTACAACATAATAGCCAAGCTCCTAAGGTTTTTCACAGTTCGGGTATTGGTGTCACCGTAGGCTTATATAGGGTTTTTTTTGTAATATTAATCTTATGGAAAAAAAATGTAACTATATTTGTACAATAAGGAGATAAATTGACTTTTTCGCTTGAAATAGAAAGTGTAACGGAATAGATTGACAATATACGAAAAAGTTAATTTCATGAAAAACTCTAACCTGATACATTTGTGACAAATTTACTTTAATTTAATTATTTTACCATCAAAAGCTCCAAACTTATACACTTATGAAAAATTTATCATAAATTAATTTTTTGACCATGAAAACATCTAAATTGATACATCTAAGAGAAAGTTACCAAAAAAGTAATTTTTCACTACCAAAAACCTCAAATTGATATATCCGTAACAAATTTACCCAAACCAGTTTTTGACCACTAAAAAACCCTAAAGTGGTACACCGAGGCAAATTTCTTCTATGTTAGTTTCTATTAAACTGGATTAACACCATGAAAAACCACAAACTAAAACAAACGGGGATAAAATCCCAAATTGATATATTTTTCAACTATCATGTATTATCGAACTTAGCAATTCGACAGTAAATTTTAAAATAAAATAATGGAGGGTAACTTTGTTACAAGTGTGCTAATTATGATTTTATTTTGGGGTAAATTTATTACATTTGCACCAGTTTTTGGTTTTGGTTATAAAAAAATTAGTTTATGATAAATTTGTCATAAGTATACTAGTTTAGTATTTTTAAAGTACTAGTTTGAAGTTTCTATTCTTGAGAATAGGAAAAAAGAAAAAATATATATATCTATCAATAAAATTGACTATATCATATAAAATATATTATGTGATAGGGAACACGAACATATTAATTAACATTTGTCAATACTTTAATATATAGTGTATAATTACTTTGGTTCAATCCAATATGAATTGCAGTGAATAATAAAAGTTAAGAGTTAATTTTACTTAATTAAAGAATGATAATTGGTTGGAAAACAACAAAATAGTCGTGTCAATTTTTTTTTAAATATAACCCATGATGAATTCATTTTAAGTATACATATAAGACAAATGAACCTCCACCGTTCGAATAATGAAATGTTGATACCCTGAAAAATGCCAGACCGATACACGTGTGACAAATTTACTCAAAACTAATTTTTTGGTTATGAAAAACTTCAAATTGGTACACTTGTAACAAATTTACCATGACTGATCATAAAAAAACACTTAAACTAGTACATTTGTGACAAATTTACACTAAATATTTTATTCGACTTCAAAAATCAAACTGGTACGGTTGTAATAAATACACCCTCCATTAAATTAGATTAATACCACAAAAAATCACAAAAAATTGTATAACTATAATAAATGGAAAATAAAATCCTAAATTGACACACCCGGTCAATTGTCATGTCAATTGTCATGTGTTATTTAACTTAGTAATTTTATAGTAAAATTTAACGGAAACTAATATAGAAGGTAAATTTATTACAAATATATTAGTTAGAGGTATATTTATTAAAAGTGTACTAGTTTGGGACTTTTATTGGTCAAAAATTAATTTGGAGTAAATTTATCATATATGTACCGGTTTTGATTTTTCAAAGTATTAACCTAATAAAACACGATGCATTTCATTTTTCTTGATTTTTTTCTTTGATTATTTAAATTTCATAGCTATTGTCATTACCACAACTCGTATAAATTAAAATTTCATATTAGTTATATGTGAAACAAGATGAGGAATTTTAGCAAACCTGAGTTTCAACAAATTTGGAAACATAGAACTCATGTGAAGCATGCTCGAGTGCACTAGGTATTTAAGAAAGAGTAATTATAGCAACTCCGTCGGGTGTAATAGTTTAGTTACACGAGATCACAAATTGTCCCACAAATAAGTTCCACAATTCATATAACACTATCATACAAACAAGTAACATATACTGTTCCGAGGCATGCTCGGACCATCAAAGTAGACGTAATAAAATATCAAATCACAGCACGTTTGCATCACGACTCCAAATTCACATCACAACGGTTCAAGGATTAGTAGCAGCCGCAGGCATGTCCTTCGCAACGAAAGGCAAAGTTGGCTTAGGGAAATCGGGGAGATGAGGCAATTCGGGTACTTCCGGCAATTCCGGCTTCGGTATTGTCGGTAATTCAGGCTTTGGCAGTTCCGGAAGTGGCGGCAATTCAACTTTCGGCAGTGATGGCAATTCTGGCTTTGGCAGGCTCGGGATGTCAGGAAGGTGCGGCAATTCGGGCTTCGGCAGTTCGGGCACCTCGGGCAATGTCGCCTCCAAAATTCGGCTAGCTCCAACCGAGTTCTCGCCAATTATCAAGGACAGAGCAAAGACAAACAATGCCAAAAGATGCGCAAGTCCGCGATAGTTCGCCATCGCAGGACCGATCGACTAGCAAATTTAGAAACTTCAAGTGAAGAAGCGATGGATCTCAAATGAGGAAGTGCAGGTGTGCTTGAGCAATGGCTTGATGGAGGGTTTATAAAGAGGAGGGACGTGGGGATTGGGGAGATTACAAGTATGTTTTGGTGGGAAAAATAATCTGAGTGTTGGTTCAACTTCTAAACCAATCTCATTCTTTTGTTCAACAACAAGATGAAGAAGACTCCAAAAAGGTATCTTGCCAGTTCTGGGCTTTCTAAACCTGTAACTATCAGCTGTGCTAGATTTCTCAGCTACGAAGGAAAAAGAAATGAAAGGAGATGGTTTATGATCTCACTCTATGTAGAATAGGAGGACGAAGTCCGGAGTTTTGATTGAAGAAGTCAATAATTTAAGGATAAAAATCTAAGTTTTGTCAGCGATCATTGTACACGAAATGCATGCTTATCTAAAACTTGTCCAAATTTATTAAGTGCATTTAATAAATTCATTAACCTTCTCTTAAGTTTTCCATTTTCTTTCTCTATTATATCCATTCACGTGCACTCAATACTTTCCAATTTCAATTTCTATGTATCCGTTTGCATGCTAGAGTTAAGGACGATGGTCACTTACATTCAATTTTTTTTTTGGTATGCCTGGCCTTTTTTCACCTATTAAGAGGGTAGAATATTTGTTATTCTGGTCTTTATGTGCATTTCATATCCTTTTTTTTCTCTCTCAGAAATGGGTCTTAGTTGCAAAATTAATTCATGAGAAATCGATTTTCCTTTTCTAAATTGATCTTGACTTGATATTGAATGGATAATCGGTTTTCATCACTCCCAATTAGATTAGAAAATGACTACATCTCAATATATAAATTTACATCCGAACCGTAAAGAATGAGACTTGGCAATAATCTATTTCTTATGTATGGATCATCTTTCTTACCGGTATCTCGAAATGCAAATGATTCTTTTTTTGGCATAAACATTTTTGTTGAGTGAGTGTCTTCAAAAATTAAGCACATTTAAAAACGCAGCAAAAATTCAAAGAGATAAAAGGAATGGTGAGGGGATTTTGAATTCATATGAATTCGCAAAAACGATTGAGAATTTATGAGCTGAAACTTATCGAGAACTTATGAGCTGAAACTTCCTTTTATGCAATCCATCTTAAATGACAATATAATAGCCAACCTGGCAAGGTTTTTTTTTTTTTTTTTTTTTTTTTTTTTAATTATTTAGGAATTTTATATCATGCTTTCCAGATAGTAGTGTACGTAATTGATGAACAAACAAAGATCAAAAAAATATTTAATAACCGACTTAATACTACCATAGAAGTTTCAACACATATTACAAATATGATATAACCATATTCTTGCATGTGGTAGCGTATTAACTATAAATGTATCTATACACGGGTTTGAAAACTAGTCTAATATATAATAGGGGCTTCTGAACATTAAATGCATTCAATTTAATGAGAAACATTCTTTTCTTATCCAAATTGAAGTTTTAGCTTTTTTCTCTCTTGAAATAGAATTAGTCGCAGAAAAGAGTGGGAATATGCGAAACAAAATTCAAGAATAGAAAAAAAAAATGATTTAATAACAGTAAAGTTGACTATGATCTGCATTATATATTATTTGATAGAAAAAGTACATAATGACTAACATGCATCAATACCATAACATAAAGCGAAAAATTACTTTGGTTTAATCAGATACAAAATTTAGTAAAGTACAAATATTAGAGTTGATTTTGCTTGACTAAAGAATGATGATTGCTTAAAAATGGCAATGTTTGTGCCAAATTAAAAGGAAAAATAATCTACGATAATTCAATTTTAATAAAATATGATATATAAGATGTTTGATGACTTAAAGTGTATTTATAATTTGTATGTAAGACAAATGAACCTATCTCAGTCCATCATATAATAAAAGACACATTTTTCTGATTTTTTCTTCGATTGTTTAGATTATGTCACCGTTATCACTCTAAAATATTAAATTCCCATATTAGTTACAAGTGAAAAAAATGGACAAGGAAGTAAACATAGATTTCTTCTATTTTGAAATATAAAACTCGTACAAAACACAAGGAGTGCACTAACTATATTAAAAGAGTTATAATAGTATACACTATCAATCTAAAAAGATAGTTACACAAGACATCGCAATCTATGAAGGAGTTCCATAATTCATATCACTAAAACAAACAAGTACTGTATAGTGTTCTGAGGTATGCTCAGACCATTAAAATAGAAGTAATAAAATACTGAATTGCATCATGTTGTATAACGACTCCAAATTCACATTAACGGCTCAAGGGCTAGTAGCAGCGACAGCTGTGTCCTTTGGGAATCGTGGGAACGAAAGGCAATGTTGGCTTGGGAAAATCAGGAGATGAGGCAATTCGGGCACTGCCGGCAATTCTGGCTTCGGTATTGTTGGAAATTCGGGCTTTGGTAGCTCTGGAAGCGGCGGCAATTCGACTTTCGGCAGTGATGGCAATTCCGGCTTCGGCAAGCTAGGAATGTTAGGAAGTTGAGGCAATTCGGGCTTCGGCAGTTCGGGCACTTCTAACAACTCTGGCTTCGGTATTGCTGGAAATTCAGGCTTTGGCAGTTCAGGAAGCGGCGGCAATTCGACTTTCGGCAATGATGGGAATTCTGGCTTCGGCAAGCTAGGGATGTCAGGAAGGTGAGGCAATTCAGGCTTCGGCAGTTCGGGCACTTCCCGGGCAAGGTCGCCTCCAAAAGTTGGCGAGCTCCGACTGGGTTCTCACCAATCGTCAAAGACAGAGCGAGGACAAACAATGCCAAAAGGTGCGCGAGTCCTGATGGTTCGTCATTGGAGAATCAATCGACTAGCAAATTCAAAAAGCTTTGAGTGAAGAAGCGGCGAATCTCGAGTGAGAGAAGGTGCAGGTGTGCTTGACCAATGGCTTGATGGAGGGCTTATAAGGAGGAGGGACGTGGGGGATTGGGGAGATTGCAAGTATGGTTTGGTGGGAATATTATCAAAGGGTTAGCTCAACTTCTAAACCAATCTCATTT
>CM024640.1:8585463-8629497 GCA_014182715.1 Eucalyptus cloeziana
TTTGTTGTGAAAAGGCGAGAAAGTGCACGTTCTTAAAAAGTAACAATTGCAATCCTTTGGCATCAAAATTTTCATCCATTAACCTAAAAGTTATACTTCAGGATCGACCATGGAATTTGGATCAGTTTGGTCCCTATCATTTGCAAATCTTGGAAGCCAAAAAGCAAACATTTCCCATTCATTCTCTGAAAAGCGTCCATGGGTTTCTTCTTTAAATTATTTCACATGTAAGGGGCAACTTGATCATCGAGATTCTCTATAAGGGATTGCCTTGCCTTACCATGAAGCTCAAAACCCTAATCCAAACTCTCCATGTGAGTGCATGTGCGCTGATCGAATTGTGCCAATAGCCGAGAGATTTGGCATGGATCGTGGTGCAGTCCTGAATAATGTAAGCAATGCTTTCTACACGGCTGGCAACTCTTCCTTCTTTTCTGGCGAGTCTACTTGCTGTAATGTAGTCTTTCCCATGAATTTTGATAATATCATTTATTTGGGTAAGATATTGCCTGGGAAAAAAGTACGCGAGTCAAAGATTTTCTTTAGGTAAAAGCTATACGTTTTTGGCTCAGGACATTGAAGTACTCGGTTGACTTGTGATTTTAAGGTACATGTATTGTTCTTACTGTCAAGCTCGTTGAAAAGAGACCAATATAATCTCTTATGCCACACGGATTTAATTAAGGAAAATAACATAAATGGTTCTTCAATTATAGCTCAATGTGAAATTGTAATGACATAGTTCAATGAGGATGGAGAGTAGTCGACCGAGCTAGAGGGTATAAATAAGGAGCGGCTGAGATTAACTCATAGAGGCGCCTTTTGCTATAATGGAATACTTAGCTTTGGAACTCAAAAGTTGATAGTGCTTAGATGGGAGCACTCATGCCCACTTAAATGTCAAAGGATAAAATTGTGAGGCACAGTATAAAACAAGCCAAAACAGACAATACTATAAGTAAGTTTAATCCGGGGCGTCATAGCAATCTCCTCCCTAAACTTTTGATTCAGAACATTAGCTCAATATACAATACGATTTGAAGTTTTAATTTGTTCAATATAGTCTATAAAAGGGGCATATTCAATATAGTTTTTGGATTATATGAAGATATTCAATATTGTCTTTCCATTAATTCAAATTAATGAAATTTGTTGACTTGGCTTTCAAGCCAATATGTTTGAATGGTAGATGTCACGACCAAATTTTCGAGTGAACCACCTAGAGTTTGGCTAATGGATTACTAAGCCTAAACTTAGCTTGAGCTCTCCCAACCCCATACCAATTCGTGACTTAGGTTCAAGTTTTTAACATGCCATTGATTTTCTAACTAAGAGTCGTCACTAATCTATATTTTGTGGGTCGATTAGAAACCCAAGTAAAGTAACGAGAGATTTACCTTACTCCTACGAACCAGATATTTGTAAGTCTGGGGACTTAATTACGCTAGATTTCTCTAACGCCCTTTCAGTACCTTTCTCTTTATTTTAAAAAAAATATGTTTGGCAAGCAGCTTGAATTGATTTTAATTTACTTCCCTAACATGTGAGGTTATCATGCAGGTACGCAAACCACCAATTTAATACCCAGATAAAACAGTGAATAAATCGCAGGACTTACTTCATGGCATCGAAAGCATTTGCAATATTAGATCAGAATTCACATCAACAATCCTAGATATAATTTCTAATTAACACGCAATTACTTTTTTTGTTTTCACTTACTTGATGAGAATCATGCTTTATGCAATGCAATGTTACTAATCTAACATGAAATGATATAACATGACAATATAACCTAAACTATATGACACAAATAAAATATAAGCATGCAATCTATCCTAAAGAATCAAATTGATTTATTCTAAAACATTTTTTTTGGTATTTTTCATGAAATTTGAAATTAGAAAGTTGCGAAAATTATCTAGTCAGATCGAGATATCATCCAACTTATATCAAGAATTAGGTTGAGCCAAATCTTAATTTAAACTAGGATGTTATCACTAACCTAAAATGCAATCTATCTAGGAAAAAAAAAAATCTAAACTTAATAAAAAATTAAACATGCAATCTTATCCTAATATGCAATGACGTGCAAAGAATGTCCTAATTCTAATTTTTTTTTTTCTTTTTCTTTTCTATGAAATTCGAAATTAAAATTGACACAAATTAAACGTGTAATTTAAAAAAACTAACATCCTAAATCAATGCATTTTTTTTGTATTTTTATTTTAAAAATCGAAATAAAATTCCTATTCTAAATATGCAAGATAACCCCGAGGAATATTCTAAAACAAACATAATCCTAATTCAATTTTATTTTTATTTTTTATGAAAACAAAATTGATCCAACAACACGACAAAGCAAATCAGAGCAAGATAAAATCGATATCCATAAATTGATTTTAATCATATCCAACACATAGGATCGAATTGGTTAATTTTAAATAAACTGCAAATCGAATCTCGGAGTGAGATCGGATTGACGATTTTCCAAGCAATTGCGAGTTAGATTTCAGGCGCGAAAATCGGACTGTCAATCCCTAATTTAAGAGGCTACTTCATGTCGGGAATTTCAATCTTACGTCAAGGAATATTTCAAGTAAAGAAGCAAAATATTAAAAAATAAAATAAAAAATCTACCTAATTTGAAATTCGGTTTCCTAATTGAGCTTAACAAACCACAGCTCATGACCTACAAAGGAGGCTCCGCCGACGATGGCACGAGGACGAGCCATGATGGTGAGCAACCGCGAGCGGTGATTGGTCGTCGGAGCTCCGGCGAGGGCACAGCGAACGTGCGGTGAGGACAGCCGCCGGAGCTGGGGCTGCAGTGTGCGAGGCCAGATGGGCGGCATCAACGCCGAGGTTGGCGGAGGGAGCCGGCGACGGGGCGAACCGCTACAGGTGCTCGGCGGCGTCGCTCGGGCAAGCTCGGAGCAACGTGCGGGAGCCAACATTCGATTTGATGTTGGCATCGGGGGTACGGCGTTGCGAGGACAAGGGACGTGGATGGAGGGCTAGAGCAAGAATAAAAGCCAGAAAGGCAACGGCAGCGGAGCGTCGGGGCGTCGCCGCCGCCCAGCAAGCGGCGGCGAAGGAGGTCGGCTAAGGCGCGAGCGAGCGGCGAGGGAGGCATCGTCGCGGGCGAAGGTGTCGGGCTGTCGCAGTGAGGAGGAGTCAACGGCCGGCGGGACGGGCGGCCGACCCGGGCAGATCCACCGGTCGGCACGGGCTACGGGGCAAGAGCGGCGCGCAACGACTTCGGGCCTGGGCAAACACGGTGATGGGAGCTCGCGGGAGAGGGAGGAACTCCGGCGATTGGCGGGAAGGGCGGCGAAGTGGCTCAGTGTTGGCGCTCGGCGCTCACGGACGAGCGGTGGCGGTGCGGCAAAGACCTCGAACGACTATGAGGCGGAGAGAGAAATGATGGGGAAGATGAACAGCAACCTTTGCTTTTGTTTTTTTTTTTTTTTTTACTCTCTCTCCTCAAGTCTCCCTCACGTCACTTCCCCTTTGCCACTTGTACCTTCTGCTTCTGCCCTAGCTGACTTTGACTTTTCTCCTTGACAGCTTTTCCTTTCCTTTTTGTGTTGTTTTTGATTTTCCAAAAGAAACGAATGAAGAGCCCCTAAAATAAACCAAGAGAAACCTAGAAAAACCCCAAAAAAGTTCTTCCCCTATGAAGTGAAAATAAGGGTGCATGATAACCAAAATTTGTTCTGGAAATGATTTTTCTATTCCGGACCGATTTCTGGGAACAAACTGTTTGATAACACTTATCAAATTTTCTATTTCGGAATAGGTTTCTATTCCTAAAATAGAAATGGAGAAGAAATCGAAATAGAAATTTTCTACTTCGATTTCTTAAATCAATTTCTATTTCTCCCAACCCTAATTTTAAAATGAAATTTATTCGAATAAATAAAATGATATTTATTTTTATTTTTACGAATAAATTTAAAAATCCTAAAAATGAATAAATAAAAATAAAATTTATTATAAAAATATAATTTATTCATTTTTATTTTTTTATTATAAATATTATTTTTATTTTTAATAAATAAATTTAATCGAAATAAATTTATTTATTAAAAATAAATTTAATTAAATATCATTTTATTAAAAATAAAAATAAATATATTCATTTTATTCATTTAAAAATAAAAATAAATTTATTAAAATAGATTAAAAATAAATAAATTATTTTTATTTATCATTTTATTTTTAGTTTATTAAAAATAAATTTATTAAAAATAATTTATTTATGATAAATAAAAATAAATTATTTTTATAAAAATAAAATTATTTTTATTTGTCTTGAGTATTTTGCCAAATAATTTTTTTATTTTTTTATTCATTTTAAAATAAATTTATTCGTAAAATAAAATAAAATAGAATAAATAAAATAAATTTATTTTTAAGGATATTTTTATTTTAAAATAAAATGATATTCTTATTTTATTTTTTATGATTTATTTATTTATTTTTGTTAATAAATCATTTTTATTTTTATTTTTTATATTAAAGGTCACCTTGGCCGTCGTTGCGCGCCGTCCGAAAGGAAGAAATTTTGTGTCGTTATCAAACGAATTTCTATTTTTAGAGTAGAAATTTTGCGTCGTTATCAAACGGTTATTTTTCGCTTTAGAAACTCTTCTAGAAATAGAAATAGAAAAATCTATTTCTGTTCCAGAAAATATTTCTGGAACAGAATGGTTGTCATGCGCGCCCAAGGAGCCCCATTTGTGTTTTTTTTTAACTCCCAAAAATAAAGAAAGGAAAAGCCTTGAAAAATAGAACCCCCTCTTGTGTTGCCGTATATTCAATGTGTGGCCTCACAAAACCTTACACAAACAATTCTTTTATAGGCCAAGGATTAGGGTTTTATTTTCTTCTTCAAACCAACATCCACGAAGATTTTTTCCGAACGCAATATTCCATTTTTATTTTCCACATTTCTTCTAGATTTCCTTTGCAAAAATGAATATTCTCCACCGATTTTATCAAAATTGTAATAGGACTTTTCTCAAATTTGAAATCTCGCAAAGATGAGTTCGTAATATCCCCTCGAAGATACGAGCTTAGGTCAATTTGCTCTTTTCGTGGGCTTAGTCCAACTTGTCAATTTAAAGATCAGAACCACCGATTCAAACTCATCCGTCACCAGTCCAATGCAAATACAATAATAATAAATAAATGCATCTAACATTATATGCTATGCATTTTAAGATTTTTTTGGGGATAAAATTAATCCCTAATTTTTATGCAATAAATAACTGGGTCGCCAAAATTTAGGTGTCAACGGTAGACAAAAAAAAATGATACAAGTGAATTTTTCATGTAAGATATTCAACTCATATTAGAACATAATAATTCTTCTAATATGTTTAATTTGTTCAATTGGCGTACATTATTAATCCTAATTTGAGTTAAGTATCTAATGTAGATAATTCGCGTGTAATGTTATTTTTTTGTGCACTATTTAAAATTAGCAGACTGAAAACCAAATCAATAAGTTCCGTTAAATTGAATCAATAGAAAGATACTGTTAAATATTTTCCATATAGTCAGAGACTAAATTGAAGAATGGCAAAAATTCAATGACCACGTTGAACAGAGATAAAAAGTTTAAAGACGATATTGCATGTTAGGCCAAAATTTTGAGACTATTTATATAATTATCCCATTTTATTATTGGTCATTGTCACAAAATGCTTTTTGGCTTCACTGAAAGCAAAAATGCCTTTTGGTTTTCTCCTCGACATTCAAAATATTATTCAAATGTCAAGAAATTTTTAATGAATCTACTTGTGAACTTTTTTTCATATCAGGGAAGTTTCAAGTATTTCGAATTTAAAAAGTTAATTGTGTGATCGGCGAGATTTTAATTAAGTTAAGAGTAAAAGGAGCCAGGTCTGACTAGAGATTTCATGTACTACAGTTCCCTACAATGGTCATAATTCCTTTCAGAATAAGGTGATTATGCAAGAAACTATTGTTGTTGTGCAAAAAGATATTTTAAGTATCAAACTACTTGAGAAAGAGCAAAGGTATTGCATGCGGAGAGAACGAAAAAAAAAAGAGAGAGAGAGAGAAGAGAAAAACCAATAATATAGTCAATTGCCTGTCGGATTCAACCTTTTTTAATATGTTATTTAGAAATAAATTTCTCACTCTAAATATATAATTAATAAACCACCTAAATTTGCAAGCACAACCATTCATTCAAAACTTAGGGTAGATCTCCAACTAGAAAACCTAGAAGATCGCAAAATATACGAATCGCAAAAAATAAAGATGAACGATCATAAGAATGTGAAATCTAAAAACCTTAAAAGCGAGAAGTTGGACTGGAAATGGTGGCCCTTCCCATTAATATTAGGTTATGATCGATTCCGTTTGGTATTCACGATAATTATTTATATTTTACTAAATAACCTAGCGGCCATAAAGGAAACAAGGCATTTTAATCAATCACATGGGACTTCTAAAATTGATCTCAAACCCATTTTGCTATCCTAAAATTGATATCCATTATCCCATTAGGTTGCGTTTGGTCATCTAGGATTTTTTGTTAGATGAGATAATGTAGGATATGATACTGATGGGATTTATAATATGATATCCACTGTTTAATAGATATCCAAATATAACATAAATAATGAGAAAATCGCTCTTTTAATACAGAAATCTACCGCTCCAAACCACCGCGGATGAGGCCTTCCTCTTCACGCCACACACCGACGACATCATCCAAATCAGTAGGGGTGTGCAACCGGACCGGGTTTACCCTGTTCCCAGTCCGGCCCACCCGGAAAACAGGGTCGGGAACCGGTTCCGGTTGAAACCGGTCCGGGAACCGGTTCCCAAAATTCAGACCCTGTTTAAACCGGTCCGGGAACCGGTTCCGAGGGATTACCCACCCGGGAACCGGTTCGGAACCGGTTCTCAAACCGGTTTTTAAGGCAGCCCAAAACCCTAATTTGTTCTCAGAGCTTTCCTTTGACGCGCCATCGCCAGATCCCTCTCCTTTGCCCCCTCTCCCCAAGCATCACCACCGAATCGCCATCCCCTCTCCTTCTTATCTCTCCTCCTCCTTCAATACCCAGTTCAGAATCCTCTCGTGCTCCTTCCGTGGCCACGAGGAGAAGCACCTCCAAGCTCACCAAGACCGCCTTTGCCACGATGAACGCGGCCTCGGCTCCTCCGCAACGGTCCTCCGCCGCCGCCGGCGCTGCCTATGCCCTCTTCCGCTCTCGGTCGCTCCCCGGTTTCGCTTCCGGTTCAGGGAACTTCGTTCACCCGTTGACTGGCCCACCGCTTCACGAAGCCAATGTTCTCGCATTGGTATCTGCCAGGGGCGTCAAGCTCCACGGCGTCGTCGGCTTCTTTTCGCGGGGCTTTGGCCTTCCCCCTCGGGCTTACTCAACTGCCGCGAGCGCATCTCAGGTTGGAATTCGATCGATATTCATTATGTGAATGCGGGTATTTTTGTGATATTACGGAAAGGTGTGATTTTGAAGTGTTTTGGTCGGTCGGTGTCGGCCTGATGCTAGGGGCTTATGTCATTTCCAGTTTATTTGAGGTTTCTATGTTAGAGTTGGGAATAGTGCTCGTTTGTGAAAATGGAGTTTAGAGCAATTTGTCTGCAGTCTTCTTCTGGTGTTGCTGAAGCTTTTGGGACTCAAGCTTGGTGCTTCCTGCGTTAAGTTTGTGACAATCTTTTTCCTCTAGGAACGATCTCTCAGTGTGCTGCAGTTACAGAATAGAGATATAAGGGGCGTTCGATGTAAACATTATAAGCTTAACGAAATAAACTTTTCTCCTGTATCACTAAAGTGCATTACTATTAGCGGTATTCTCAATGACTGTTATATTCAAAATATCATTTGATGGTTCTTTAAGGTATACTTTGGAGAATTATAAGCTGCAACTTTCCCATCTTCCATGACCATCTACTTATGATGGTCTGCCGAACACTTGAGTAGCTATTACATTTTCTTAGCAGTGGAGGCGACGGTTCCTTGATTTTACAAGTTAACGCAGTTCCTTGAGTTAAGACTATGTGTTCTATTTTCAACATCCAAAGTCTAATGTGGAATGTGGTTGTGGTGGTACTGGCTTCATGGGTTTTCTGTACTTCTGTGACAGCCTCCGTGTCTTATGATGCTAAGGCCATTAAAATTAATGGGCAGAGAAGGATCCTCATTTATGGGTCCATTCACTACCCCAGAAGCACTCCTGAGGTAGCTCCTTTTTTTCTCCTTTTATTCCTTATTTTTAGGTTAAATGTGTCTCCATTTTCGGCTGAATGATCTTTCCGCCCCCAACTTTTCGCTATCATGTTGGAAATGGGCCTCTCTATATTGCGCTTTATATCACTGCAGCATCTTTTTTCTTATCTTAGCAAGAAGCTGCTTCATTTTGGAAAAAAAAAAAAAGAGGTTCCAATATAAACAGGGTTAACCCGGTTCCCGGACCGGAAAAATAGGGTGGGTCGGGCACGGGGGTCCAATGCAAACGGGGGTCGGGACGGGGCCCAAAAAAACCCAGGTTATAACGGGAGTCGGGTACAGGGTTCAGGTCTGGACCCTACCCACCCTGGACCCGATCACCCCTACAAATCAGGGCCTCGCCGCTTCCTCGACAGTTCTCCAAGGAGTCCAAGATGCAGACGCGCGAGGCGAAAAACGAAAAGGAGATCCAAAGAGGAATCTTTCAGGGGAGGGTGGCTCAGTTCTACTCCCTCAATCCACCATTGTCATATGTCCTGCAACTTCAAATTCCACGGAGCCTTGTCTTCTTGTCATCATTACAACGCCATCAGATTCGCTTTCTCCTGCCTTTCATAGTGACCTTTATTGATAACGCCAAGGTTAGTCAACTCAACACCGAACGGCCCTAAGAGTCACGCACGCCTCTATCCTCATCTTCCTTCATCTTCTTCTATCGGCCTTGGCCAATCTCTCTCTCTCTCTCTCTCTCTCTCTCGTTGCCTAGTTTGCCATAATCTTTCACCCGGAACGGTCATTCGCCAATGGCTCAGATCAAGGAATCTCAGGAAAAAAAAAAAAAAAAAAAAGAGAGGAAAAATTACAGAAATTATCCACATTAAAACTGACTGTGTTATGTAAGATGGCTAAAATGACTAAACCTTCATGTCAGAAATTTTCAACCAAAATTGACCAAAAATTCTCTATTTCCAAATCGTCAAAAGGTTTGGGTTTAAATCGGTTAAATTAAAAACTTTAGGACTTCATTAGCCATCATAAAATAGATCTACAACTTTTTGATATTTTTCCCTATTTTCATTTCACTCAATTTCCTAAATCATCAAAAAATTGCTATCTTTTCATTATCTTTTTATTCTTTTCAAATATTAACATAATTCTATTTAAGTGTATTGTAGCTTATAATATCTATAACAGTTAGATTGTGCTGATATTGCTACAATTAAGATTATTTATCTACAAAATAATGATACTTATATGAATCTGAAAACTGGATTAACTTATCTACAGAATAATAGTACTTATATTAAGGGTTAATACCCTGAAAAACCCAAAACTGGTACATTTGTGACAAATATACCCCTAAACTATTTTTTTTGACCATGAAAAACCCCAAACGGTACACTGTGATAAATTTACCTCGACTAACCATAAAAACCCTAACTGGTACATTTATGACAAATTTATCCCAAATTAATTTATTCGACCGTAAAAAACCCAAAACCGGTAAACTTGTGACAAATATACCATCCGCTAAATTGAATTAATACCACAAAAAAAAATTACAAAAATTGTAAACTTTGACAAATGGAGCGTAAAATCACAAATTGGTATACCAGTCAATTGTCACGTGTTATTTAACTTAATAATTTGACAATAAAATTTAACTAAAATTAATAGAGGGTAAATTTGTCATAAGTGTACCGATTTGGGATAAATTTATTAAAGGTATACCGGTTTAGGGTTTTTGGTGATCAAAAAAATAGTTTGGGGTAAATATGTCACGGTGTACTAGTTTGGGGTTTTTTAGGGTATTAACCCTTATATTAAAATATTGTTCCTAATTTTTAGATAGATGAAAATTTATTCTATTTTGCCTTCTTAATTAAATTTAGTTGAATATGAAATTGATAATTCAAAATAGCAGGAAGATCCACTTGATACAAATCTAGATGAAATCCTATTTCATTATTATAAAGATCATAAGCTAAAATAGACTTAAATGGAATTATCTCAATATGTAAAAATGCCAAAAAAATCAAAAGTTTAAAAAATAAAAAGATATTTTTCTTTGCCAATTTAGGAAATGGATAGAAATGAAAGTATATATTGAAATCTAGGCCATAATTTAGTTATGGAAAATTGTGAATAATATCGAAGACTGATTTGACATTTTTTTTGAAAATCGGTGACTAAATTAAACCAATTGAACGTTTAGGGATTAGATTAAACATTTATGAATAGTATAAGTATCACATTGAATAAATTAAAAATCTCAAGATAACATTCCACATTGGACCAATGTTTGAACACTATTAGTGTCATTTTTCCATGTGTAAATATCACCTATTGTTATATTCCAAGTTGAGTTAGGTTGATAATATAAAAGATTTATGTTATTAATTCTGAGAAAAATGCCAAAATTATTGATATCAAACTTGATCACGTCATATCATTTTTTAACGCTTATATTCTTATTTTTTGTTAATCTTTAAATAGATGACGATATTTGAAAGATCTTCCATATAAATTTTTTCATAGGGAAAGATAATTTACTACAAACTGCATTAATAAGAAATATACCATCATAAAATTTTATTGATTTGCTAACATTATTTTTTTGTTAGATTGATTTACTAGCTTTATACCTTTAGATTTTATTATCGTTGGCGTTGATGTTTCATATTGCGAAAAATCTGAATACAGAAAAAGGAAAAAAAATAAAATAAAAGTAGACACGACCAATTTTAATTCCAAACGCAATCCAATTTCTCTCTCCCAATATAAGCAACCCATTTCGGCTGAGGGGCGACCCATAGGGCTATGGCAATCCTAAATATGAGCTAGCCTACATAAATAACCGCATCATTCTGAATTCATATTCAGTCAAGTACTATGTAGAGTACATTGACTATACCAACTTCACGATTAGGGTTGCCAATGTCAGGCTGCGAAAGGGTAATTGCTCATCTCTTCCTCTCCCCTCTTTGCCATGTCGCTACTATAGCTATCTGGACTGGTATCCATGCGGGGAATACATGTTACTGGTTCTTAAGTTTTCCAAGGCCGTGGCGATCGTGGGCTGCACGAAGGCCATCAATTCCCAGGTTTGCATTGACACTTCATCATGCCTTGATGGGGTTGAATTTTCGAATTTCTCTAATACGAGAAGGTGATTATATGCCATGGTCAATGCAAAAGTCTCGTATGTGGAAGCTACATGCACTTTAGAGCTTATGGCAATGATTCCGGGGTGGGTTGATGACAATAATCTACGTTCGTATGCGCAAATTCATGAACAAATGGTTTATGGGGTTGAGCTTTCATGGATTCGAATTGCGTGTGAGATGAATTGCAAACATTACTTTGGGTGTGACATCAGCGACAAGCAGCAAATTCAGTGAGATACAAAAGGATGGTAAGGACTTTTGAGTTTGTTCGGCTCTCTCAACTGAAAAAAACGGAGACAGATTTGGTCAAAACCTGTGAAATTTCATTTAAAAGAGAAATTGAACTCGTAAGTCCTTACATCTTTTCAGCTTTCTCTTGTCACGTATCAAACTCTTTTGCAGGAACTGCCAACGCCGGTCGCCGCATCGGCTTCTTTCTTGCGGCTCTTTCCATCTATGGAATCGGTAACATTACTGTAATCTTCTTATTGAGAAATTGTCTTAATGTTTCTAAATGCAAACGTGTACATCCACAAATTGATTACAAGGAAAATAACGCATCCACAATTTTCTTGCGTTTTCCCAATATACAGGGCCTTTCATGGCTGTAAAATTCATCTTGGGACCCCATGGGTGATGATGTTGCTAATACGGCCACGGAGGAGAAGGCACTTAGCAATGGATCAAAACATTGAAGAACTTTTGTAATCTAACAGTAACTTCTTGCCAATAAGGTATTCCTACTCGGACATCAAGAAAATCAAGGGCGGTCTCAAGGACAAACTAGGGGAGGGAGGATATGATTCCATGTTCAAAGGAAGACTCTGAAGCAGCCACGCAGTAGCAATGAAGATTCCAAAGAAGGGGAAAGCGAATGGGTAGGACTTCATCAGCGAAGTGTCTACCATTAGAAGAATTCATTAAGTTAATGTGGTTGGACGCATTGGTTTTTGCTTTGAGGGCTTGAAATGAGCTCTTGTCTACAATTTCATGCACAATGGGTTTTTGGATAAGCACATTTTCCCACAAGGACAAGAGACTTCTCTTGATGACAAGGAAGTGTATAAGATCACTCTTGGAGTAGCTAGAGGGATTGAATATCTTCATCAAGGATGCAATATGCAAATCTTACACTTTGATATCAAGTCTTACAACATTCTTCTTGACGGAGATTTCACCCCAAAAGTTTCTGACTTTGGGCTCGCTAGATTGTATCCCACAAACTACAACACTTTGTGTCTTTGGCGCCACGATAGGAAACTTGGGATACATGGCTCCAGAGCTTATCTACAAGAATCTTGGCGGCATATCTTACAAAGCCGGTGTCTATAGTTTCGGCAAATTGTTGATGGAAATGGCTAGTGGGAGGAAGAATGTGGATGCGGTTGCAGAGTGTTCCGATCAGATTTACTTTCCTTTCTAGGTCCCTGACCAATTTAATGTAGGATTGGACTTTCTAGTGGAACAAGTCAGCGGCAAGGATAGGAGAATAGTAAAGAAGATGATTATAATTGCTCTTTGGTGCATTCAATTGAATCCTAGCAATCGCCCTTCGATGCATAAATTCTTGGAAATGCTCTGTAGAAAAGAATCTGTATTTTCTCATATCATCATTGGGTGATTACATGGTATATATGTACAAGAATAAATTATCTAAATTAGGTGAGAAAATCAAGAATAAAGGACCTAATCTCTGTCAGTAGCTAATTTACAGCTAACAAAATCAAATCGCATAATCAAATCAAATCAAACAATATCACATAATATCCCAAATGATTTCGGAGAGATTATAGGAGATTTTCAAACACTCCCCCTTAAGTTGGTGAGTGAATATCTTCAATGCCCAACTTACTAATAATCTCCTGAAATCTTGACACTGGTAGACCTTTGGTCAGTACATCAGCTAGCTGATCTTTGCTAGGAGTGTAGGGAGTACTGATCAAACTAGATTCAAGCTTCCCCTTTATCAAATGCCTATCTATCTCAATATGCTTGGTTCGATCATGCTGAACTGGATATTGAGCAATGTTGATTGCTGATTTATTATCACAATAAAGTCTTATAGTTTCTTCGTGTTCCACTTTGAGGTCTTCAATGACAATCCTAAGCCACAAAAGTTCACATATCCCATTCGCCATTGCCCTAAATTCAGCTTCAACACTCGATTTAGCAACCACATTTTATTTTTTACTCCTCCAAGTGACAAGATTTCCCCTTAGAAAAGTGCAATAGCCAAATGTGGACCTTCTATCTATTGGTGACCCGGCATAATCTGCGTCAGTATAGACTTCAAAATTTAGCTTGTCACCCTTTTTAAACAAAATACCTTTTCCAGGAGTAGCTTTGAGATAGTGAAGAATCCGGTAGACAACTTGCATATGTTCTTCTTTAAGATCATGCATGAAATGACTTACAACTCCCACAATATAGGCTATGTCTGGACTAGTATGAGATAGATAAATAAGCCTTCCTACTAACCTTTGATATCTCCCTTTATCAACAATGCCACTCTCTCTGTGTCCATTCATTTTATGGTTTGCATCAATAGGAGTGCTCACCGCCTTGCTATTGAGATATCATGTTTCCTAGAGAAGATCAAGTACATACTTTCTTTGGGATATAAAAATACCTTTCTTAGAGTAGGCCACCTCAATACCAAGGAAATATCACAACTTTCGAAGGTCCTTGATCTCGAACTGTTGAGCAAGATTGCTCTTAAGAGACTTTTGTTCAACTTCATCATTACCAATCACAATTATATCATCTACATATACAAGTAGAGTTGTGACCATACCTTCATTTGAATGTTTGATGAATAGGGTGTGATCCCCTCTACTCTGCTTGTAACCCATCTCAAGCATTGCCTTCGTGAACCTTCCAAACCAAGCTCTTGGGGATTGTTTGAGACCACATAGAGCCTTTTTAAGTCAACACACCTGATTGTTTCCAAAATCCTTGTCAAAACCTGGCGGAGGCTCCATAAAGACTTCCTCCTCCAAATCTCCATGTAGAAACGCATTCTTCACATCAAATTGCTGCAAAGACCAACCAAAATTAGCTACAAGAGAAAGTAGTATCCGTATTGTATTCATCTTTGCTACTAGTGCGAAGGTCTCCTAATAATCGACCCCATAGGTTTGGGTATACCCCTTTTCAACCAACCTTGCTTTATACCTCTCCAAGGTGCCATCAGCTTTGTACTTAAGGGTATAAACCCATTTACATCCCACTGGTTGCTTGCCTTTGGGTAAAGTCACAACTTCCCATGTATCATTCTTCTTCAATGCATTCATTTCCTCTATCATAGCTTGTATCCAATTCCTATCCTCAAAAGCTTTATGTGCCGAGTTAGGAATAGTAATTGAATCAAGAGTAGTAATAAAGACTTTGTGTTGAGTAGATAGTTTATGGTATGACATAAATTGGGAGATAAGGTGTTGGGTACATTTCCTAGTAGCTTTTCTCAAGGCAATAGGTAAATCCAAATCACTTAACTCAGATTCATTAGAAGAAGGGTGAGTAATTTCATTACCTGATAACAATTCGGATAACGGGACTTGATTCAGTTCCAAATTGAACTTCGTCCTTCTTGAGTAAACTTGCAGTTTAGTTGGTTCATTCTTAGGAGGACTAGATGAAGATGATGATGAACTAGGCAGAGGACTTGACAGGAACCAGGACTGGTTAGAGCACTCAATGGACTCGATGAAGGACTAGGTGGACTAAGAGGGCTAGGGCTTAACAGAAATGGTGAAGGAGCTGAAGTTGGATTGGACGAAGTAGGATTGAGCGACGCATTAGGTAGTGAAAGCAGTGGTTCAAACCCACTATCTTTATTAAACCCACTATTTTCATTAGGAGTATCCCCTTGAAGATAGTGGTGGGAAGTAAAAAATGATTGGTTTACATTAAAAGTGACATCCATAGAGATAAAAACTCGACGTGTTAAAGGGTCATAACATTTATAACCTTTTTGAGTATTATAGTATCCAATAAAGACGCACTTTAGAGCACAAGGGTCAAGTTTGTTTCGGTTGTGATTATGAATATGCACAAATGCAACACAGCCAAAGACACGAGGGGAAATGTGATATTTATGGGAGACATTGGGATAAAAGGTAGACAGGAGCTGTAAGGGACTTTTATTTCCTAAGGTTTTGGAAGGAACCCAATTAATAAGATATGCTGAAGTTAAAACAGCTTCTGCCCAAAAATGCTTTGGAACAGACATTTGAAAGAGAAGAGCCCGAGTAACATCTAGGAGGTGCCTATTTTTCCTTTCGGCTACTCCATTTTGTTGAGGGGTATCAACATAGGAAGACTCATGAATAATACCCTGAGTTTGTAAAAAATGGTCAAGATACTTATTGAAATATTATTTCCCATTATCAGACCTAAGTCTCCTAATTGACACCCCAAATTGATTGACTATCATTTTATGAAAGTTTTAAAAAAATAGATTGAACATTAGATTTGTCTTTTATAAGATATAGCCATGCATTCTAGTACAATCATCAATAAAAGAGACAAACCACTTAGCTCCTGTAAAATTAGCAATTCTAGATGGACCCCACACATCAGTATGGATAAGAGAATGGTGTTGAAACTCTAGCATTATTATTCAAAGGAAATGAAACACGATGATGCTTTGCAAGTTCACAAACTTCACAATGAAAATTTTCAACAGCAGCATCTTTAAAAATGGAAGGAAACATAGTCCTAAGAAGACTAAACGGTGGATGTCCTAATCGAAAATGGTGAAGCCAAATCTGAGATAAGTGGATAGGATTACAAGAGCTGTAAGAGGTATTATATCCCACAAGAGACCAACCACTTATGCTCGAATCCTTAAGGTAGTAGAGCTCATTCCGTTCCTTAGCAAATCCAATCGTCCTCCTCATTTTCAGGTCTTGCAAAATGCAATGATCAGTACAGAAAAGCACCTTACAATTCAAATTTTTGGTAAGTTGATAAATGGAAAGGAGATTGGTGGACAACTTAGGAACATGAAGGACATTGTTAAGTTTAAGTGAGGGATTTAGAATTATAGTTCATTGGCCAGCTATAGTAACAAGAGATCCATCTAATGTGGTAATACTCCTATTTCCTGGTGATGGTTTATAAGTTTCGAATTTAGTGGGATCATGTGTCATATGGTTAGTTGCTCTTGAATCAAGAATCTATGAATTAAGGTACTGAGAAGCTATTGAGTTTTCGGAAATTAGACATGCACTTGACTGGACTAATGAACACATATTAGAAGACTTAGCTAAGGAGTCAAGGACTGTAGGGGTGAGCGGTTCCTGGTTCCTTACAGGTTCCGCTTGGAACCTGGAACCTACCCTTGGGTACAGGTTCCTCATTTTTTAGAATCTGGAACCTATCCGTCAGAACCAAGAACCTGGAACCTACCCTGTCACAGGTTCCGAGGTCGGTTCTAGGTTCCAACAGGTTCTTTTTTTTTTTTTTTTTTTTTGGTTTCATTTTTAATTTAAAAAATGGAAATGAATGCAGCAATAATCTGGGGTCTATCTTGAAATATGGCTGGAAGTTGTAAATTCCTAATGATGCAGCAAGCAACCTGTGCACAATGATATCTGCAAAATAGTTTAGTTCCAAAATCAGCATGTGCCATCTCATTTACCGCAGAGAAGCATCATAAGAGAACTGGTTTCTTACCGGCATATCGCCTGATAGATGAAGTAAAATGAGTATATAATGGGGCAGCCAGCCCATAATGTATTCTGGCGGAATCAAGTCTCCACTACAGAAATATACTGCCTGTACGACAGACAAAGGAAATAGATCATATATAACAAGAGCATAAAAAAGAAGAAGAAATTTTCAGGTTTACTACATTCAATTAAAATCACCTGTGTCATGCATCTAGTTGCAAGTATTCGTATCAATTTGTTAAAATATGGATCTTCTCCCTATAGATTTTTAATGACATTAGGAGAGTAAGCACATACCAAGCTGGACCAATCTTGAGGCAATCCATCTTGAACTGTCAGCTCATCCAAGTGAACAAATTAAATAAGCAAGGCAACTAGAATAAAGAAATCCACTTGAGCGGAATTAGAGATGGTTGTCATTCTCATTATCTCACACAAACAGAAGGTTATGGATTTCATCAGTTGAAAAAACAATGATAAAGCACAAGTATTGAAAACTCACCACTACACGGTCAAGTGAATCAGCTAGTGCTTTTAATGAAGATACGTCCAACTCAAGACCAACAGAAGCAGATGTACGTAGCAAGGGTTCGAGCATCTCTTTTGTTGGTGTAGGATGCCGCCTGTGAAAGCAATCAACCACAGATATCTGTTATATAGCCAGAAACCCCCCAAATGGACATTAATCTGAGAGATACTCTCAAAGACAAGGAAAAAAATACAAGTGGTGATGTTCAATTGCATTGATACATATAATCTCAGACTCACAATAAGAAAATACTTATAGCTTTCCCTCTAATCACAGGGTAATAATATATCTAGTAACTTCATGAGAATCAGGCTTCTTTCAATGGAAGTTAGAGTATAATGGGGGCATAACATAGGAAGACTTTTACCCATTTAAGTACTATAGAATTAGTTTATACTCAAACCACAATCATCGTTTGAAATTATGAAGCCACTTGCAAGGTGGTCAGACTCCAAAAATAAGTGAAATCACTCATATAACCATTAGTAAATTGAGAAAGGACTAAAAGTAGGACCCTTCAATAACTGAAGTACAGGATGAGGCTCCATTTTTGTCATTATTTCAAGACATTTATACTCCAGAAAGCTTTAATAATAATTGCGCATTGAGTGACGCGCCGGTGTCACTTAAAGGTTGGAAATTGGAAAGGATGGCAGTGAAAATAAAACAGTGCCACCCAAGATGACAGCAAAAGGCAGGAAATCTAGGAGAGCTAATCCCAGATTGACATAACAGAAAACACTAGCTTACCTCAACAGAGAACATAGAGGATAGTGTTTAAGGATTTTTTCAGCAACTAAAACATTGGCAGCAAGCATGAACTCCTCCACCATTTGGTTTGCTTCTCGAATCTGATACATGCCTAAAGATTTGTAGGTAGGTGAAAATGCAATTAGTTATAAAATGACTGCAATAACTATATGATGCCGTTGGCAAAAGTAACTAGCACCTCCACTTTCAAGTGTAATAATCAAGTGTAATTTGATTCATTCTGTAATATAGTGACTGAAGATGACCACACTGGAATTTGGCAGTAAAACAAGCTTCAACAGTAAAACTACACCAGCATCTATCCATTCCAAAAGTCGTGTGGGAGCGTCTTTTCTATTTGACCCTAGGGACGAGGAATGTAAAGCTCCATGAAGTTCAACTGCACGTTCAATCCAGGAGCCCAGAGAAGATGTTGTGGAATCAGTAACAATGATTTCAAAAATCTCTGCTGCTGAATGAAAAATCGCAACATCCAGGGGTGAAGCTCCTGAAAAGACGAAACAATCTGAGTTTAATTCACAGACAGCCACTACTCTTTGCTAAAATATCCAAGCTTAATAATCACATATCACTACCGCCACTCTTTGCAGCGGGCTCCGACTCCTTGACTGAGCGCAACGCTTCAATCAAGCTGCAATAGCCTATGAAAAAGAATGATAGGTCACTGGCCAAACAAGTCAAAACAGCATAAATGCTATTTGCCAGATTGAAAGTCCAACTCTAGCAACTTGCATACAATATTGTCCTTAGTCATCTAACAAAAGTACATCTCATTTATCCCTGAGTAAAACAGTTATGCTTTAAGCACGGTGAGACATACCTCTGGAAAAAATCCAAGAACCAACAAAGCCCGATGTCCACAGTCAGATCTGCCATCATGAAACCAGTCTTTGTCAATGCTACTAATATTGTTAAAATTACCAGGATTTTAAGCTCTCGCGACCCAATTTTTCGGGTTCACCACCTAAAACTAGGTTGATGGACTACTAAGTCTTTAAGCTTAGCTCGAGCTCTCCCAAGCTCATACCAAATTGCGACTTAAGGTTTTGACATGCAAAAGCTTATATCTAGGAGTCGACACTAATCAATTTAGGGTAGGTCGATTAAACACCTAAGTAAAATAACGGAAGGATTATCTTACTCCTACGAACCAGAGATTTTGGGTACGGGGACTTGGTTACACTAGACTATCCTAGTGCCCTTTCGGTACCATTTCTTTTTAATTTTAAGAAAATGTTTGGCAATTGAATTGATTTTAATTTAGCTTCCTAACGTGTGAGGTGATCATACAGATGCGCATACCACCAATTGAACACTCAAGAAAGCAATTAAATAATGCAAAACATACCTTAAAGTAATGAAAGCATCTGCGTTGTTAGATCAGAACTCATATAGACAATCCTAGATATGATTCCTAATTAACAAGCAATCAATTTTTTTGTTTTCACTTTATTTAATGAAAATCAAGCGATGCATGCTAATAATCTAATATGACATGACGACATGACTTAAACTATGTGACATGAAGAAATGCAATAATTAAATACAATCTAAATGATCTAATTATAATGACATGCAATGCGATGCAATGACATACAAAATTATTTAAACTAAAATGACATGCCTCATGCAATTTAATATGCGAGCTATATGTCACGTGACATTTATTAAATGACTTAGTCTAATGACAAGAAAGTTCTAATTAAATGAACTTAATAAAAACTAAATGACGTGCATTTGACATTCCTATTTTTTAAAATGCAATCTATCATAAAAATTAACTTATGCAAAGACAAATTTTGTATTTTCTTTCATGAAATTCAAATGCAAAAATGATCTAGCTAGATTAAAATTCTATCTAATTTAAAATAAGGATTAGGTCATATTAAATCCTAATTTAAATTAAGACATTATCTTAATCTAAAATGCAATTTATCTAAAAATATTATCTAAATGAAACATGCAATTTTATCTAATATGTAATGACGTGCAGAGAATGCCCTATTTCTACGTGACATATGCATGATATTTTTATTTTTTATTTTATAAAATTCGAAATTTAAAATTGCCAAATTACTAAACGTGCAACTAACATCCTAAATGAATAAAATCTATATTCTAGATATGCAAAATAACAAGAAATATTCTAAACCAATTGAAATCCTAATTCGAATATCTTTTTGATTTTTCTTAGTGATTTTTAAAACAAGCATTAAATCTAAACAAACAAGATATTGAACAAAATAAAGGATTAAAATAAACGAAAAAATAACCCGTTATCTCACGAGTCAAATTAACGATTACTTTTAACTCGAACATCGACAAGAAATCAAAATAATTAAAAATCTGATCCGAAATCTTACGAGATCAAATTAATAATTAAATTAATTCAACAATTAATATATTATAAACAAACCCCAAAAATTATCATAATTAAAAAAAAAATGACCCGACGTCTTACGGGTCAAATTAAATAATTACAATAACTTTAGGGACAATTCCTATGGATAAATGCCTATAAGAATTATAACCTAAAAGTCACCTCAAGATATTCAACTTAAACAATAATAATAAAACTAACTAAAAGTAAAGTAAAATAACATAAAATAAAAAAAAAAAAATAAAAGACAAAAAACCTAAGGAAAATAGGGGCAACACGTTCGTTGGTCCGGCAAGGGAGTCGGGTCACCAGCATTTGGGATTCCGGCGAGGGTGGTGCGGCGGTGATCGGCGCGGAGCGGGGCCTCGACTAAGAGATGCGGGTGACCTGGAACAAGGGCGGAGGCGCGCGGGCGAGGTAGCTGCTGCAGCGGTGATCCGGAAGAGGCGGACCGGTGGGAAGTGATGGGCAGCGACGCTCAGGGCAGTCGCAGTCGCCGGATCGGGGCTCACCGGAGTGGGTCTGCTCGGGCGCGATGCGGGAATCGTCGGGGTCTCGGAGGGCAGCGTGGCTCGTTACTCGGCCTAAGCGGGCGGATCGGCGGAGATGTGGCGTCGGCGCAAGCGGCTATAGGCGGTGTCCGGCGAGGACGGCAAGATCTGGCGCGAGCGCTGCGAGGCGAGCGGTCGCGGGGCAGTTCGGGAACCGTAGAGACTTCGCACGGCACGATGGGCTCGGGTGGAGGCGAGCGATCAGCAGAGGCGCGGCGGTCTGAGGCGGTGGTGGTGCAGGCATCGCGCGGTGGAGGGGCTTCGTCGCAACGTCAGTGGGCTCGCGGCTGAAGGGCTTGCAGACCGGCGGCGGGCTGCTCGTCGGGGGCGGATCAGCAGTGTGGGCCTCCGGCGTGGGTCAGCAGCGAGGGGGGAGACTCACCGGAGAAGAAGCACAGTGCTTCCTCTCTCCATTCACTGTTTCACTTTTTCATTTTTTCACTTTTTGCTTTTTCCCCTTCTCCACGCACACGACTTCAATCTCCTTTCTCTTTTGTGTTTTTCTTTTCCTCTCCTATTTTTCGAACCCCCCAGTCAAAAACTGAACTAAACCCCTCTTATAGGCCAATAAAAATTTGATCTTCGTCAAATATTTCATCCACTTTTCAATATATACGAAGATTTTCCTATAACCTCTTGATCACAAAGATCCTCTTATTTCCCTTATCTCTTGAATATTTTTTTATTGATTTTTTAAAGATAAGATTACAACCCGATTTCCTTAAATTTCAAAAATCTTCATTTCAAATCTCAATTTAGGTAATGTTTGTCATTAAAAGAAAACGGGCTCGGGCCAATTTTGCTCGTTTCATGGGCTTAGCCCGGCCGCCGAATTAAAGCTCAAAAATATCAATTCGAACCCATCCACCACCGTTCCTAAAAATAAAAATGCAAAACATGTAAATAAAAAATAAATGCATCTAAAATTATATGCTATGCAATATATATATATATATATATATATATTTTCGGGGATAAAATTAACCCCTATTTTTTATGCAATAAATAAATACCTGGGTACCAAAATCTAGGTGTCAACATAAGCATCAAGACATTCAGAGCTTTCAAGAGTTGGCTTCCATCATCCATGCGTGGCACTCTTTCATCCAAAAGTCTAAGTAGAAGCTCAGTAATAAGGCGGCCAAGAGTGCCCTCCTTGACAGCATGCGCAAGTTGTCTGTTTTGAAATGTCTGCAGTAAGGAAATTTGTCAGACAATTCTGCAATAAGCTCTTCCACATACACATAAGATGTAAATGACTGTAGAAGGAACAAGGTTGTATTTAAGCTAAATGACACTGAAGCTGTTAAAAGTTAACTCACCTGCATGAGGGTATTTAAAACATACTTGCATGACCTTGATGAAGCTCCCCCTTGAGCTGAAGTCAGATGTCTTGGCAACCTAATAACAAGCAAAGAAATCAAGAAATATTTTGAGCCCGAAAAGATAAAAAAATGTCAAGCAAGTTCCAATAACAACTACAACTAGGAACAAAGAAGAACAAGCAAAGACCTTAACAAGAACAAAAATAAAGCAGAGCACGAAAGTGTACACCCACAAATTGACACGGACAAGGATGGAGATTGACAAAGGGTGGGGTGTTAAGCCCCTTAATTCACTGTTGTTTTTACCTTATCTGCCAAGGATAAAACAAGTTTATCCGAGACCTTCACAAGATCCTCCATACCACTACCATTTGGATCATTAGTGGCTTGCTCCAATTTGTGGCACACAACTTTCATCCCCTCAATAGACTGTTAAATATAATAAAGCACAAATAGGAAACTCTATTTCAGTAAAAGTAAGGTAATAATGTGCTCGCCAAAGCAATACAAAAGTGAGCAGGTACAAGATAGTACAGGTTGGGTATGGACACAAATTAAATTTGTGCTTGCACAACTTAATTATGGATTGCTATGCACAAGGGTGAGCAAGAACTTTAAGAAATATGAAGAACTCATTCTTGTTTGTGAAGATAATCCAATACATAGTAATAAAATGACGCCTTTGATGTCGTCCTTCCTCCTTCGTGAGCTGATCTCTGCCATCGAAAACAACATCGATAAACATCCCAAACAAGCAAAGGGGGCCCAAGATACCAAATTGACCGATCAATCCCCCGCGCGAAGAACTGACAGAGAGAGATTGAAGCGTTACCCGGAGATGTAGGTCTTGCCAAAGAGGAACTCGTCGAGGGACTTGAGGCCCAACTCCGTGTGGAGATTTGAGAAGGTGATCGCCCGATTCGTCGAGGAAGCATTACCCGAAGATGTAGGTCTTGCCGGAGAGGAACTCGTTGAGGGACTTGAGGCCCGACTCCATGTGGAGATTCGTCAAGGGCGAGCAGCGTCGGGCAGAGACAGAGGAGGGCGAGTAGTGTTAAGTGTGAAGTGAACTGAGTGAGATTAGGGTAAACTTAGGGTTTTTTTTTTTTAACCTAACCGGTTCCGGAACCGAGAACCGCCAGTTCCCAGAAAAAGGGAATCAGGAACCGGAACCGGTCCCTTTAGAACCGGAACGAACTAGAACCTCCGGTTCGGTTCTCCGGTTCCCTGTTCTACTGGGAACCGCGCTCACCCCTATCAAGGAGAGCCCTGATTTTACCAACTTCTTCTCTATTAAATATCTCCTAATTGACAGGTCTATATTGGACCATCGGAGCAGCGTCACCTTCACTGGTCATGTGTGCTTGCGGCTGTCTTTTAGCTTTGCTGAGCACCTTCGTTCTTCCATGAAGCTTGAAGTGATTTTCTCTTGTATGGCGTGGTTTCTTGCACAAATTGCACCATAAACCTTCATTGCCTGTTGTCTTAATCGGATCTGGTCTCTTGTTTTTGTAAGGATTTGTTTCCTCCTTATTGCTTTCATGGCAGATCCTTCGATGTGTTGGTCTTCAAACATTACAATCTGTCGGCTTTCTTCTCCTCTTACAGTAGAAAAAACCTCATTCAAGGATTGCATCCACTTCTTTTCGAGAATCTAAACTCGAATCTGGTCAAAGTTTGCATTCAGACCTACCAAAAACTCAAAAATCCTATCTCTCTCCATACGATTTCGGAGAGTATTAGTGTCTTCTGGACACCTCATTTGGATATCCAAATTGTGATCTATTTCAAGCCAAAGACCTATCATGAGATTGTAGTATTCCTTAACAAAACGATTACTTTGTTTTGTTGTTGAAGCCTTCGTCTTGAGTTCATATATTATTGCTGCATCTTGGACTTTTGAATAGGACTGACGAATAGCCTCCCATATGTCCTTGGCAGTAGGGAGAAACATGTAGTTTTTGTTGATTTCAGGTTGCATTGAGCTCCACAAACATGACATAATTGAGGAATCTTCTTCATCCCATGTTTGAAACTTGGGATCACCTTGTCCTGGACCAATGCCTTCTAGATGACTGAGCTTCCCTTTTCCTTTAAGAAATGTCCTCACAATCTGTGCACACTGAAGATAATTCATCCAATTAGTACTCCTTCATGTTTGGAAAATCTTTAAACGATGAGTTGGATTGATTCTGAACAGAGGACCCAGTTTGGTTGGAGATAGCCTTCCCTGAATCTTCCATTCCAACAACTTTAAGGACGGATTATAGAAGGAGACTAAGAAGGGATCAAGAGACAAGGGTGGTTATCACACAATTGAAGGCCAGCAATAAGGCTGGTTAAATCAGTAATAAAGTTGAAATAGAACAGCGGTGATAAGGCTGAAAAAAAAAAAAAAAAAAAAAGCTGTAATGAAGCAGCAGTAGTGGAAAAGAAACAAAGGCAGGAAATACAGATCATAAAACTATGCTCTAATACCATGTAGAAAAGAATCTATATTTTCTCATATCATCATCGAGTGATTACATGGTATATATATATAAGAATAGATTATCTAAATTAGGTGAGAAAATCAAGAATAGAGGACCCAATCTCTGTCAATAGCTAATTTACAGCTAACAAAATCAGATTGCATAATCAAATCAAATCCAATAATATCACATAATATCCCAAATGATTTCGGAGAGATTATAAGAGATTTTCCAACATGGTCGACGGAGAATTAGATAATCTACAAATTCCTCCCAAGCCACTCTTTTATCCAACAGAAATGTCTACAAGGGATGATGGCACTTGGAATGATGAAGGCAATGATACTGTATCCACTTCATCAACTAATGCAATAACTTACGAAAGTTCTCATCATGAGTATATTAGTAGTATTACACAAGCATAGACACGTATCAATACCATTTGATGCCATGACATATGTTTGCAATTAGAAACGAATTGTATTGAAGATGTTTTATGTGTACCTCCTCTTTCATGGCCATCATCAGATTGTATATGTTTATGACTATGTTTATGGGTCTTAATCATGATTGTATCTGTAAAAGTTTTCTTAATATGGACTACATTAATTGATATTGTAATTTACCGTTTAACGGTTTCTGTTTTACGGGGATTGGTCTAAGGTGAGATAGAAGGTTTCTTAATTAGTTTAATATGGGCTGGCTAGTGTGGGCCGAGTTGAGCCTGGCCCTTAATGAGGAAGCCTAGCTGGAAACTCTATAAATAGCGCTAAGTCTCTCCTCTAACCCTAATTTTTCACACGTATCCTCACATAAGGGGCGTTAACCTAATGCTAAGGGGTGAGGGGGCCGTCTCATTGAGCCAGTGATACGGAGGGCAATAGAGGAGAAGGACTTGCGCAAGGAACACTGTGTTTCTACTTCCGCTTCAAGATCGATGGATCCCAAAACAGGTGCGTTAATTCTTCTACTCAATTATGCATGTTCTTGTTCTTGGTATGGTGATATTGGGATTGCATAATCTGCATCTAACATATGGTATCAGAGCCTCCATAACCCTAGAACTTGAACGCATTGAATTTTGCCCTAATTTGTGATTTTCGAGATTTTTAAAGACCGTAAAAGTAAAATTAAATCACATATTTTGACTGGGCTCGACGAGACGATCAAGACCGTGGGCAGCGCGTCACCAGGGGAGGCCCCACGCGCCCCCACGCGCAACCACGCGCCGCCGGGCGTCGAGGACGTGTGCTCACGCGCGTTCACGCGCCCTCACGCGCTCCCAGGCGCGGGGCGCTGGATGCGCGTGCGGCGCACGCGGGCGCTGACGTCATGCTGACGTCAGCTGTGACATCCTGAAATTTAGGCCTATTTCGAGTGTTGAATTTTCGAGGGTTTCCATATTTAATTAGTGGACATCGTCTCATTGTCCGTCGAATTAGCGGCGAGCCCGAAATTTCGAAAAAGAAATTATCGGATGAAAAATCGGAGATTGGAAGAAAAAGAAAAATGATAACAATATTAATATTATTGTTTTTCTTCTCTCTCCTCTTCCTCCCCTCCTTCACGTTTCCCCCTCCTTCCTACGCAATTTCCTCTCCCTCTCTTTTCTTCTCTCTCTCCCACTTTTCCACCCCCTCACCTACGCCAATCCTTCGCTGCAATTTCCTGCAACTTCTCCTCCTCTACTTTATTGTTCCTCCCTTCTCTTTCCCCCTTCCTCCTCTCGACAACCCCCACTCCCATTTCCCTCTTCTTCTTCTCTTTTCCTCTTTAGTTTCTTTTCTGCTTTGCTTCCAAAACAGAGCAGTCCTCTGTTTTGGTTCTGCCAAATCTGGTGCAGCAACCGGTCCAACTTGGCTGAGGAACCGACTTCTCAGCAGTAGGCCGAGAGCCTTGCCGGCCTGTGTAGGGCCATACTGAGGTGTCCTGGCATCTCCTGGAGTTGTGACCTAGTCGCCGTCGCCGGGAGTTCTTCAATACACAAATTGAGTAAGTTGTCTCCTAACTCTGGATTAGGGGCTGAGTACATGAATTAGGGGTTTCTATGTAGATGAAAGATGTAGATGACGTTATATATGGATGGATGTTGGTTAGAGATGTTAGGTTAGCCATAGAAAAGCTTGGTTGTGGTTTAGAAGGCAAGACAACCACCATGGATGAAGATTCGACCAAGCACAGAAACTGGTTCTTGAAACAGTTTCCTGAACGTGCGCGTTTTTCTAATTTTTCAGACGACTACGTGTTGCGATTTTGAAGAAATTTCCTTCTGAAGAAATGTTGTAGACATCCTAAATAATAACATATATTTTTATTAGAATTTTTAGAATTTATAAAGATGCCGATTTTCATGACGTCATCCTTGAAACAGTATTTCGGGCAGTTTTGTAAACCGTGACATGTCCTGATTCCGAGGGCTGTTACTGACCTTTAGAAGTCGAATTTCCAATCGGTTTCTTCATAAAAGTTTTCCGTTACAACTTCTAGTTTAACATACTCGAATTTCAAATCAAATGGACCAGATTTCGACCCAAAACCGAACTGATTTCGATGAGTTAGGCTCTCTGGAACTGGACCCGATTTTTGTGCTGGATTGAGTGAATTACTGGGCCGAATCCAGAAGTATTTGGGTCTTGGTGTCTTCACGAAAAATGTTCGTTTTCATGTCATTTATCACATATTCGAATTTCGGAATTTTCTGAGCCCGATTGGTTGGGTTTCGGGATTTAAACTTGGAGACGCGCGCAGGCCCGATTTCTGCCCATTTCGGACCAATGTTAGTTTGGGTTGGTTCTTGATGTTTTGCTTGTTTTAATTAGTGTTTTGATGACTTATGGCTTTAATTTATTAGTTAATTAATTCTGGAATTTCACTGTTCATGACACACTGTTCACGAGTTACCATTCACGCGGCACTGTTTCACGCGCACTGTTCATCCGAGAATGAAAAGTGGTCTAATTTCATGTGTATTGATTTTATGAAGTGAATGGATGCACCAATGCATGGGCATTCGCATGAATTGTGTGATGTTTTGTGCAATTGTATGGTGATTGAAAACTGTTGGTATTTAATTAGGAAATACCGGGTGTCAGGTTCTGGACACCGGAAGTGTTTTTAAATACTATATCAAACCGTGGGATTTTAAAAGGGACAACACAAATTTTCTGGTTCGATCTGACCGTGTCCCCACACACGATTATTTTATCATGCATTTATAATATGAAGAAAATAGGCCGGGATCACCATTTTAATTGAAGTATTTGAGTGCGATGCACGGTGTCTTGGGCCGAAATTGAATGAATGCATGAATGATATGAAATGCCGTCGCAAGCCTTTGGGGCCAGACGATGCTCCTTCGGGAATGCCCCACGTCAACGGATGCCGGTTGCGGTGGATCTTGGACCGATGCTCCAAATCGGAATGCCGTCTAGAGGTAGACGTTGCCGCGCGCTCGACGGTGCGAGGCGATGCCCGGTTATGCCGGAAGACTGTTATCTACGTGGGGTTGGCCATAACCAATGAATGGAAATTGTGAAACGCATGAACGGTCGAATATTGAGGACCTAATTAAGAGACGGAACGCGTATGGTGCGGTATGGGACGTACCATCACAGTTTAGTCTACTAATTGGGGCCCGTATGATTGCATTAATATGTACATTCCTAAGCATTCATTTGTGAGAATCGTGGCATCTTTGGTTCTGGTCATGCATGAGTTGAGCACACTGTTTATGGCATGCACGCATGAAACGATAACGCATTTCACACATGCTTTTGTTGTCCGAGAACAAAGCCTTGAGGGGTGACCCGACCGGGATGGCGGTTCGTCCCGCGCCGGTGCGGGCCCAAAGAGGACAATACGGGCTGGGATGAGGGATGGCGGTGCGTCCGCGCCTCTACCCGGGCAATGCGTTCATGTGGCAATGGCCAGGTGAGATCGCTTGTAACGCGATTCGTATGTGAGAATGTGATTGATCGAGCGAGACGATGCTCGGTCATGTCGGAAGACTATTATACGTGCATTGAAATCATTTGTGACACATGAATGGGTGAAAGCGAGGGACCTAATTAAGAGATGGAACTATGTGGTGCGGTATGAGACGTGCCATACTAGTTTAGTCTAGTAATTGGGGGCCCGTGTAATTATGTTGACATTTATGTCCTTACATACGTACATGTTAAAGTATTCGATGATATATGATCTCGATATCTTATGTATGATTTGATTGACACTAACATGTAGAAAAGTACTGGTATTAAGAAAGTGTGAGAAAGGTGATTAGATTGCATGTTGAGTGTACCCTTCTCCTAATCTGGATTTAGGGGATTGACTTGCTGAGATGTGATCTCACCCCTTAGTGGGCTAACATTTTCAGGTCCCCAGTGTGAAGAACCCGGAGCTTGAAGCGAAAGGGTCGGGAGCATAGGTGGCTTAGTAGTCCTTTGTGAGATAGACCTTCTATATAAGCTTGAGGTATTATGAAAGTGTATTTGATTTGAAAGTGGTTGTCTTACTTTTCTATCCCATGTTTGTTGTTGTCAGGGGATTAGTTAATTTGCTTCCGCATGTGCAATAAAATGAAAATGGTCGGCGACGAATCCTGGGAATGTCGCAAAAGTTTATAGACCACCGAGGGATGCGTGCGCGCTCGAGGTTCGGGGCGTGACATCCCCATTTAGTGGTATCAGAGCCTGTTGGTGTTTGGAGTGATAAGGTGCGATGAGTCATAGGATAGTTAGTAGGAAAGACTTTTAATATGCTTATGCATGTGAGTGGTAATCGATTGATAGTTGTTTGGTGTGGGTCATTCAATTTTCCCTAATTCGGTGTGGAATTAGGAAGCGGGTTGTAGAGATCTGTAGGATGAGTGATACGGACAGAAGACTCCTAAGAGGAGGTCGTCGCGCCCGTCACTCGAGAATAGGGCGTCGACTAGGATCGGTAACCGAGGAAGAGCGCAGGCTTAAGCCGGCGCAGTGAGAGAGTCGCCTTAGGCTAGTGCGGTGTAGCATCACTTGACGATCTTAGATTAGATAGGATCGTGCGGGCGCTTGAGTCTTTGGGAATTTTGATGGGACAACAAGTTCGGAATGAAGGCCGCCATCTGCTACTACTGCCACACCGCCGGAGTCCAACTTGAAATTGTAATTGGAGGGAGACTAATGCACAAGTTGATAAAGCAATTCCCGAGACATAAGCCATCGAGGTTCGTGATGTGGGCGACCCGAGACCGCGATCCTTTGGTTAATGGATGTTAAGAAAACCTTCACCATGCCGAGGTGTTCGAGAGAAAGATCGAGTACCTCGGCGGCTTATCAACTTTAAGGTAACGCCGGTATGTGGTGGGAAGCCACTCAAGGAAGAGTGTTCCCCGAAGGCACATCTTAGACTTGGAGTGCCTTTTGTGAGGCTTTCAATGGAAAGTACTTAGACAAAGTGCGAGAGAGTCCAAGGTGGCGAGTTCCAATGGCTTCGCCTTAATTAAATGTCGTGGATCAAGTACAAGGCAAAGTTTGTAGAGTTGTCTAAGTATGCACCGAGACTAATTGAGGACCCAGTAGGTGGGACAAAGAGGTTTTTGAACGATTTAAAATTGGACATTGGAAGTCAATTGATGCCTCTAAACTCGAAGGATAAGCAAGCTTAGGATAGTGCACTACTAGGATGGGTGACCTCCTAGGATAGTGCCTAACCATGCGCCAAAGGGTAAAACCGTGAGGCTCGGTATGGGACGAGCCAAAGTGGACAATGCCTCGCGTAAGTTAGTCCCTATAGAAACGAGACCCCTTGGTAGATGGGTAGCTCGGGGATGATCCAGGCAAAGACTAGTAGGCCTGTAACAACCCGGTCCGATGAGGGCGGGGAGTGATCGCCGAGGCTAGAGAGCCGGACAAGGAGTGGCTCTGGCGGGCTTCTAGGATGGCGAAGGGGAGAAATGAACCGGGCTATGCACCGAACGGGAGGGGCGTGTTTAAGGATAATTTATCGAGTGGCGCAATGAAAGTATCGTTAAGCTTGTAGAACTTCGATTTAATGGAATGAAGTTGGAGAAAGGAAGAGCATCTTGCTATAATGGATTATTATTGTGAAGCAATTCGGTTTAACTTGGTGGCAAGAGGTAGTTTTGAATTTATTGAAAATCGAGGAGGACCCTCGATTACTTTGATTTCATTTGTTGAGGTAACCCAATTACTAGATGGGGGTTGCCAAGGTTAGTTGGCAATCGTAGTTGACACGACAGTTGAAGATCGTAGATATTGCTATGGACCCAAGCAAGATTAAAGCAGTAAGTAATTGGCCAAGACCGACTTCAGGTGACGGAGATCGAAGTTTTAAAGGGTTAGTAGGATACTACGGAGACGGTTCGTGGAAGGGTTTTCAGCAATGTCGTCATCTATGACTCGACCGTTAAAGAAGGAAGAGAAGTTCGTGTGGACAAACAAGTGCGAAAATAGTTTACAAGAACTTAGCGAAGGCGACAATCGCACATGTGCGACCATACCATCCGGTCCGGAAGATACAAGATCTACAATGATGCATCGTTCGCAGGAGGGTTGCGTGTTAATGCAACATGGCAGAGTTGTTGCATACGCGTCTCGTCGTTGAGACCTCACAAGCTAAACTATCCAACGTGATTTAGAACTCACGGCGATTATCTTTGCTCAAGATTTGAAGACATTATCTCGTGTGGAGAAAGATTTCAGATTTTCACAGACCATCGAGTCTCAAGTATCTCGTTCTCTCAAAAGGAATTGAACATGAGACAGCGTCGTTGGATGGAACTCTGAAGGACTATGATTGTGATATTCGTATCACCCGAGAAAGGCGAATAAAGTCACGGATGCACCGAGTAGAAAGTCCTCGGTCACACAAATGTTGCTCAAGGAATGGGCCTTGATCGAGAAAGTTAGAGATTTGGATTTCAAATTGAGGTAGGCCACTTTTCAAATCTCATGGCCACCCTCGAATTGAACCAAAACTACGAGATGAGGATTAAGACACTTCGATCGACCGACCCGAGAGATTCCAAAAATTGTACAAGAGGAAGTAGAAAAGAGAAACCGGATTTTTACATTTTAGAAGATGGAACGTTGAGATTCAAAGAAAGATTATGTGTACCTGATGATGCAGAACTTAAGGAGGAAATCCTATCAGAAGCACATCGTAGCGATTAAAAGACTCTGACTGGGCAAAGACAAAAATGTATCAGAATTTGTGTCAACACTATTGGTGGTCCAAAGTATGAAAGGACATAACTAAACATGTGGCCAAGTGTTTGACGTGATAGCAAGTGAAGGCTCAAAGACTTGTAAACCGGGAGGACTTTTGCAACCTCTCGAGATTTCCGAGTGGAAATGTGAGCATATTACAATGGATTTTGTGACAAGCTTATCGAAAAGTCGAAGGGTAATGATTCCACTTGGATAGTAGTCGATAGCCCGACCAAGTCGGCTCATTTCATCGCAGTACAAAAAGATCTCGATTTAGATCGACATGCGAGTTGTACGTCCGTCGATTGTCCACCTACACGGAGTACCGGTGACAATCACCTCAGATCGAGGCACAAGGTTTACAGCTGCACTTTGGAAAAGCTTGCGGGGTACCTTAGGAACGAAGCTGCAATACGGTATGGCTTATCATCCTCGGACGGATGGCGGTCCGAGAGGACAATCCAAACCCTCGAAGATATGCTACGAGCTTGCGTGTTAGATTTCAAAGGAAGCTAAGAAGAACAACTTCATCTCGTAGAGTTCGCCTACAATAACGAGATACCAACAGAGCATTCAAATGGCTCCTTTTGAAGCATTGTATGGCCGGGCGTGTAGAATGCCGGTGTGTTGGGATGAAGTCAGAGAACGAAAGATCACAAGCCCAGAGTTAGTGGATATCGTCACAGTTATCAGAAACAGATTAAAGACTGTTTAAAGCGCCGAGAAAAGCCACACTAATAAGCGCCGAAGACCAATGGAATTCCAAGTTAGTGAAAACGTATTTTGAAAGTGTCACAAATGAAAAGTACTTCACGCTTCGGCAAGAAAGGCGAACTAAGTTTGAGGTACATAAGTCCCTTTGAAATCTTGAAATTCGAGTCCCTCGAGGGATGAATGGATGTGAATTTTGTCAATGCATTGTTGGTTGATCTCACTCGGAATTGATCACTCCCGAGATACTCCGACCATGAGAGGAAAGGCTAATGAGGACAGAACTCGTACGACTAAAGAACTTGACCTGGGAAAACGACTTGACCGTGAGACTTGCGTGAGGACGATCCTGTAGATAGGCAGGCCGATTTCAAGGACGACTAGAAGTTGATTCGCGGACAGAACATAATAGAATGACGGGTGATTCCGTTCACTGTTATTGAATCCACGAACGACCCTAGGTCGATCCTTAATAATCGTGTACTTTGAAATAAGAATCGACCTCCGCAATTCCATGTAGTTAAGGACGTCCATGAGTCAAGATGTCTTGAACGTGGTTTGGCACGAGTCGGTTACGTGTGAATCTTCAAAGCCGCCGTCGTCCGAGTTGTATCCAAAATGGCATTAGGGCGAAATTCACATGTCATGAGAAAAAAAAAATGGACTTTGAATTATCAAAAATGCGCGGGACAGAAGAAGTTACTTGGAGGAACGAAAAATCGATGAGACGACAATACCCCCCACCATTTGGAAGGAGAATTTGAATAGTTTAAATTTCGAGGACGAAATTTTTGTAAGAGGAAGAGTTGTGACATCCTGAAATTTAGGCCTATTTCGAGTGTTGAATTTTCGAGGGTTTCCATATTTAATTAGTGGACATCGTCTCATTGTCCGTCGAATTGGCGAGCCCGAAATTTCGAAAAAGAAATTATCGGATGAAAAATCGGAGATTGGAAGAAAAAGAAAAATGATAACAATATTAATATTATTGTTTTTCTTCTCTCTCCTCTTCTCCCTCCTTCACGTTTCCCCCCTCCTTCCTACGCAATTTCCTCTCCCTCTCTTTTCTTCTCTCTCTCCCACTTTTCCACCCCCTCACCTACGCCAATCCTTCGCTGCAATTTCCCTGCAACTTCTCCTCCTCTACTTTATTGTTCCTCCCTTCTCTTTCCCCCTTCCTCCTCTCGACAACCCCCACTCCCATTTCCCTCTTCTTCTTCTCTTTTCCTCTTTAGTTTCTTTTCTTTTTGCTTCCAAAACAGAGCAGTCCTCTGTTTTTGGTTCCCGCCAAATCTGGTGCAAAGCAACCGGTCCAACTTGGCTGAGGAACCGACTTCTCAGCAGTAGGCCGAGAGCCTTGCCGGCCTGTGTAGGGCCATACCGAGGTGTCCTTTGGCATCTCCTGGAGTTGTGACCTAGTCGCCGTCGCCGGGAGTTCTTCAATACACAAATTGAGTAAGTTGTCTCCTAACTCTGGATTAGGGGCTGAGTACATGAATTAGGGGTTTCTATGTAGATGAAAGATGTAGATGACGTTATATATGGATGGATGTTGGTTAGAGATGTTAGGTTAGCCATAGAAAAGCTTGGTTGTGGTTTAGAAGGCAAGACAACCACCATGGATGAAGATTCGACCAAGCACAGAAACTGGTTCTTGAAACAGTTTCCTGAACGTGCGCGTTTTCTAATTTTTCAGACGACTACGTGTTGCGATTTTGAAGAAATTTCCTTCTGAAGAAATGTTGTAGACATCCTAAATAATAACATATATTTTTATTAGAATTTTTAGAATTTATAAAGATGCCGATTTTCATGACGTCATCCTTGAAACAGTATTTCGGGCAGTTTTGTAAACCGTGACATGTCCTGATTCCGAGGGCTGTTACTGACCTTTAGAAGTCGAATTTCCAATCGGTTTCTTCATAAAAGTTTTCCGTTACAACTTCTAGTTTAACATACTCGAATTTCAAATCAAATGGACCAGATTTCGACCCAAAACCGAACTGATTTCGATGAGTTAGGCTCTCTGGAACTGGACCCGATTTTTGTGCTGGATTGAGTGAATTACTGGGCCGAATCCAGAAGTATTTGGGTCTTGGTGTCTTCACGAAAAATGTTCGTTTTCATGTCATTTATCACATATTCGAATTTCGGAATTTTCTGAGCCCGATTGGTTGGGTTTCGGGATTTAAACTTGGAGACGCGCGCAGGCCCGATTTCTGCCCATTTCGGACCAATGTTAGTTTGGGTTGGTTCTTGATGTTTTGCTTGTTTTAATTAGTGTTTTGATGACTTATGGCTTTAATTTATTAGTTAATTAATTCTGGAATTTCACTGTTCATGACACACTGTTCACGAGTTACTGTTCACGCGGCACTGTTCACGCGCACTGTTCATCCGAGAATGAAAAGTGGTCTAATTTCATGTGTATTGATTTTATGAAGTGAATGGATGCACCAATGCATGGGCATTCGCATGAATTGTGTGATGTTTTGTGCAATTGTATGGTGATTGAAAACTGTTGGTATTTAATTAGGAAATACCGGGTGTCGCCTGACACCGGAAGTGTTTTTAAATACTATATCAAACCGTGGGATTTTAAAAGGGACGACACAAATTTTCTGGTTCGATCGGCCGTGTCCCCACACACGATTATTTTATCATGCATTTATAATATGAAGAAAATAGGCCGGGATCACCATTTTAATTGAAGTATTTGAGTGCGATGCACGGTGTCTTGGGCCGAAATTGAATGAATGCATGAATGATATGAAATGCCGTCGCAAGCCTTTGGGGCCAGACGATGCTCCTTCGGGAATGCCCCACGTCAACGGATGCCGGTTGCGGTGGATCTTTGGACCGATGCTCCAAATCGGAATGCCGTCTAGAGGTAGACGTTGCCGCGCTCGACGGTGCGAGGCGATGCCCGGTTATGCCGGAAGATTATCGTGGGGTTGGCCATAACCAATGAATGGAAATTGTGAAACGCATGAACGGTCGAATATTGAGGGACCTAATTAAGAGACGGAACTGTATGGTGCGGTATGGGACGTACCATCACAGTTTAGTCTACTAATTGGGGCCCGTATGATTGCATTAATATGTACATTCCTAAGCATTCATTTGTGAGAATCGTGGCATCTTTGGTTCTGGTCATGCATGAGTTGAGCACACTGTTTATGGCATGCACGCATGAAACGATAACGCATTTCACACATGCTTTTGTTGTGCTGAGAACAAAGCCTTGAGGGGTGACCGACCGGGATGGCGGTTCGTCCGCGCCGGTGCGGGCCCAAAGAGGACAATACCGGGCTGGGATGAGGGATGGCGGTGCGTCCGCGCCTCTACCCGTGCAATGCGTTCATGTGGCAATGGCAGGTGAGATCGCTTGTAACGCGATTCGTATGTGAGAATGTGATTGATCGAGCGAGACGATGCTCGGTCATGTCGGAAGACTATTATCGTGCATTGAAATCATTTGTGACACATGAATGGGTGAAAGCGAGGGACCTAATTAAGAGATGGAACTATGTGGTGCGGTATGAGACGTGCCATACTAGTTTAGTCTAGTAATTGGGGGCCCGTGTAATTATGTTGACATTTATGTCCTTACATACGTACATGTTAAAGTATTCGATGATATATGATCTCGATATCTTATGTATGATTTGATTGACACTAACATGTAGAAAAGTACCTGGTATTAAGAAAGTGTGAGAAAGGTGATTAGATTGCATGTTGAGTGTACCCTTCTCCTAACTGGATTTAGGGGATTGACTTGCCGAGATGTGATCTCACCCCTTAGTGGGCTAACATTTTCAGGTCCCCAAAGTGTGAAGAACCCGGAGCTTGAAGCGAAAGGGTCGGGAGCATAGGTGGCTTAGTAGTCCTTTGTGAGATAGACCTTCTATATAAGCTTGAGGTATTATGAAAGTGTATTTGATTTGAAAGTGGTTGTCTTACTTTTCTATCCCATGTTTGTTGTTGTCAGGGGATTAGTTAATTTGCTTCCGCATGTGCAATAAAATGAAAATGGTCGGCGACGAATCCTGGGAATGTCGCAAAAGTTTATAGACCACCGAGGGATGCGTGCGCGCTCGAGGTTCGGGGCGTGACATCAGCAACCCGGATCCGGATTAGGATTCGGATTCGATCCGTGCGTCGACCCGCTGACGTCAGCGATGCTGACATCATGCTGGGATCCGACCCGCTGACATTAGCGATGGACCCGAACCGACCGACCCGACCCGGATGGCGACCGACCCGACCCAGGACCCGACCCGACCCATTGACCCAACCCGACCCGGTCAACCCGTTGACCGGACCGGTCAACCGGTTGGACCGGGCGGCTGGACCAGAAGGTCGGACCGGGAACCGGTCGGACCGCCACCGGTCGGACCGGTTTGATCGGCCCTTTGACGACCCGCGCATGGGCTCCATGCGCCGCACACTCAGGCGGCGCGTGCGGGCGCGTGGGGTCTCCGATCCGCGCATGGCTGGTGGCGTTTGACTCGTATGGTAATTTTTTACGTCGTGGTATATTTATTTTATATTTTTAATGATTTTATGGATGTAAAAATGCATACGGAACCCTAAATACGTGCTTTTTAGTGTATTTTTTTGCGTATTTTGCTTGTATTTTTTCTGTGATTTTAGAAATACAGGTGCTGGGTTACTGGTATGTTATAACATGAACTTTGTAAGTGTTGTTCATCAATATTTTACAATAAAGTTTATTTTTTATGAAGTAATGTAATTAGCATGATATGTGATTTTAGTGATTTACTGCCCTTGTCACTAAAATCAAAATCACATATGTATGGTTTATGTGAGATGTGAATTTTATATCCCCTGGTATGAGAGAGTTTCAATAATTCAATTGAGTTGTGACCGCCAAAGTGGCACACTTAATTGGGTTTGAGAAATTTCGGTCTCGTATATTGATTGGAATGTCTCCTGGTCTAATGTGTAGTCATACTCCCAAAGGGGGTGATTATGTATTAGTTCATGGAGGGATACATGATTATGTGGTGGAGGATTGACTGATCCTAGTGGTTCATATGCCCAAAGGTGATGAATTCACGAAGATTGGAATGTATTCTTATAACCGCTATCATGTGGGGAGTGTACAACTGCTTGTCATGTATTCTGCCCAAAGGTGATTATGTGATTTTGCATGTAACTCTCTGGATGTGTACTTGTGAGTCAAGTTACACAATGCTCACATGATGCTAATTATATATATTGCTTGTATTTCAGTCACTTTTTCTGTAAATGGTAACTCCGTCACTATTGAGGTTCTTGCTGGTTCAAATTTTAAGAAATGGAGAGAGGATTTTCTGTTTTCTATGGAGATGGCAGATGTTCATATGGCTCTTACTGCTGATCGACCGACAGATCTGACTGCTGATAGTACAGAGGCTCAGAAAGCAAATTTTGCTGCATGGGAAAAGAGCAATAGAATTTGCTTGTTGTCCATGAAGCGTTCCATTCGGGAACACTTGAAAAGCGGTTTGCCTACAGACTGCAATGCTAGGCAAATGATGGAAGCTTTAATGGCTAGAAACCGTGTGTCGCCTAATGTAGAGATAGGGACACATCTGCAAACACTTTTTACCATGAAGTATGATAGTTCTTGTGGAGTTAGAGATTATGTTATGAGGATGGTTGATTTGCAGACAAAACTTCAGGCTCTTAATGTTGAAATTCCTACTGCTTGTATCGTCCATCAAGCTCTAAATACTCTTCCTCCTGACTTTGGGATTATTAAGACCAATTATAGTTCCTAAGATGAAACCTAGTCTCGTTAATGACCCGATTGCTAGGTTGGTGGCAGAGGAAGAGAAGTTGAAGAAAGATAAAGGGCACATTGCTCTTTGTGCTTCTAGTTCAGCTAGTGACAAGGGTAAGAAGTTGAAGAACTATACCCACAAAAGCAATTCTGAAGCTACTTGTCCTTCCAACTACAAAGGAAATTCTGAAGGTGCAGGTCCTTCTAACACTATGGGTCCTAAGAAAGCATTCACCAAGAATTATGTGCTCTTTGCTACTTTTGTAGAGAAAGAGGACATGTGAAGAAACGCTGCAATAAGTTTAAAGCTTGGTTGTCCAAGAAAACTAAGAATGAGCCTAAAGGTAATAATTTTTTGGCGTTTGTTTGTGAATCCAATCTATCTGAAACCCCAACCAATTCTTGGTGGCTAAATAGTGGTGCAACTAATCATGTTGCGTTTACCATACAGGGATTCATAAACCGAAGGACACCAAATCAGGATGAATCAAAGCTTACTGTGGCAAACAACATTGGAGTTGACGTCGAGTTCGTGGGAGATGTCATTTTGATTTTAGATTATGGTTTTAGGATGATGTTGAGGAACACCTTTTACGTACCTTCTTTTAGGCGGAATTTAGTTTCAGTGTCTTATTTGGACATGTGTGGATACTCTTTTGAGATAAAGAGTAATACTATTTCCATGTTTTATGATTCAAATAAGATTGGGTGTTGCAATTTATCCAATGGATTATATCGATTGAGCTTATCTCCCAATGACATGTACGTTGCTTATTCAGCTGAAAAGATTGTTTCCAAAAGACCTCTACCTAAGAAACAGTCTTATACATTATGGCATAAACGTCTTGGTCACATCTCCAAAGAAAGAATAGAAAGGCTAATAAAGGCTGACATCCTGCCTACTCTTAAAAGTGATCTAGAGACTTGTGTGGACTATTGTAGAGGTAAGATGACTAAGATAAAGAAGAAATCCGCCGTACGAAGTTCTGATTTGTTGGAGGTTATTCACACTGATATTAGTGGACCGTACACGGCTACCTTATGCAGAAATTTTTATTTCATCACATTTATTGACGACTTTTCTCGATATGGATATTTATACTTGATTAAAGAAAAGTCCGAGTCTCTTGATAAATTCAAGATTTTTCGGATCGAAGTGGAGAAACAAGGTTGGGAAAAGTTATTAAGATTGTCGATCTGATCGTGGTGGTGAGTATTTTGGTAGGCACGGTGATGCTGGACAACTTGAAGGGCCATTTACTAAATACTTAGAAGATTCTGGGATAATAGGTCAGTTTACTATGCCCGGAAGTCTTGAACAAAATGGTGTGGCTGAAAGGCGGAATCGCACTCTTATGGACATGATGAGAAATATGATTAGTAGGACAAATTTACCCGATTTTCTATGGGGTGAAGCTTTGAAAACAGCCCTTTATATTCTAAATCGTGTTCCTACTAAATCGGTTCCATTGACTCCTTTTGAGTTATGGACTGGACGTAAGCCTAGCTTGAATCACTTTAGAGTTTGGGGATGTCCTGCAGAGGTGAAGTTATACAATCCGACATTGAGTAAGTTGGATCCCAAAACTACTCGATGTTACTTTGTATCTTACCCAGATCATTCAAAGGGGTATAGGTTTTATAACCCTAATGGAGGTACAAGAATTGTGGAGTCTCAGACTGCAAAATTTCTAGAATTTGATGTAGCTGAAAATGGTAGTTGCTCACGAACGATTGAAGATGATAGTATGGTGGGAATTACTGGATCATTGTCTCATCCTGTGCAGACAATTGTGAAGCCTCCTGCGCCACAAAATGAGCCTATTGTGGCCCAGGATCCTACTGTTGAGACAGTTCATGAAGAAATTCCACAAGCTCCTCAGATTCAGAATGAGGATGAAGTAGCTCCACTTAGAAGATCAACTAGGGAAAGACGTTCTGCTATACCACCAGATTATCTAGTCTACCTAGGAGAGCATGATTATGATATTAGTTGTGTTGTTGATCCGGTGACTTATACAGATGCCATCTCATCTCCTCAATCAAATTTGTGGTTAGATGCGATGAATGATGAGATGCAATCTATGAAACACAATGGTGTTTGGGAGCTTGTTGAATTGCCTGAAGGTTGTAAACCTATTGGCTGCAAATGGGTATACAAGACTAAAAGAGATTCCAAAGGGAAGATTGAAAAATTTAAAGCCAGACTAGTAGCTAAGAGTTTCACTCAAAGAGAAGGAATAGATTATGAAGCAACATTTTCTCCTGTTTCTTCTAAAGATTCATTTAGAGTGATATTGGCATTAATAGCTCATTTTGATATGGAGTTACACCGATGGATGTTAAGACGCTTTTCTAAATGGAGACCTTAATGAGGAGGTTTATATGGTGCAGCCTCGAAGGTTTTGCAGCAGATAACTCAGGTAAGCTTGTTTGTAGATTGAAAAAGTCTATTTATGGCCTTAAACAAGCTTCTAAACAAAGGGTATTTGAAGTTTCATAGCATTGTCACTTCATTCGGTTTTATTGAGAACAAAGTAGATCAGTGTATATACACCAAGGTCAGTGGGAGGAAATATATTTTTCTTATACTTTATGTGGATGATATCTTGCTTGCTAGTACTGACATTGGTTTATTACATGAGACAAAGCGGATGTTATCGAAAAATTTTGACATGAAAGACCTTGGTGAGGCGTCTTTTGTTCTTGGCATTGAAATACATAGGGATCGCTCTCGCCGTTCATTGAGTTTGTCTCAGAGGGCATATATTGATCGCATTTTAGAAAGATTCAATATGCAGCATTGCAAACAATGAATTGCTCCTGTTATTAAGGGTGATAAATTGAGTCTTTTACAATACCCTAATTCAGATTTTGAGAAAGCTCAAATGAAGGATGTACCTTATGCTAGTGCACTTGGTAGTATTATGTATGCTCAAGTTTGCACTAGGCTAGATATTGCTTTTGCAAATGGGGCTTCTAGGCAAGATATCAGTCAAATCCAGTCACGATCACTGGTTGCTGCCAATAAGGTTTTAAGGTACTTAAAGAGAACAAGAGATTATATGCCGATTTACGTACATGTTTCGATTTGCAGCTAGTGGGGTATTCAGATGCAGATTTTGCTGGCCTGTCAAGATGATAAGAAGTCAACCACCGGATACATATTTATGTTGGCGGGAGGTGCAAGTATCATGGAAGAGCGAGAAACAGAAGTCTATATCTTCTTCTACCATGCAAGCGGAGTTTGTAGCATGCTTTACAGCCGCTACTCAAGCTATTTGGCTCCGGAACCTCATTAGGGAGTTATCGTTTATGATTTTGTGGATAGGCCCATACAACTGCATTGTGACAATAACTCGCAGTTGTTGTTCATTAATAACAACGTAAGTCTCAATGGGTCTAAACACATGGAGGTCAAGTTTTTGACCATAAAGGAATCAAGATGAATGGTGACGTTGCAGTAGATTATATTCCTACGGATGATATGGTTGCAGATCCACTAACTAAAGGCCTACATCCATGTATATTTGAGCGACATGTCATTAGCATGGGCTTAGGAGCATCTTGGGATGTTGTTATTTAGTGGGAGCTGTTTTTATTTTTTCTTTGAAAATAGTTTACATCTGTTTTTTTGTTACAAATTTAGTAACATTCTGATATATATATATATATATATATGTGTGTGTGTGTGTGTGTGTGTGTGTGTGTGTGTGTGTGTGTGTGTGTGTGTGTGTCAACTTTTGCATTCAATAAAATATTTTTGAATGGTTTGTTATTATGTTGAATATATATATTGTTAAAAGTCTCAAGGTATTGCTTAAATCTTGAGTGAATGCTAAGGGCATTCGGATATTAGCCTTGTCCATATGTCTTATTATATACATAAAGAATGGTTAACCATAAAGACAAGACATATGTTGGGTTCATGGAACCATAAGGACATTCTCTAGTGGCACAATTTTTGTGACGCTTAAGGTAAGAGAATGGTGACTGACAAATGGGATCTCTCTATGAGAGATGTTGTCCATTTGACACACTACCATATTGGATCCATATCAATAGAGTTGAGAACATTCGTGACCATGGAAGGCTCTGTGTATATACATGCAATTACCATCATGATTCGTTGTTTGAAACTTTATGTGATAGGATTGACTATTAAGAATTATCTCTAGATCAATGTGCGCACATACAGTACGATTTCAATTAATATAGTCCAAGTGGGAGAATGTAAAAGTTTTCTTAATATGGACTACATTAATTGATATTGTAATTTACCGTTTAACGGTTTCCGTTTTACGGGGATTGGTCTAAGGTGAGATAGAAGGTTTCTTAATTAGTTTAATATGGGCTGGCTAGTGTGAGCCGAGTTGAGCCTGGCCCGTAATGAGGGGGCCTAGCTGAAAACTCTATAAATAGCGCTAAGTCTCTCCTCTAACCCTAATTTTTCACACGTATCCTCACATAAGGGGCATTAACCTAACGTTAAGGGGTGAGGGGGCCGTCTCATTGAGCCAGTGATACGGAGGGCAATAGAGGAGAAGGACTTGCGCAAGGAACACTGTGTTTCTGCTTCCGCTTCAAGATCGGTGGATCCCAAAACAGGTGCGTTAATTCTTCTACTCAATTATACATGTTCTTGTTCTTGGTATGGTGATATTATGATTGCATAATCTGCATCTAACAGTATCATCTTTGGCATTATCATATTAAGGGTGTCATTAATTATAACTTGGAGTTTCGGATCCAATAGAAAACCTGGTGACGACCTTCAAGGTAGTGTTACGAGGAGCGAGTTAGGGTTCTGAAGTCTTCACTTAAACCAATTAGCACACAACCCACATTACGCAAGGCCTCACGGCATATTTAGGACGCCAAACTACGTTGTTAAGATGATATTCCATTAGCAAATGACATACTTCTACGTCATCTTCCTTCATCCTAAACATTAGACGGCTGAGTCGGCTTAATTTTTACTGACTTGGCATGATTTTTGCTAAGAGCCAGATGAGTAATAATGCATTATTGTTGCGAAGCAGGTGAATCGCATCATTAAAAAGTACATGACATGACAATTTAGTTAATTGAAGCACTAAATTAATCCGAATTTGAGGATTTCAGGTACTTGATTGAATAAAAAAAAAGTTTAGATTACTTGATTGGATATTAAGTGAAAATTCAGGTACTCACGATTTTACCCCTCAATTCCTTTCTT